>JAOTRR010000043.1:5061176-5077565 GCA_028570945.1 Gogo arcuatus | reverse complement strand
TCTCTCTCTCTCTCTCTCTCTCTCTCTCTCTCTCTCTCTCTCTCTCTCTCTTTAGCTTTATGAAAAGGTAATTAACTTTTCATTTACTAACCGAACAACAGCCTTATGTTGTTCGGTTAGTAAATTTAAAAATTGTAATGTAATGTTGGTAACTTGCTGTGGTATAAAATGAATCAAACACTTTTGGGATGTGCAGTTATTGGAAAACAATCAACTTCAGAGTCGTAACTGTAGCTTTGATTTGCTTTGAGCTGCATCACGCCACTGTGCCGTTCATTATTTTTCTATAACACTGTAATCATCATTGCTTTATTCTTTCCTTTTTCCAATGAGTTACTACAGTTTCAGTATGTTCTGTTGTAGTGTGTCCTAGTGAGAGCAGTAAAAAAAAAAAAAAGGCCATTGGTTATGGAAAACTCTTATAACGTATAATTTTACGATATTATGGTTACCATGACAGCCATACTTTCTACAAATGCGAACAGATTTACAAGCTTTTCCACTGCTTCAACTTCAACCGCTTCCATAACAACCATGCACAACCGCATGGTACATTATGGAGTCACTCCCCATCACCGGCTCATATACGTATTTAACTCTTTGACCTGAGAAGGGAATGCAAGATGGAATACATCACCCTCTGTCATATTAATAGTTTTTTAAAAAAAATATATATAATTACATTTCAGTAATTAGAAAGGGAGAACTTGAAACACCCTTTCCTCCCACACACACATGCACACAAGCACAAACGCACAAAAGCACAGTTAATGGACAGTGACAGAGCTGCATTCAGCACTTTGGCTGAACACACAGTACAGTAAGTGTGTGCATGCTGATGATGCAGAGTATGTCTGCTGTTGGTGAAGACTCCCAGTGGTTATAAACACCTGAAGGTAAATTGCTGCCCTCTGCTAAAACTCTTGCCATTTCCACTGAGTTTTTCGCATTAAAGTTGTCATACACTGTAACAGTGATGCTGCGATATACCACTCGCTGGACATCAGCTACATTTCATTACTGCTTCCTACACAGCCTGCATTGCAAAATACACTCCACCAAGACATATTTCTGCTTGGAGCTCGGTGTAAAGAGAGAACCTGGTCCCTGAACTCCTACATCTGATGTAGAAATGAAGAGAAGCAGGCAGAAGAAAGAACAAGGAGCGAGTATGAGAATATAAAGCAGCATGCTACAGTATGGCTATGGGGATTTGATGGGTCAGTTCAAGTCTCTCGCTAAAATGATGAATGTCTTTGTTTAAAAACAAGGGTATTGGCTTAGAAAACTGGGAAACACTTTTTGGCATCCCATTAATTCCTCTTAAACACACGCAAAATATAGGAGTAAGATATTAAAGGAACAATCCACCCTTAACGACTTGCATATTAATCTTTTATAATTAAGATCTTTAATGGCGTCCAAGATTTAGCTTGTTGATAACGTAATTTTTCTTCATCTATTTTTACTTTTGCTTAATGGTTTCCTTCATTACCCACAATGCCGTTTGTCTACCTGCTGATAGTGACTCCAGTGGGAATTCATCTCTTCCTAAACAAAGTGATGCAGCAGCACTTTAGTCCTCATCTGTCCACTGTGCTCCAGCAGACCAGGTTCCTGAAGCTTTCATGCTAATACCATCGTCCTCCATCAGTGCCATCGTGTTAAATAAACCGAGTCTCTGGCGTGACTCAGCACAACGTAAAGCTGCTTTGCATTCTGGATCTTTGTCATTTCTACTACTTCGATGTTGGATTTCTCCTTAATATGACGTTGAACGTTGCTAGAAAACAGTAATGAGCTAATAATGTTTTCCTGTATGTTAGAGTTTATTTTCTTCTTCTTCTTCTGTTAAACATAATTGTACCTATGCTAGCAATGTCCCATTGTGACGTCAGAACCACAGACAAGCGCTAACTTCTCACAGGAATAATGAAAATACAGCGTCCACCAATAAACTAGCACCAAATAGTTCAGGATAAACGTGTGGGTGTGTGTGTGAGGGTAGGATCTGTGGTCCGGATCACTCGTTCCTCCTCTTCAGTGCCATGCACTGGCATTAGCTTGACCTTTTTGTTGCCATATGCTCCTCTAGCTCTGCTAGTTTCTTATGTCATTGAGTGTTGTGTCGCGATAACACTGTCATCTTGCTGCATTAACTCCGCTAATCGGCTTTCAGGGCCTATTTCAGTATTTATTATGTATTTATTTTTATTTTTTTTGCCTGGACTTGCTTGCTTAGTTAGGCAAATGCAAATGGCAGTCAGTCAAGGTTAATGTACTTACTGCCAAGTCTCACCTCGTCCCTGGCTCCAAACTCTTCTCCTCTGCAGGATTTTTTTCTTTGTTGTGTTCTGAACTGATTAAAAGAAGAAAAAAAAGAAATCCCCCAGCTTTTTGTTTTTTAGCTGACTGACTGTGAGCAGGAAACAAAAGCACCGTGCTTGTATATGCTCCTAAACTTTGATGATTCATTTCACGCTTTTAAAAGGGTTTCTTTATCTTCGCCGCTGCCTTCGCCTGTGCGTTGTCACTAAAGAGGGTTAAAGAGCACCTTGATTAAGACACACAAGAAGCCCGTGCAATTGCGAGCGAGTGCCAAAACCACTGTCTGCTCATCAGAGCTCATGAATATGCGGTAAATATTCATAGCGTTGAGATATTATGTAAAACTGGGCATGCAGAGCCCGTATCTCACTGGGTAAAGGTTAATGACTCAATGAGGGAATGCAGCCTTGACCTTCCCACATCTCCTCAAGTGGATCCTCCTGACCTTTTCCAGGGCTGCACTAACACGGTGGTGCTATCTCTGTCGCACACTCGCACTCTTCTGTAAGGATGCTTCATGCTCATCAGCTCCACTTCTGCATAGAACAGTTATTTTCTGTTTTACCTCACAGGACTAATTCATTCAGTACTTATAAACAAGGGAAATTTTTGGTTAAAAAAAAAGAAGCAGGAGATCCATAAGCAAAAAACATCTTGGATGTAGAGAACTTGGTGCAAACCATAGTTATAGAACAGATATTTTGTTAAATGAAATGTCATGACAAAACGGAATCCATGTCAGTATTGCTCCTGCTCGTGTTCTCGACACATGAATACATAAGGGGGGAAAAATGCTAAAATTGGATGATTAGCAGAGGAGTTTGGTTTGGATGATGATGGTGATGGTGGTTGGGGGTTGATGGATGCGTATGAATAGCAACCATTCACGTAACGCTTTACACTTCCTCTCAGGGGGAAAGTCGAAGGTACCGATTCAGCTGAGAAGCTCGGCTCTAGACAGACAGTCTGCCAGCGTGCATTTAGAAGACGAAATACAGCAAGAAGGATTATTTACGTCTGTTAATGTGATTAAAAGCCTTTTTTTATTTTTTTTCCAGTGGTTTATTAACAAACGAGATGACCATGATTGATAGGTTTGTGTTGTGACATACTTTTCTCCTTCACAATTATTTAAAGCTCTATCACAGTTTAGAACTACGGCCATGAAATCATTGCTATGCGCTCTCAAAAACCCTGCAAGGAACCTGGCGCACCTCCTGGAGACGTTCCGCTCTGCGGCAACTAGATTCAGCACCGGAGAAAGCAGTTACCTTGAGTTCTTTAACAAGCTGGAGTTAGTATACTGCACTCTACATTGTTTAACAGCTGATGAGGAGGCATAATTAGCGTTCCTTTTAAACCTCGTCCTTCACCGCGTAGCTCGGCTCCGTTGTAATTCCCAAGGTAGCGCATTATTTTAGCTTTGGCTGTCGACGAGCAGACCCGTGTCTCTTTATAATGAACGGCTGTAGTCAGCTGTGCCTTCTCGTCCCTGCCGCCTGCCACTTCAGCCGTCATTCTGAAGTATTTTAATTGTCCTCACTTTAGAGATGAAGCCGGACAGCCTCTGTCCTGGGAATTCTTTAACCTCCTTCAGTTGCCACCTTCCAACTGTGTTGGCAACATGGATATGTTTTTTATTTATTTATTTTTTTCTTGCAAGTGAAATGCTGGACTCAATGGCCTTGTGGAATTGGCTTCGCTTGTTGGGAAAACTGCACTGCAAACTTGTCATGTCACACAGTCCATGAGAGGCCTCTTGTTTTGTTTTTGTCCAGGCGTAAATACGATACACGGGTGATGGCCTTCAATTTACAGTCTTTCAGTCACGAGGACATTTCCAGACCTGCTTGCTAAACATGAGTCTAAAAATAAATAAATAAATAAATAAAAGCAGCCAGGGCATTATAATTAGCAGGTTTGTTCAATTTATGATGTCCTCAACATTGCACATGTTATTATAATTAGTATTAGGATTATGAAGTTTGCATTTTTATGTATGAATCTGTTTAGGCCACGCCCACTTCAGGTTTAAATCGGAATACAGATCCGGTTATGGATATTTGCAGCATTAAACAGGTACAGAGTGTGTCATTTGTGTTACAGCCCCATGTCAGTGCCTTCAACTTTCATATTTTACCCCCAAGGTGTAATGTTTGTTCTTTTGCAAAATTTGCCAGCCCATGAACAAACAATTATTATAAAGCATAGAAATAGGAGGAGAATAATCAATTTTTAAAAATTCCTCCTTCTGTTTTTATGTGAATACAGTAATATCAGTGATGTAACCACTGTGTCAGTGTCGCCCCCCCCCCCACTTGTTGAGTCACTTCCTGTTTATATCCTAACCTGTTTTTCTGTCTTAAGGGCAGCAACAAATGTCAGCTCTTCCTAGTAGTGCTTCAGAAATCAAATGCTAAAAATGAGAATTCTTGACTATTTTGCTCAAGAATTTTGAACAAGAATAATTTTCTCCGTCGCTCTTATCTTCTCTGATACTTTAGATTCTAGTCCTTTAAGGTCAGCTCTTCAGGGAGCCCTGCCTCCATTAGCAGCCCATTAATCTGAGAGCAGGAGCTTGCGGCCTTGCTCTTGGCCCTCTCGCGTTTTTTTTGGCTCGTCTCTTCATTGCGGCACTTCTCGGCAACCCCTCTCTCAACCCAAAATACACTGTAATTTATCCCGCCTAAAGCTTTGCACACAAATATATACTGAAGTGTGTTTTTTTCTGTTTTGTTTTTTTGTTTTTTGCGGTAAGCCAAATCTTTTCTCCATCTTGACCCAATCTGATCCCGTTTCCTGCACTGTGTGTCAGGCACAACACACACAGTGCCACGCTTTATCCTGAAATGCCAGACATTAAGTCTACATCTAAAATATACATCTTTTACCAAAACCATCACTGACTTTAATTTGTCTTTTAAGCGCCTCGCGTGGTTATGGGTCAAATTTTTTGTTCCTAGCAAGTTAAAAAGCAGCCTGCAATAAAAACATGGAGTGTGACTGATGTTAATTAATATTCACGCTTTATGAGCTGTGATATGGGTCTCAGCATGGCTCTTGCTGTCTGCTGGCCAATAGAGTCGTAAGGTAAAGACTGATCTGCTGGCTGAGGCTAACGAGCCTTGTCTCCTGAAATGGAGCCAAACCTGTAAATGTACCTGAAGGGTGCATTATCTTAACAGAATGAGAGTGATTACGTCTGTTTATATGGTGAGAAGCATTTAAAGCAGAGTTTAATTTCCTTACCTTAATGCCCTTGGTATCTTTCTTTCTTTCTTGCAGTGATTTATCGAGGCTCGGATGACGTAGATTTATTGATGAGGCTTTTCAGGATTCTGGTCCGACACACAGCTTCTTCATTTTCACTTGATTGATTGATTGCAAAGAGCTTTTTTGTTGACATCATTTGGCCATTGTGATTCTCAAGGATTTAGAAAGACATTTAAAATCCCTATGTATATAAACTTCAAAGTTCCATGAGGAAATATTTATTTATTAAATTACATTCAAAGTCCTTCTTAAAATGAAATGACATGTGACATAAAATACATTTCAGAACAAGTGTTTCTTGACGGGGTTTTTTTTGTAAAGAAACAAAAAACCACACAAAAAACACTCAGTCAGAGGTGGAAATGTTTTGTTGTGCATTGAAAGTGCTCTGGAGAATGGGAAGACTGGCTTGACTTAATAGGAAGCGTATAGTAACTAAAAAAAACCTCCCACTGTTTATAACCATAGTGAGCAGAAAAGCATCTCAGAATGCATTAACCCTTTAGGAAAATGGGCTCCAACAGCAGAAGACTGCATCAGCTTCCATGGTTGTAATCCGAGAACAAGAATCTAAGGCTGGCTCATAAAGACTGGAGAAATGTCGCCTGATCTGATGAAGCGTGATTTCGGCTCTTACGTGCAGATGATGCAGTCAGAATTTGCCGTCAATAGCATGAATCCATGGACCAAGCCTGCCTTGTGTCAACAGTTCAGACTGGTGGTGGTGATGTAATGATGTGGGGAACAGTTTCTTGACGCACATTGGATCCCTGAATACCAATTGAGCATTGTTTGAATATGTGCCAGAGCCTATCTGAGGACTGTTGGTGAGCACATGCAATCCATTTATACCCACAATTTACCCATATGCTAATGGATATCCCAGCATCATAATGCCCCATGTCATAGTCATCTCAATCTAGTTCCCTGAACATGACAATGAGTTTATTGTCTCCGTAGTCACCAGATCTGAACCCAGTAGAGATCCTTTGGAATGTGGCCGAACGGGAGATTCGCTGTCTGAACGTTCAGCTGAAATAATCTGCAACAAGTACATGATGTGGTCCTGTCACCATAGAGAAGAATGTCAAAGAAATGTTTGCAACACCTTGTGGAATCCAAGCCATGAAGAACTGAGGCTGATCTGAGAGCAAAGTTGGGTCTGACCCAGTTTGGTATAGTAGAATTAGTATTCCCAGTATTATCAATACAGTGATGTATTTATACATTTTCGTCTTTTACATGTTTTAGCTTGTTAGGAAGCTGGGGTCAGAGTGTAGGGTCAGTTGTCTGTGGTTTCTGATTTGTGTACGAGTTCTTTTCTTAAGCGAGACCTCAGAGCAAAGTCTGCAGTCTTTGAGCTGTTTGTCCTGCAGATCTTTTAGCTTCATTTTTCCATCAGTGAATGATTAAATCTGAATTAAAGCAGCATATAATCCCCTTTCCATTGAAAATATTTGCAGTAATGGGGCCTTTATGCTAAATTATGGAACTAATGAGTTGGATTCCTTTCTTTTTTTTTTTTTTAAAGCCAGTTTAATCCTCATTACTCGGATTGCATTGCATGTGCTGGTCCTCTTTAAACAGGTGTTAAACTCGTACATCATCATAGGAAGAGCTGAAGAACGTTACTATTTCTTTTTTTTTTTTTTTTTTAAGGCACGGGACTACAGGTGAATAGGGTCTTTTTTTGTTTTTTGTTTGTTTTTTTTTTTTTTAAACGATAGATATCACAGTCAGTCTTGGCCAGTTGATTGCTGATATTTGTATTTTATTTTATTTTTGTATTGTATTGAGCGTTTGCAAAAATTTACATTTATTCATCCAAATGAGGCTTCATCTAATCAAATATGCATCATTTTGCATAAATATTCCCAGTAATTAAGACTTTTGATGATGGAATGACACTGTGAAGACACTGTCAAGAGAAGGACTTATAAACTAATTTTGAGTAAAAAAAGGTTTTAAAACTAAAATTAACTAAACTCTAGTGAGTGTGGTTTTTATAAGCTTTATAAAAGAAATTGACGTACATAATAGCAACACATAAATTGACATGTATATCAGGAAACAAACATTTCTGGGATGTGGGACATGATGTGATTGTGCCGAGTGGGCGGAGCTTAAAGTTATCTTTCAGTGTTGCTAAGATTTAGAAATTATAGTGTTGATGAGTGAACAAAACAGTGAAATAAACAGGTTTTGGTTGAGTTTTCGTATTTTAATTGATAAAGCTTAAGAGAAGACGTGTTGTAGGTGTAATTTATCCAGAAAAGCCAAACAAAAAACAAAACAAAACCCCAGTCTGTTGACATGACCAAAATTTCTACCTGTAGTGTCTTAAGGTTGGTTTTTTTTAAACATTCGTCATTTAGTTATTGTACTAATAGTTTAGGAAATTTAAAAATAATCAAGTAGTTTTAAAAAGCTAAATCTAATTGATCAGTGTTGTATTCATTCTTATAAACAATGACCCTGGACTGACGATACTGTACTTGTGTATATATGACACGACACTGATATGCATTAGCCTAAACTATTGATTTATGTCTCTGTGATGGCTTTACAGTGGATGGTACCTGCTCGTACGGTGTATGAGATCTGCAGAGTGGAGCTTTATGGTCAGTGGCGTATAAGTGAGGGCCTCCCCAGTCATAAATTAATGATCACACTAATGTTTGTGGTGTAAGTGATCTTGTGGCCTGCCGGAGGGTGTCTTCCACCCAGAGAGCACTCACTCCACTATACGTTTCTCACTGTACTAATGGATCAATTTTGGATCTTGCACTATGTAATCCCCACGGAAGCCTATTGATGCAGACACTTATCAGGTTCTTAGCAGGCGGTTAAACAGAATCAGTAGTAATATTAGCTGTGATATTGGTTTATACTCGTGAAGCGTTAGCTGCCGGATGTTTGAGACGTAAACAGAGTGTCATGCATGATGCATTTGAGCATTTTCTTTTATTCTCTTATTACTCTCATTTCGGCCATCTTGTAATCTCCTTTTTGTCACCTTCTCAAGACTCATTGCATCCTGAATTCTTCGCTGTTGGTTGGCCATGGTGTGTGTTCTCAGCACGCTGTTATCATTCTCTCACCCCTAGTGAAGTGTGGCTCCACATGCTTGTTTGTGTGGAGTGATTTTTTTTTCTTTCTCCTTTTTTCTTTATACGACCTTGTCCTTGTCTTTCCGTTGGTTGGTTGGTTAAAGCTAATATATTGAATAAAAAAAATCTTCCTCAGAAAGCTGTCTAAATCAAAGCGCAAGTTCAGCGTCATTACATTTTGTTCTTATCGCACTTTTTATGTCGTTTTACAGAAATGTGAGCATTGAGAGTCGGTGGCATTTCGAGATGTAACGAAGCATTCAAGTTAACGTTTTATAAGTTTAGTGATGCTGAGATGGTTCTCTCCATGCCTGACCCACAGTACATCAAATTTTGAATCTGAATCCATCTAATGATCAACAAAATGCTGCCCAAAACCAACATGCACGTGACCCTAACGAATGCGAGTCTAAGAAGTTATAGCAATAAATTCGCAAGTCTTCGAATGATCATCCGTACATTCAAAATGATTCATTTGTATCACCACTTGTACATCCACCGCATGAGGTTTAAAATTTGACTTTAACAAATTCATGATTAATCAAACCTTTTAAACATTAGTGTCATTTCATTAAATTTAATATTGGCAGCATGAACGTAATCTCATTTTCAATGACACGGGCTTGTACTGAGTTCGTTTCACTGTTTGGACATAACCAGCTTAATACTGTGGAGTGATTTATTAATTATGTATACACAGCAAATTGGGCCCACAGTCAGTCAGGGAGTTCCTTAGGGACGCTGTTCTCTCAAAGCCGTTCAGCAGGGCAGTGTCCTGAGAGCACCATTACTGCACGAAAAACAGTCGTGAATTCCCTCCAAATAAAACAGAGCCATCGCTCTGGATATCGTCACCTTGTGTGATTTGTTTGCTGTGCTAAGCTTGGCACGTCATCGGCACATCTGTTTTATTACTCGTCACGCTGTATGGGATGATCCCACTAAAATCCCCACCAAATTCTCTAACTTTTTTTTTATTCTGTGTTTTTAACATGGCGTACTGGGGTCATTGTCGGTTTTAAAAAATGGAGCAGAGGGAGGGGGTAATACTCAGAGAAAAAAAAATTCTATTTCCAAGATTAAAGTTGTAAATTTATGAGAAAAAAAACTGATATTCTCTGCGACAACAATCCCATGCTTCCTGTCTGCGGTGCATTCTGGGAAATGTAGTTGAAAATCTCGTGGTGCTTTATTCTTTTATATTGCACAATCAAGAAGGAAAGACTGTGTTCCCTATAACTCTCGCCTCAGTTGTTTCAAAGTAACAGAGATTTGGGCTTTTATGACTTTATAATCTCGGAGAATATCCGAGTTTTTTCTCGTAAATGCACGACTTTAATCTCCTGAATATCTAAGTTTTTTTTTGTTTTGTTTTTTTTGTTTTTTTTCTCATAATATGGCTCTCTAATGCACAAAAAACACTATTTAAAAAGAAAAATTTCTGCATTTATTTTCTCACAAAGGTATGATTTTTATAATCTCACAGAATATCCAAGGTTGTTTGGTTTTTTGTTTTTTGTTTTTTTTCTTCCCTAATAATTGTACAACTTGAATCTCGGAAATCGTGAGGGTTTTTTTTTTTTTTTCTTTCTCCACTGAGACAGTGCGTGTCTGTTTAGGGGGTTGTAAAGGCATACACAAAGAAACATTCTTCACTGTGTGCTTGAGGTTAAAGGATATTTTTCTGTCCGTTAACATGTTTTGTTTGTTTTTGTCATAGCTATAAATACAGTAGTGCTCTCGTGTGAGTGTTGTGTATTCCTATGTTCTCCTGTTTGCGGCTTTAGATGAGCGTTGTAGCAGCGGTCACACTGAGATTTGAATTACAAATTTTCAGACACTTCCACAACTTTGTCATCGACTGTCTTTGGTCAATGTGATTTTTGCCTGCAACAGGAAAATCAGGCCATAAAAAAAAAAAAAAAAAAAGGACAGTGTAAAGCTGGCTTTGCGGTTAGAAATAATATGTAACTGTACCGTATTTCCATTGTAAAGATGACTCTTGGACACACCATTGCCAGGACCACTGCATGTCCTCTTGCTGTGATACCAACATGTACGAGTTCTGCATTGTCGAGGGAAGGGTCAGGTGACCTTACATCAGTCTACCAGCTTGCACAAAGAACAGCGATGGGATTTACTGTTTGAATTGAAGTTGCATTGTTTCCTTGGGTTCTCAAGACCGCAGTGCACATGCACGCCAGAGTGCACTCTTAGTTAGTCTCGGAGGAGACTGTGGAGAGGTGGAACAGAATCTTTTCTCATCTGGAATTGGTCAGTGGACTTCACCTTTAGTCTGTTTAGCATGCCCAAGCTGTATCTGAGAGGAGATGCATCCAAGGCTCTAAAACGGTGGTGACTAGAAACAACAGCGTGTGTAAGGTTTCAATTAATCGCTCGGAAGAGAATCTTGAGTGTTCAAAACTTCTAAATGTTGCGTTTCCATTGCTATACTCTGTTATTTACCAGTGTCATTGAGAAAATGTCTTCTAACTTTAGACGGGTTATGGTTCTCACACCAGTGTTTGAGAAAGCCAACACTGATTTATTTGTTCTTCACATACACACTTCAGAATTGGTGTCTTGCTTATTTTTAGGGATGTAACGCAATGCCACTATCTGGATCTGTTTCTGTATTTGGATTTAAATCCAAAGTGGCCAAGGGCTAAACCAGAATGGGTTTTCTTTTTCTTATGATTATTGTTTGTTTATTTTTTAGAATGAACCCTTCCACGTTGGAAAACACTGTAAAAATAACTCAGACATACAAATGCCAGTACTGTCTAATACATGGTATGTGAATTCTGGCTCTGACGGTTCCTCAACCTCAACTACATCACTCGAGTTTATAATTGGTCTCAACTAGAGATTCTCCAGTATCACACTCGTGCAGTTATTTTCTACATGGTTCTGTTTCCCAAAATATATAAACAAACTAGTAATATCATTTAAACTGGCATGACTCTGCCCAGGCAGTTACTAAGGATGAGTGAATGAAGGCTGGACATGTTAATGAACGCGGTCTTTTCTTTTTCCACAAACTTCATATATATATATATATGACTCCTCTAGTCTCAACCAGATGTCCCGTCTTCTAGACGAGGGCGTCTCGTATTCGTATCTCGTGTTATCTTTTCATTCCGAATAACGTATTTGGCACGTTACTCGGCCACATCTGTATTTCTCGTCATCGCAATTGATGTATGTTAAAGGATATATATGCAGAAGGCTTTTGCTTGAACTCACGTGTTATATCAAGAGAATCAACCTGATTTTACTGTATTGAATGTGTTGGGGAGGGTTCAATGAATTTTTCACAATCGGTCAATGATTGCTGCTTATTGCCGTAATGCACGTTGAATACAAATGTGTTAAATTCATCTAAGTTCCAAAATAACAACCACATCAACACATATTGGGCACTTTGGTATTCCACCTCAGTTGCACTCCCCATCTCTCCTGATCCATCTTCCCCTCTGTCAACAGTGGGATAATTAAAAATGATAGTCGGCGAAGGCCCCTGAGGACAGAGCGAGCACCAGACCAACACAGGCCGTCCTGGGAGACTCATATCCCCTCCTTGGGTTCTGATGATGGACGGATTGACCGACACTTTAGTGGGATTGCATTTCTGTTCTTTTTGTATGTTATCTAATAATGGATTGGCCATGCATATATGAGAGGAATTACTTATGCTTGGCGAAGTGAATCAGCCCAGATCTAAAGCCATCTGGCTCATGAAAATGCGAGTGAGAGAGGAAGATGCATCGACAGGGAGTTAGAGGAAATTTCCGTTAGTCCCTGAAATTTGCATAGCAGTTTTTTTGTTTTGTTTTGTTTTTTTTTGTTTGGTCTTGTCAGACCCAACAAAGGTTACAGACTATCCACACATCATGTTGTGTAATTTGGCAGTTCCACAGCAGGCACTCCTTTCTTCCAAGAGAGATTTTCAGGTCATGTTTGTTCAGGTCTCTGCAGAGGCCTTGGGTTCTTCACAATAGATTTCTCGGCATGGTTAATGAATTCTGTGCCTTATGTTCTCCTCGCTTATGAATGTAATTTGATTAGTGACCTGTTAAGCATGCATGCGTTGGACCTCTTCATTCGAGTCCTTTGGGTCTCCAGGATTTGGCCCGTGTCTTGGCCGTCCACCTCTGCCCCCTCTGTCACATTGGCACAGAGCGGAAAGACAAGATGATTAATGGCCTAGCTCCCTGAGCCATTGTCTTCAACGGGTGACGGGGACAAAACCACCACCTACCCCCTGTCACATTAGCCCTGCTCCAGGAACATTTGGCTGGGTGGAGTGAGAGTCGTCTGCATCCAAAGCATTGTCGTGTCGCCTCTCAGGAAGCTGCAGCGATGCCTTGGATCCTCTGGCAGGGCGTGATGGTCTCTGTCAAACAGGAAGGATGAAATCTATTTCATCCAAATTGGGACCTCACAGGAAATAGCAAGCATGTCGACAGTCTTTGTTTAAGTAGGCAATGAAAATCACATCTGTTGTTATATTGAGCCTTTTTTGTTTTGTTTTTTAACCTAAGGCCAATCTGGCACATGTTTAAAAGCAAAAAATTCCCTTTGTACAATGTGAGCCCACCTCGCTGGTCAGACCTGTGGTTTTAATCCTGATCACCTCTGGATACCCCTCTGAACTGATTTTTGTAGCGCCCAGCCTGGCGAGCAGACTTTAAATGTTTCATTACCACCCTGTTGCTGTTAGCGCAAAGTCAGTTTTCTCCATAGATCAAAGTATTCCAGCTTATTAATGGGGAAATTAGCCTGCTAGACTTCCCAGCAGAGTTTTGAGCATTTGAATAGTGCTTCATCTCTTGATTTAAAATGTTTAAAGGATGGCCTCATTACAAAGCAGGGAAATAATTGTCAGAGGCTGAAAAAGAAGGCCAGTCGAGAATTTGTGCTGCTGAGCCTTTCCCCCCCCCCCCCCCCCTCCACTAAAAGATTTGACATGTTAATGACGGACAGAACAATTTGACCTGACCATGACCGCTTTGGTTTTTCATACAAAGGCCGAGCCTGCTGTTCGGGCGGAAACACATTGTCGAAATGAGTGTACAGAATGAAATTCATTGTTGGATGCTGAAATGTTTTAATTAACAAACTAACAGCATGGTATAGAGGCTTAGCAGTCTTAGCAAAAAGTTCTCTGGATCAGCACAACTTCAAAAATGATGCACAATGAGCTCATGTTGTTTTATTTGTATGGGCTAGTGCATTTAAAATACATTATTGTATTTTAGCTATTCTTCAGCTATACTGTTTATACGTTTATTTTCAGGCAGAGTGGATTTCTGAAGGAGAAACCCTAACTATCCACAGCTCTTATTCCCACTCCAGTTTATCGAAAGAGTGTTTTAACTTGTTATTATTCAGGCAAGACATTTTGAAATACAACTTGGCTGCTAAGAAGTGATATGACTTTGTTCACTTTGTGTAAAAAAGAAAAAAAAGCAGCTTTGTCAGTGATGGTATTGATCGCAGGTCTTTTTCTTGAGCACTGTTTGTCTCAAGGTAAGATCGCTTTATGCTCTTCTTTTTCAGCAGTGTATGTATGTTAGTCATTGTTTACACGTGTGTCTTGGAGCATTTTATTTAAGAACTGACTCCGAGTATGAATTCTTTCATTTTCCATTACATATTTCTTTATACCGCAGTGTGGTTGAGTTCTTGAATCTGATTTGTTCAGTAGGTGTGTATTATTTCAGTATAAAAGCACGGCTCGGACAGTAATTCTGGCTGTAACCTGAATGATGGGTTAATATTAACGTGCTACGTTATTGTTTTTGTAGTAACCGCTCATACACAAGGACGTGTATATGTATGTATTAAGAAGATGTAGGCTGTAGTATTTCTCAATAGTTCAGTAAACAAAGATATATTAAGCAGTTTAATAGTTAAACAGCTCACATGCATGGCATAATAACCAGAAATAACCAGTGACCTTTAGGTCACTAATACCATGTCTCCAATTAAGTAGCAGTTTCAAGAGAGCTTCCCTAGATATTTGAACTTAATCATGTTGAAATGTTGAAGTTGTATTAAAAAAGAAAAAAAAAAAGGAGCACGGCGTGTGAAACAGTTTTCATCAAACCAAAAGTCAAGCCTCTGAGGATGTGTAAGAACATGTAATAAACTTGTCCATGCTCAAATGAGCACATTCTTGAAATGCTCTTCGTTTTGATGCTTGACATGGAACAACTGTTTGTGTAAGCGAATGTATGGGGATCAGTGTGTACGGCGTGTTTGACCGAGGAAAATAATGGTAAGGAGACAGCTGTCACTAAGCCGTGTGTGTGTGTGTGTGTCAGTCCACACAGGACTAGTGTTTGTCATCTGGGTCAAGCAGTCACAGATGAAGCTTAAGCAACGAGAATGGTGGATTAAAATGACTTATTTCTTTAGACTCTTCTTATCTAACACCGGATTGCAATTGATTTTTTTTCTCTCTCTAAATGAACGAATAAGGAGGTGCACAGTTTTCCTCCTAAGTTTGGTGCAATGTGTGATTACTTGTCTAAACGAAGCTTGTTTCTTGATTTGAACCAGTGTAGCAGGGAAAAGCCCTGTCTTGGATCAGTGAGCGTGTGAGACCATTATACTTCAATTGTTCTTTGCCTCACAAACTTGAAATGTCCCAGTAATTATAGCCCATAACCATAACGTTGGTACATTTTGTAGTTTAATCACCTAGAAACATGATTAAAACCTGAGCTTTTGACTAACTCATTCTTGGAATCAGTTGTTGAAGCCCCAAAGGACGTGAATAAAGAGGCTTTAAGCAATCACAAACAAAAGTACACTGCAGCACTAGAAGACAATAAGGCAATTTTAACTTGTGACAAGGTTGTCAAAATTTTGCAGCCAGGGACCTTCTTAACTGTAAAATAAATATTTCCTTTCATAATGCTGGGTTGTGATTTCCATCACTGTAACAAAAGGTACCAGTTAATTAGTCCTTGAAGCTGCTCCATTGTTGCTACAGTTTTTTTTCTCCGCATGCACCTTGGTCACCTGTTACTTCGCACCCACCAGCTCTTCCCTGTCGTATGTCTGCTACCAGACGGGAAGGGGCAGGATTAATATGTGCTTCCTGTGATACGCGTCAAGCCAGCCACAACTGTTTTTGAACTGCTGCTCACGTCGCATCACGGGAACAAAGCGCTATCCGCCCTCTGCCGCATACATGAGCTCAGAGGCACCCATGATTGACTAGTGTTGCTGTGATTGACAGAAATCACAGTGAAACAGTAATACCATCCCTCCCTCCCTGAGATCACGAACTCTCTTGGACTCTCGGTCATGGATAGCTGTGGCATCGTCTGGATCAAACTCGCGATCTTCCGATGGTAGGGTGAGCGCTTTCTGGTTGCGCGGTGGAAAGACACTTGTGAGACATCTGTATGATAGTGATCATGGTCAGATGAAGATGAAGTCCTGGAAACCAATTAGTCGATCAGGTCAGTCCTGTTTCGGCTGTGTTACAGTGGAATATACAATCGAATAAGAAATAGCATTAGGGAATATTAAATGTAATTAATTAGTCCCCGGTTAAATGATCTTAGTTAGATCAGGTTCTTTCCTCTCATCATTTCCTCACCCTCATTAACTGTGTGTGTGTGTGTGTGTGTGTGTGTGTGTGTGTGTGTGTGTGTGTGTG
>JAOTRR010000043.1:5039717-5060059 GCA_028570945.1 Gogo arcuatus | reverse complement strand
AATTCCACCTTACCTTTAAATAGTTTTAGACCAAACTTCATATCATCTTTAGTGCCTTTAGGAACAGCATTTTCTTTCATAATTTGTAATTCTCCCTCACTTACGGTGACACAGCGATTGGCAGCCATTTTGCCGAGTCGCTCGAGGTGATTATAGAGAAATAGTCCGAATTTCAATCCTCTATCAGGTGATTTATAGAACATCACCTGTGTATTTATACTAATGCTTTTTAACCGTTTAGATTTACGTGCAATGTTGTAGAATGTCCATGAGGCAAGGTAGTTCCTGTTATTACTTAAGTTATAGCAGCTATAAACAGTCGTTCCCTCACCAACCTGTATTTTTTTTCTCTCTCTTGAAGTTAATAAGACAAAAAAAACCCCAAAAAACCCCCCCACAACTTGTCTTGCTACTGAGAAACGGGAAGACTGTCCTGTGGTGGAAAACCTACTAACGGAGGAGACTCTTTACCTAAATGTTGAATACACGTCTCCTATCAATGATTATAAATTGCATTTCTTTAATCTGTTTATCATTAGGTTTAGATTATGTAGCGTGCCTGCCATAAGTCCCTGTGAACGAACTGTTGCTATAGAAACGATAACGTATTAGAACGAGCGCGTTAATATAAACCTGTGATTTGAATTACAGCCGGAACTACTGTCAGAGCTGCGTTTATAGAAAATGATTCAACACCTTTAGATTTGAGAATTCAAACGTACTGTGGTATAATGAACAATAATTATGAACATAATTGTTATTAATACTGTACTACTACGACGACGAAGCACTTTTAAGGGGTAAAAACGGTACAAAAAGCTCTGTGCAGGACATAAATATGCTCTAGACATCATAAACCTGGACAGAAAGAAATGGCATTTGACCTCAGTGTGTGACTTCGGCGTTAAGCAAAGAATTAATTTTAGCCCTCAGTCTCAAGTCTGAACATGTGAAGGTGACTCTTTGCTCTCTATTGGCAGGGAATTTGATAGGGTCTCTGAAACGCAGGCGTGGTGCCCGTGCGAGTGTCATGGTGTGTGATTAGTGACATGGCGCCGAGTGATGCGCTACGGCTGGCCTCAGCTGGCCCTGTGGGAGCTGGAACTATATGGGATGGAGGCTCTTGCTCTCTGCCTCCATCCGTGTCAAGCGCACGATTATAGAAGCTCTAGTCCACGTAGGCTGTGTGGCTTTGTGTAGAAAGATGCCTGGTTTTAGTAGGTGTGGATGTTCTGCAGCTCAGGCTGCGTGAGTGAGCTGCATTTAAATAGTTTGTGTAACCTTAACCTCTACCTGATACTCAGCACAGCACTTGAATGATATTTGTGGTGAAAATTGGATGTGTATCTTTGTGATGCTGGCTGATTTATTTATTTTTTTTCTCCCCTGTTTGATACCACAGCTTGTTGAATTCTCGATGCTCCTTGATCAGCTCTGATGAATGATGCTGGCTGTACATTTTTTAATTCATTGTTGTTCCTATAGAAACTCATTGACGGGGACTTGTATGGCCGACTGTCTACATAATCGAAGGCTAATAACAAATAGAAAAAAAGTGTGAATGTTATTTAACAAAGAAAAATCATTGAGACATTGAATCTTTGTCAGTCTTTTTATTAATGAAAGGAGTCTGCCTGTGCTTTGTCAGTATGTTTCCTGCAACTGAAAAGCCTCCCCCCCCCCCCTTTACTTTCTCTTTTTATTCAATAACTTAACAAGCTATTTTTTCTTTTCTTGTTAACTTTAAGAGGAAAAATAGAGAGTCTGGAGAGGGAACACCTCTTTATAGCAGTTATAATGTAGGTAAAAAAGGGATCTCATGGACGTTCCACGGCATTAAATGTAACTATAAATGATTAAAAAGCATTACGTGTTGTTCATTATTAAATATCTTTAGCAAACGACTGTGCTATAAGAGGAAGAGCGAGCTTCAGGATGTCCCGTTAGAGGAAAATAATCTCCTTGAGCCACATCGGGCCTTATCCCAGCACTCGGTCGTGGATTATTTTCCGAAAACAGCACGCCCCTGCCCTGTTGTATTTTATTCCTGATTATCACTTTACCAGTGAACAGTAGTGAATAAATATATAGATATCTCATTCAAATTAGATCACACAAACACCTTTTCTTTTGAGTTAATTAATTCATATTGGTATAAAAATATGAATCTACAGTTCTGACCACGTTGATGTTGGTTGTATGTGTGTAAGTGAAGTGCATGTGAATGAACCTGACATTTCACCTCTAGCTTCTGACAGAGAGGAATACTAACCAAATGGAAACCAGGTATAGATCTGATAGGGAGCTGAGCGCACTGACACTGTGGAATACCAATGGATGCTTGAAATATACAGGACCTTTCAGAAGAAACAGAAGCAACAACGATTCCCAAATTCCAGGGCAAATGTGTCTTTCGGTCGATGGATCTTCAGGGCGGATGCCTAAGGGGCAGAATGAGACAAATCTCCATTTAAAGCACTTATTGTATGAAACGAATTAATGCCTGTCAACCTGGAAAGTCAATTAAATAGACATTTTCATAACGTATGATGCAATCCATCATATTATGATGCTAATTCCTGTTCAGAGGCATCAGTCGCTGTCGCTTGTTATTGCTTTAACAGATGCAACTTTGAATGAGGATGGTGTGGTTGGTTTTTTTTTTTCTTTTCTTTTTTCTTTTTTCAGCGCTTCAAAGTTGTTATTTCCGCTGTGGTCGCGTGCTATTGTGATGGTTGCCCACCGTAATGGAGGCACCCCTGTTAATTTGCGTTAATGCCAGACAATTTTAAGGGGAGATAGATGTATGGGCATGCTGGGATCCCCTCAAGCAAAAAATTGGATTCATTAAGATGACTGGAGATTGCGGCGTTTGTGGCCCCTGCGTCTCGGGTTGCTACGAGCAGAGAACTCCTGGCGTTTTGCGGAGAGTGGAATTCAAGAAATGAGCAGAGACAGGTTTTGCGGACTCGAATGAGAGATGGAGTGAAAGTGAAAAAGAAATGGTGTGTGACAAAGAGAGATGGAGGAACAGGCATGAGTTTAAAAGAGTGAGGAGGACGTTGATGAAGAGAGAAGAAGAAAGAAATGGAATGGAATGGAAGGTGGGGTGCAGGACCAGAGACGAGATGAGACGAGCAGAAACTGCAGGGGCAAAAAAAAAAAGGAATGAGATGAAAGATGGAGTGGAGCACCGAGGGGGGGGGGGGAATGAAGTGAGAGAAGAAGCAGTGGAAGGAAAGAGTGAAAGTTACATGAAGAAACCATTTATATCATTACGTACAGTATTTATTTAATTTTTAATTGGATCATTGGACTTGGAAATGCATCTAAAAACTTATATATTTTTTAAAATGCTGCTCTTTTCATGTTGGTCAGATCCGGGCTGTTGCTGTCACTTCAAGGCGTATGTAAGTAATGTTGCGGTATCCGTACTGTGCAGGGGAAGATTACAGAAAAAGGCTTCTGGACTTTTTCTCCCTGCATTTGGTCCGTGTTGGTCCTGTCTACAGGGAGAAAGTGTGACTGGAATGATGAGGCTGGTGAGAGAGCCAAGAGATCTGCGTTCCTTTTTAATGTCACTATTTCTAACCTACGGAAACACACACACGCTCAGCACACACCCTCTCAGTCTTACCCCACACAGGCATCTGCACTCTATCCTGCTTATATCACTCGGGAACATGCGTGCAGTCATGCTGCCTGAGCATATACGCACGCACACACACACACGTATATTTTTGGCATGAGCGAATGCGATTCGTCTCAAGGCTTGGGTCTTTTTCTGGCCTCGGTTTGTGCTTGGCTCCTAGAAACCGTGCATTGGGAGAACTTTGGCTTTGATGTGCAAGATGTCTTGGATAGAATAGAAGGTGCAAAGGGAGAAAGAAAGGCGAATGGCTCATTAAGAGGTTTGCTATTTTATTCAGGAAAATATGAAACCATGTCGAAGGGCTGTGAGGAAACATCGGGCCACACAACACACACGTATCATGTCGGAAGGTGAAATCTAATAAGCTGATAATGAACTCTGATAAACTCTGGCAAATCGCGATTAAAAATATCTCAACAATGCGTTCAAGGCCGCTGCGTTAACTACGAATCGTGCTCCTGATCAACAGCAGCTGCTCTGATAAGTTCTACAAAATGTGTCCAGCATTTACACGTTAATGACAATAAAAATGGAATATAATCAATAAAGGGAAAAAATAATATACACAAGAAAATAAAAACATTAAACGTAACAAAATTGTAACTTGTAAGTAAATTTTAAATAAAAGTAAATGAGTATGTAAATAGTATAAACAATAAGTTAAAATCTATAAGTAAGGAAGAATAAATAAGTAAGTAAAAAAGAATAAAATAAACAAGTATGTAAATATAAATACTAACACAATAAAAGTGTATAAGAAAGAAACACAAAATACATATAACAGGTAAGAAAAAATAAGTAATAACTCGGGGGGGAAAATGCAGACGTAAGGAACAAGAAATAAGGGAAGGTATACATTTTAGGAAAAAAACAAGGAATAGCAGAAAGTAAAAGTTTTTATTTATGAGGTAAAAGTAAACAAGTATAAATAAGAAAAAGCAGTTAGTAAATGTGTATAAGAACATATAAAGAACAATAAATAAACATGTAAAAATAAATACCAGGAAGTAAAATGTGTAAGTAAGGAACAATAAATAAATACATAAAGTACAAGTAACAGGTAATTGTGTGAAAGTAATTAAAGTAAGTAAAATGTAGGTGAACATAATTAATGTATGTAACAGTAAGTAAAAATAAGCAAATAAAAGTAAGACAGACCTGCATTTGTATTGAAAATATGAACTATAAGATTAGAATGATGAGTAAAATGTGAACTCTACAAAATGGAATTATGAAGTTTTAAAAGAACATAAAGGATCATGTTTTTTGTTTGTTTTTGTTGTAGGTTGATTTCGCAGACATGGAACAAAGCTGGCTACTAATATAATCATTTCTACAAACAGATATGAACTGAATTACAGAAGTTTTTTTGTCAGACTATATTGCAACATGGCTATGAGGTACAAGATCAAGAGATTAGTGAAAAGTGAAAGTTTTCCTCTGCCTGTACTTTTGTTTATATATTTTAAAAAAACAAAAGATACAAATTTGTTGGCGAAGGAAAATGAATATTATAATGTTACATCCAATTTGGATTAAACTGCTTTACTGGAAGCTGCTAATCTTCAAACTGGAATTAAATTTTTTTTTTTGTTGCTTCATTACAAGACAAAGTTGCTTCAAGTTTGAGTTTGGAAATGAGTACTCTGGGATTTCTGCATCATTTTGGAAACAGGATGTGTTACCTTTCTGGACATAGAAATAATGATCAGAACAGCAACGTTATCGGTTCAAAGATACTGAGCTAAATTATTCAGATATATATATATATACACACACACACAGGAGTTGTCCAGGCTAAAAGTTGTATGGGTTAAAAGAACATTGTAGATTTTGTAAGAAAATGAATGTGTTTTAAGTAAAAGTCAACAAGTAAAACGAAATAACAGAAAGCAAGAGTGTATAAGCAAGGAAAAATAAGTAGGTAAAAATCAATAATAACAAAGTAAAGATGCGTAAGGAAATAATAGATAAGTGCATAAAAGAAAACAATTAAAAAGAACTAATAACAGTAAGTAAAAAATGTATAAGTAAGGGATAATAAATATGTAAATACTTTAGAAATGAGTAACAGGAAAAGTAAAAATAACAGTAAGTAAAAGTGTACGTTAGGAATAAGATGTAACAGTACTGTTAAAAGTAAAAATAAATAACAGTAAGTAAAATAAATATAAATAAATGAGTAGATGTAAAAACGAATAACAGTAAGTAAAAATGTAAGTTAGTAATAATATATAAATATGTAAAAATAAAAAATAACAGTAAGTGAAAATAAATAAGGAATAAGAACTAAGTAGATGTAAACAAGTAAAAACAAATAACAGGAAGTAAAAATACATAAGTAAGGAATAATAAATAAGTATGTAAATGTAAACAAGTGAAAATGAGTAAGAACAAGTAAGGGTACAAGTTGTAATTTTTGTCGTGAGGTAGTTACTGTAATTATCTGTTCAGAACCAGAGAGACTATTCCAGACTCTTTTAATTCAGAGCTTTCACAGGCAGGACAGACCTAATCAATAGGCCCACATTGTGGGGAACAGTTGGAACGTTGTACAGTAAATGCAGACGGCTGCATAATCTTAGTCAATTATGAGCAGTGTAGAAATTGACCGATGTAATACTCTGCATTTAAATGAATGAATTTAACCTGCACTGCCCGGCTCAAGCCATGTGCGCTTCTTTTCCTGCAGAGGTCTCGGTGTGGTCATAGGCATAATTTTATTCTTTACTGCAAATATTTTTTTTTAAAAATGTGTAGACACTTATGATTCATGCTGAACATATCCGCCACAACACTTTCAGTACCTCCTCTGGGACGACTACTGATCTGCATCTGTCTGGATGTTTTCTGACAGTAAAATGTTTACAGCATCGCTGTCAGATTTCTACACATTTTATTATACAGTCGTGCTGTTTCACTTTAACTCGTACTCGTGCACTGCTGTCAGAGCGAAAGTGTGCACTCGGTGCCTTCTGTTCAGAATTTACAGCTTTGCAAACTCAAGGTATGTAAGTGTGAGTGGGTCAGTAAATCAAGTCAGGGCATACTGAAGTATGTAACAGTAAGTAAGCATGAGCAATTAAGGATAAATAACCGTATGTAAAAAGAAAAGTGTATACATGAATTAGTAAAAGTAAATAAATAAGTAATAACAGTAAGTAAAGGTGTGTAAGTAATTAATGTAAATGAGAGAAAGTAAAAGTCTATAAGTAAGGAATGATAAGTAAACAAATAAAATGGTTAATAACAAGGTAAACAACTATATATGTAAGGATCAATACATAAGTAAAAGTAAACAAATACATAGCAGTAAGTGAGAACACTAAGTAAATGTAAACAAATAAAAATAGGTCATAATAATAAGTAAAAGTGTTTCAGCAAGGAACAATAAAGAAGTAAAACAAATAATAGTGTATAAATAAAGAACAATAAATAAAAGTAATTCTTCTACTTTTTGTTAGTAGGTTCTTAAAGTACTTACTAACAATCGTGTGTGTATATAAATAATTTAGCGTAATAAAGTGTGTAAGTAATTAAAGTAAGCAAAAGTAAACAAGTAAAACTAACTACGGTAAGCAGAAAACAAAATCGAATTAAATATCGTAGTCAGTATGTATTGGTAATCTAATTAAGTAAAAGTAAACAAATAAAGTAGTAACGGTAAGAAAGGTAAGTAAGCAAACGAGTAAAAATAACAGTAAAATTGTATAAGTAGTGAGCAGTAAATGAGTACTAACAGTAAGTAAGGAACAATAAACAAGTAATGTAAATAAGTAAAAGTAAACAAGTTAAAATAAGTAAAATATATGAAAACAATAAATTAGTAAGAAAAGGGTGCAAATTAAAAAAAAAAGTAATAACGGTAAGAAGTACTACTACTACTACTGATGATGATAAATGATGTGAAAGTAATTACGTATTTAAAGGATTAAAGTTGGAGCACTTGTGTAGCAGTAAGTACAAGTAAATAATAAAAGTATGTATATGTAAGAATTGCACTTGTGTAGAATATAAGAAATATAAGACTATGCCTCTGAGGAATGTTTAAAATCTGTCACTTTTATTCCTCACTGAATGTGAGGAGCCCTTAGAAGAAAGGTCGTATTCATGTACATTTCTGTAATTGTAGGATTTGCTCAGGAGTGCGAGTGGCTGTTTTTGTTTTAAAAAAAAAAACATTGCAGTGGTTTAATACATGACCACTGAGACCCAGATCCAGTTCTGCTCTCAGCTTGCACGGAGTGATGAGAGGTACAGCTTGTGCTCAGGACTGCGAGAGAATAGAACCGTGCTGGAAGGAAGTGTAGGGAGGAGGAAGAAAAGCAGAAATCCCCTCGGGCAGCAGTCTACATCTGCATTGTTGCCATTAAAGTTAAATGGCACTGTTATGAAGAAATGTCCTTTTCATTTGTAGTGAAATAGAGATCAGGACGAGTAATTCAGGTCGAAGTGACGCCTCACGCTTTAATCGATGAATGTTCCGTTGTAATAGTTACAGTTTTGTGTATCGATGCCAGTTCTGCCAGGAAAGACATTATTACTAAGGCTTAAGCTTTTGCAGCAGACAGAGGTGTGATCTGGGTGAACACACACACACACACACACACACACACACACACCCCTTCCCTTAGCTGCTCTTGTATTCAGGGACCTACAGACACATTGCATTAATGGCAATACAAAGTTCGACCATTAGTTGAAAACTCATTACTTTTATGATTTTTTTGTTTCACCAAGTACACGTAACATCAGGGTGCAACAACCAAGGTTTCGAATAGAGCTCACTTCACCTCTATACCACGTGTATCTTCAACACATTTTTTATTTGAGCCATAGACAGATTGCACAGGCTGTCTACTAGTCTTTTATTATTTCATTACTCTTAATGAAACCAAATCCTAATGGCAGTAGGGAATGATTTACAAAGCATAAATTTCCATCTATCCCCCCCCCAACACACACACACACAGAACCAGACGCACACAATCTGCCTTTGTGATAACAGAAGGTATGAGGCAGCGACGTTGCACAAGGAAATTGCCGTGATCTCATCTATCCTTGAAATGCCTTGAAATGATGCCTTTTCTGAGAATCAAATAACACCTTTCATTAATCGGCTTGGCTTTAACACAGTTGTAGTCCAGGTTTAAGCGTGGATACATAAGAACAAGCTGAAAAAATGAGAAGGAGGAATGTTAGAAATGTACGGTGTACCGTGTTCTTGGTTGAAAATCAGTGTTATTGTCTGCAACCTTTCAGCCACAATTTAAACTATATATAACTTTGAAATTTTGAGAGTTTGAGTAAGGTTTGTCCTTGTCCTTGTGCATCAAACTTATTTTTTTTCAGCCAGGATACATGTACAAATGTGTCAATACATCTGAATAACACAGTTGACAATCTTTGGATCTAACTGTGAAATCATCAAGGTAAACAGCTCTGGTGGTAAAATACTTCATGGAAGAATTGTATCAAGTCTGCAACATTTACTGAATAATTTTAATGTTATTGTTTGTTTATTTACAGCTATATTAGCCAGAACCCCAGAAATGCTTTTTAACAAAAAATTGTTTCTGGTGCTATTTTGAAAACCAGGATTGAAAATGTCTACATATGAGACGTGTGATATTTGTCTATTACAAACAAATACAAACAAATAGGGCAGTTTTTAGAACAGAAGAAAATATTACTATTAGATTAACAGTAAGATAGCTTTGTGTAAATAGAAAAGGAATCCTGTTTAATTGACTTTTTTTTGGTTGATAAAATTACAATGTACTTTTGAGTGTTGACCGTTTTGCAAAACTGACTGGATTCTTTGTTCTCATCTCTCTGTGACGTAACAGTAGTGAAGACCAGAGAAATTGTCGATGTTTGTTTGGCAGTCAGTAATAAAACGACATGTAACGTTTGTGTTGTACAACAACGGTCGGCACGTGTGTGTGACCCTGCTGAACTCGATCTCAACCATTAAACACAGCATGCGCTCATATTTGTAGGTCTGTGATTGTAGAAGCTTGGTGCATACTTAAATTTTGGGACTAATTTGCTGCCTAAAGCAACTCACTTGAACTGTAATTAATGATCTCTTTTTGTGTGTGTGTGTGTGTGTGTGTGTGCGCAGCCATATGCACACAGCTGAGTTTGTGTGTAAATGTGAATGGCACTTTGTGCATGGCATGACCTGTCGTAGTGACAGGCAGCCCCAGTAGGGCCCATGTCACTTTCCGTATACTAGATCGTTATTAAACCCCCCCCCCCCCCCCATTCTCCTTGTGGTTGCCAGTCACGTGAAACCCTGCTCCACACTGTGCCTCATTTAACTCCTTCATGATTAGCCACGCAAACGATTTCCTTCATGCAGTCCCCCTGCAATGTAAATGCATGCAAAAGAAGTGGAGGCCGCCTAATTGATTTTTGTCCACTTTTATTTTGCAATATGACCAATAGTTTATCATATTCAAGTGTGTATGAAAAAGTTAACCCACCGATTTATTCTTTTAAAAAGCTAAATACAAGAAGCATTGTATCAAGGCACATACAAGACTGGCCAAAGGGCATATATGCACTTTGGTCTTCAGTTGGTAAGGAACAATTAACTTTCAGTTGTCGCAACATAAAAGTGGCTTAAACATTGGAAAAAAAAAATACAGATAGTAATTATAAACAAAAATAGTTCACACTTGTATTCCAAGTAAAAAAAAAATGAACCCATGTATGTTTATCATATCTTTATCTCTGCCCCAATTGTGTTCCTCTTCAACAGCATCATTTACAAGTACAATTGGTACACAATGGAGTGGGGTTCCCCCCCCCCCTCCCCCCCACTGACAGGAACACTGTCACTGGGCAGCCACCTCTCATTATTTCTGTGCTTTGCCGGTCCTGTGCTGGACAAGCGTACCCAGCTGAGGAACACGTTCCTGGGCTCTGTGCTGTGCTACCTCTCTCAGGAACAAAAGGAATCAGTACATCTCCATACTCCAAAAATAGCAGAGAATTAAAGCCTGACAACACTGTTGAAATGTCAACTAAGATCCCTAACTTATTCTTGAGGTTCTGTTAAACCGAAACACGTCTATGTTTGTCCAATACAGATAAGACGAAAAAAGCTCTTCTACCCATTTAATCAACTGTGCCCTATATTCCCGTCGGCCATTTTTTGCCTTTTTTTTTTTTTCTGAGAGCGACATTGGTGAACATTATGACCTGTGCTTCTACAAGGTTCTCTAAACTCTGATTGTTTAACACAGCAATGAAAACCCACTTTCACAGTTGATATCTCAGTCGAGCACAAAGACTTTTTTTTTAATTGGTCTGAAACCTTAAGCAAAGGATGTACAGTACAAATTACTACAAACCTCTAAAATATATAATTGCAGTTGTTGACAGCACGCACTGAGGACTCAGTGATGGCCTGCAATTGTAGCCTTGTTTCTTTTAATAAACTGTCCTTAAATATAAATTATATGGCAAATGTACAGAACATTGCTTTCTCAGTCTTTTCAATCCAGTGTTTTGTAAAAGACCGGGCAGTCCTGATGTCAGTCACTCGTAATAAAACGTCTTTTAAATCGGCGCACGTTATCATGAATGGGAGTGGTCTGAATCTGGAATTCCACTGTCTCTGTAGCTTCTGTTGTTGATACTGTTTTCACTGTGTGGACTCTTGTAAAGGTTTAAACCATTAGGAGGAAAAATCGTGTGTATCACAAACTCTTCCTTGGACACTGGCATGTGATTTATGGGTATCATTTGAAAAGAAGTCTCTCTAATCTCCAAGATGGAGTTGTCCTTCTTTGTGCCAGCCTCCGCATAGTCATCCTTCCTCCTGCGCCCTTTATTGTATGTGCAATTCCTGGAAAACAAAGAACTATTCCTGTGGATGTACCAGCACACTAGTGCCAGCATCACGGTGGCCGAAAGTGCCACGGCTCCTCCTATAATAGCAGCTAAAGGCAGACTAGAATTTTTGTAAGGCTCCTTCTCCTGCTCCCTGTTTAAGGTCGTAGTGGGGTTGTATGCTTTTAAGGAGCCTGTTTCTGTCTCTATGCAAACAGGTGTCTCATCTGACAGGTAAATATTACTGGTTTCCATAGGAACCATGCATATCCGATAAGAGGATTCAGGCTCCAGAGCTGTAAGCAAGTACTCCGTCCTGTCCCCTTGCACAATGGTCTCGGTGATGGACCCGAATGCAGGGCTGTGGCCCAGTTTTAACCAGCTGAGCCGCAGGGCAGTCATTGGCTGAGATACCCTCCAGGATATGTGCACCGTGTCTGGAGTGCTGGATTTAACACTGATTGTGATAATCTTATGACTTGGTGGCGTAGTACTGCGATAGTTCTTTCCAAAGTCTGGCCCCTTAATCACAGGTCTTTTAGTCACATAAAGTGGCCATTGCGGTCGAGATGGTGGCAGCGTGATGGAGACTGTGCTGGTCTCGTATGTTGGAGAGACCTCGGTTTCAGAGCAATCAAAGAGCTCTGTGGATAGATCCTTAATAGCCATTCCTTTGACCTTATCAGGACCTTGGCACATAAAGCCACGCACATTGACCTTAGAGGGCAACGAGCGCAGCCAGTCTCGCACCCACTTCATTCTGCAGTTGCAGTACCATGGGTTGTTGCGCAGCAGCAGATGCGTAAGGTTATCTAGGTCATCAAAGACCCCCATGGGCAGGCTGTTCAATTTGTTGCCAGACAGATCCAGGCGGTACAGCTGGCGTAGGAAAGCAAAGGCACCTGCTGGTACCCTGTCTATGTGGTTGTCCTGCAGCTGTAATTTCTCAAGGCTGGTGCCCGGTAGATTGGCAGGTGGTGATGTGAGGGAGTTGCGCACCAGTGAAAGCTCAGTCAGGTTGACCAAATTAACAAAGGCCATTTCCCCAATACCCCTGTTGTTCAAGAGATTGCCATCCAGCACCAGACGTTTTAGATTGATCAGATCTTGCAGGGATGCCTCAGAAATGGAGGAGATGCGGTTATCGTCAAAGCGAAGTTCCTCAATGGTCATGGGTAGACCAGAGGGAATGGTGCTCAGGTGATTGCGGGAAAGGAAAAGCAACCTCAAATGATTGCTGTCTCGGAACGCTCCCTCCTCTATGCTGACAGCGGACACGGAATTGTCATCCAAGTGTAATTCCTCAATGAAGGGAATCTGTGCCAACGAGGCATGGGTAATAGTCCGGATGTTGTTTTCCTGAAGGTGGAGCTCCTTGACATTCACAGGAAGGTTGGTAGGAAACTCATCTAAGTTGTTGCAATACAGATAGATCTTCTCCACGTTGTTGAGTCTCCGTAGGTCAGCAGGGATGCCTGCGCTCTTAATTCTGTTGTTCTGTAGGAAGAGGACGGTGGCATCCTGTGGGATTCCAGTAGGAATAGAAGTCAGCTCCCGGTCATTGCAGTAGATGAAAGTCCCATCACACCGGCACTGTGATGGACAGGAGGCTGAGGTCACCAGTGGATTGGCCAGACCCAGGAGAACCCCAGCTCTGATGAAGAAGACGAAGAAGGACTTGTACTGGCACGCCATGATTAATGTTCTCGGTTTGTTTGTCCTCCCTGAAGGAAAAGGGGGGAAAAGAATCAGGAGGCATTCTGAAATAATGACGGACCCTTCTGTAAATCAGTGCTGTTTGTATGTATTTGTATTCTACCTTGAGCACATTTCAGGTATTAAATGAAATAATTTTAAACAAATATCGCAAATATATCACTACTGAAAACATACTATTTAGGAACAAGTGAACAATGTCAACAAAATAAGCTTTTTTTTCTCTCCCTGAAATAGGGTATACAGAAAATGGAGCAAGGAGAAAAAGTTGAAGGAAAAATGGAGTCTGTGTCTGAATATCAAAACAAGTCTAATTAAAGTGGAAGGGTATTCCATCTCAGGCATGGATACAGATAAGGGATCTTTCAACCAACTTTCTTTTCCTGAATGAAATGCCTGTGTCACTGGTTTTATCTTTTACTGAGAGTAATGCAGACGAAGTCCTAGCTGTTGTAAAAACGTCTGCAGCAGGCCAGTGCATTTCAAAGCTGCCTTTCATACTAGCAGACTGTGCCGGATGAATGAACTTGGGTCTTGCTTATTAGCTTATGAAAAAACCTAAGACAGAATTCTTCTCTTTAAGGATTTGTCAGGTCATACCTAATACCCAACAACTATAGAAGCAAAAAATTTGGAGCAATATCCCAAATAAAAAGAGCCCCATAAAAACAAAGGAATTCAAAACCGTCATATTATTTCTTGTTCTAAAGGCTCGGATGAATTGAGGGTCACCAGTGTGGATATTTTTATAGGCTTTTAGCACTGTGTAAAAAAATTTTCACTGTGTAAAAAAAAATTCTTTGTGCTTGTTGAAGGGATAAAGTCTCGTATGTGCACATTAAAAAAATCTATGAAATCAGTGAGTGATGCAGCGTTTGTAGATTGTGGTTAATTAAAAAAGAAGAGCTCCTGCTCGATCACTCAACTCAAAACACTACAGAAAAGGGTTTAGGTGTTAATTTAGTAGATAAATACAGAGAATGGTCCAAACTTTGACATTAGTAAGAACATGATTATTGCAGAACATGATGACCAGTACAATGTCAGGCACTAGCCAAGTGATGTATAAATAAACAAATATGGTGCAATTAATATAGTACTAGTTTATCAACCACTGTTTTGTTTGTTTGTCTTGGACATTTTTGTTTCCCATAATCTCCGTTCCTACATGTCTCATTAGAAATAAGAACGGTCACGCGAGTAGAACACGGCACAGCTGAGCGGTAACGCTCGTACCTGATTTGGAGGAGCCAGTTAATCCTCTTCTTTCACCCAAAAATCCAGTGATGCTTTAAGCTCCCCCTTTCTGATCTGCACTGTCCGAGTCTTCTTTGGTTATATCCTGATCCAGCTGATCCTTGTTTGTACTGCCGACCTCCTGCCGTTTACCGCAGTGTCTACAGTTCATGCCATCAAAGGCTTTGTTGTAGATAAACCTTTGAAGAAAACTCCTCTGCTTCAAGACAGACCTCTAGTGCACTAATGCAGGCATGCAATTCAGATAATTTAAAAAAAAAAAAAGCAAGGGGGGGGGGGGAGAAAAAAGAAAAAAAAAAAAAAAGATACCGAGGGAGCCCAGTGCGTGAAGAATCCTTTTACCTCACGGCGCAGTGGTTTGGACCCCTAATTAGACCTTTTTGTGAGTCTGGGAGACTCCTTTGTAGGGTTCCGGTATGTCCTTCAGCAGAATGGACATGACATCGAGAGCCCAGAGCCCACTTAGCCTGCAGGTAAAGGCAGGCTGAAATCCGAGGAGGCTCTTGTTCTCTGTTAGAGTTAGCCCCAAATCGTGTTCCTCCTCTCGTGGCAGGAGCATGAAGAACGTATCCAGCCTGGTGGCTCTACGGTGGAAGAGGATTGCTCACTCTCTCCTGTGCCGTGAAAGCATATTGCGCCCCTTTGCTCTCCTCAGGAGCGTGACCTCACACAGTCAGGCAGCGGTTCATGCTGGTTGTAACCTCAGGGAAGATCCTGTAAGTCAGAGGGAAAAGGAAAAGACAAGGGTTGAAGTCCTATCTGAAATAAAGTACTCAGTTCTTGTCTTAAAATGATGTGAAAATGGAAATCCCCCTTCATCCTGGGGAGTGGGATTTCTCTAAATACATTACATTATTTTTTTGATGGTTGGTTTTCTAATAACTTCCATGTTTTTAACCAGACTGATGATCCTCTAACAGGCGTTTGAAAGAAGTATTATTTGGTTTCCGTTTTTCTCTTTTATGGTCCACATTGTTTGGGAAACACACATGAGACGAGACTTTGAGTGTTTAAAAAAAAAAAAAGAAAAAAAGAAAAGCAAAGAAGTATTTTTTCCACAGCCACCAGCCTGTGCCACCATGATTGTTTTCTCTGACCTGTCTGCCCGTGACCCTGTCAGCCCCTCCCCTCGGTCTTCTCTATGGAGACAGGAGAAAAGAACGTCTTTGCATTAGAAAAGCTACGGTGCTCAGGGGCCCTGCTGCGGTTGCAGGGAGCTGCTCCTTCTAGTTCACTGGAGCTTGCGCTTTCGTCTTCGTCTTTTAAAGTGGCCAGCACGGAGTTAAAACGAATATATATTTGAGACAAGGAGAAGCAGGGGCATTTAGATGAGCAGAGGAGAAAGTGGGTAAAATAGAAAGTTTCTTCATTGAAATGTGTTTTCTGAGCAAGAAGTATCAGGACTGGTTTGCTTTCTGAACATATTTCAGTAACGGAAATTCCTTTAAAAGATCATGCAGCTTTCTGAAAGCAGAACTCTTTTGAGATTCACTAGCAGAAAGAAATGCTCTCCATTTGCTTAAAAATGCATATGGTAGATTATTCAAAGCTCATCTTTGAGTGCTCATGAATATCCAAGCAAGAGTCTCGTCCATGTCACCTCCAATGTCCCTTTATACCTGCTGCATCTCCATGACTTGGCCTAAAAATAAGCCTCTTCCCTTGCCAAGCCAAACGATACGCTACATCTCAGAACACAAAAGCTTGTGTCCTTTGCATGAAACCTTCCTCACATCGCAGCTTGTTTTCTGGAGAACAATGGTCGCGTAAAGCTACAAGCATCTTTGGCTCTTAACCGTTGTAACCAATGACATGGACGAGATTAGAGAATTGAGAGCCTTGTAACTCAATTTGCAGATCCAAACAGCGCCGTCTAATAACACCTTGTCCTTCTGTCATGCTGAATCACAGCCACGAACCTGATGTCTTATAGATTAGAGGAGTATAAGACTTTATATTGTGAAGGTGATTTTAAATAGACAGTGCAAAGCTAAGATGCGTGCATGGGTGTGACGGTTCTTTTATTCAGCCTCGACATCCAAACAGTGTCTGAGGGGGGAGGAAAAAAAAGGAGACGTTACGAGATGTCATCATCCAGTCAAGAGGAAAGAAATATGTGTTTTGTTCTGTGCTTCTACTTGTTTACTCCCCAGAATTATAAGTGAATGAAGTTGAATTGCAGAACAGTGTCTGGGTCAGACAGAGCCTTATTTCTTGTTTGTGGGATTTTATGAGGATAACATTTCAGAAGCCCTGCAGTCACAGCATCACCAAGGTCTTTTTTTTTTTTTTTTTTGTGGAGACACTGTTCTGTTTGTTAACACACTAGGCAGCACCTATTGACTTGATGGAGTGAGCTAATCATTTCTGAGCTTCAGCTTGCCTAGCTGATTGCATTTTCTCTCGCTTCTCTGTGCTCATTGGATTTGGATCCGAGCTGCATTGTCCTGTGCTAAACAGGCACGAGGATTTGGGAACCTGATCCGAAACACTTCTGTTAAGCTCCTCTGGTCATGCGTTATCAGTTTTTCCTGTGGTTAGGTTTTCAAGTTTTTAGCTCACTCTTCAAAGCATGTGAACATTTAACGCTTCTCTTTAGATGAAGGTCTAAGTGATTTGACATTTTCTCCTTATCATTCTGATAGGCTGCCTTTGCTGCGAGATCAGTGAGACCTCCTTCTCCTCCAGTGCACTACCCGAGCAGTGTTAAATTGAGGATTCTTTTTTTTGGGGGGGGGGGGGATACATCTTAACCTGCACTAGATCTTTTTTAGATTGTGTGTGAAGTAAGTGGCATGATTTAAAAATAGTAAGTATAATGAAACTTTATCAAGGTTTAAATCGATCAGTAAAGGTTTACAGTTAATAATGTTTGAGTGTCTATAGTATTCTGTTAAAAAGTGTAAGTTGTGTCCAGTTATTCGTATTTTGCTGAGTACTCTTGCAGTGATGAGTAACTTGAACGTCCATTTCATTTGTACCTCAGGCTTCGCTTGCTTGTCCCACACTGGGTTCGCCATATTGAATATTATGGCCAACACTAGGGATAAAGCTGTATGGTTGTTTTCAGTGGTGTAAATGCTAATTTAAAATCAGACCAAAGCTAATTTGAAAGGTTTTGTGGGGCTCAGGCATTGGTTGAGGAGCTTGGGTGACACAGGGGGTAGGTGTGGGGGTCTCTCTTCTTTTGAAGAGACTGAAAAGGGTAAACGGTGCATGGCGTGGCAGCTGCGCTGCTTTTTCCCCACTTGGGGGTGGTAGGCGCTTCAGTATCAGGCCTGCGTGGCTCACACACTCGCGTACATGCAGAGCTGGTGCTTTAATTACCGAATGTGCACCCCCTGCCAGGGTACAGAGGGTCTCTGCCTCTGGACAATAGTAGAAAGAATGGCGGTTGATTTACAACCCTGTACAGACTATGCTTTCTCTCTGAGAACAAATTATTTCCTGTACTTCCATAAAGGCTCAAATGCATTTCACTTAACTAATCTATCCATCTCTCCAGCTATTATAAATTACATCTCGATGACGTTTGGTTTAGAATTAGTTTATTTTTACCTCATATTTGGAAGATGCATTGAGGGGAAAAACAAAAAAAACATCAACAAAAACAACGTGTTTCTGAAGGACATTTTCTAAAAGGCCCCATGGCTGGGTCAGAGGTCAGCTGCGAACATGAGTGCTGAACTCTGTTGGACGACTTCTTTTTGTCTGCCACACAAAAACGGTCTCGGGAGGCCCCAAACACACGACCATTTCGGGTCGAATCTCAGAGAACGTAGTGCATTCTACAACAAAAGGGATGTAAACTCACGGTCTGGGCGCCATTAAAGTGTTTTTTCCCCCCCTCATTTAGTGAGTTTTCAGTGTTTGAATGAATGTGATTTTATGTTTTGAGTTGAAGAATCTTCTGGAGAAAAGAAAGATGGGCTTATCATGAAGTAATATATTCATGTGTTAGCAAGTCTCCCTTTGCAAACTTTTTATGCTGTGTAGCCTATATAAATATAATACACTAGATATTTGGAGTCGTTGTGCAGTTTCTGTTTCACTAGCCTTGTATAGCCTTGTATAGCTATAATCAGGTTGAATGAGTTGTGTACTACAGCATGAGCTGCTCATGTCTGGCCTGAGCTGAGCCTTGGCTTGTTGGACAGCAGCTATTTCAGCCTGAACTATTGGTTTGACATCAGCTTGGTGAAATCCCAGGTTAGGCCGCTTAAAGCCGAGGAGAGACACAACACATTGTTTAACTCTAAGCCCACTGAGGCACTGAGGCCATCGACCACAAATAACACACATCACATCAAGACAGTCCTGTATTTTGGCTCACTTAGCTAGTGTTACTGAAAGGATAACCTTGCGTTGCAGTTTGTTTATTCGCCTAATTTAATGAATGATTGATCATTTTAGTCACTTGCTCACTCACGTTATGGCTGTGATGGCCCTCGGTGTTACTTCTGTTGGAGTCTCTGGGCTTGGAGCTAATAAAATGATGCGCACCAGATCCGAGCTGCGCCGCAAAATAAATCCAGCCGGAGCGCCGGTGCCACATTGCGCGGTTTCTCTCTCTCTCTCTCTCTCTCTCTCTCTTTGTAAATAACGCCTTGGACCTGGACTGGTTAATAGTATTTGGCAAGAGAACTGGTGCTGTTTACAGTCGAGGCATACTGGGGTAGGTTACTAGACTAGTACACACACACACACAGAGTGACACCGCGGACGTGTGTGTTTGTGGAGCGCGGAGCTGCGCGCATCCCCGACTCTGCGTAAAACCCTGCGTCTTCCTCCGCGACGACTTCAGTCCATGTCAAAACGGTGTATAATTGCCTGGAAGAGTTTTAAAAAAAACCCAAACAAAACATGGGTATTTAGATCAATTTTGGACGCGCGTAGTAGACTAGATCTTTTCTGCAACCCATGAGCGAAGCCGCTAATAGCCGAATCCGGAAAACCCCGTATTATACCACATCATGATGTGTGCACAGAGAGAAACTGCATACTGCATAGTCTATACGTTTCCCATACTTTATTCCTAAAGGCTTTCCCCTCCCCTCTAGTGCATCCCAGAGGCTAGGACAGAGATCCAAGCGCAAAATGCGTGTTGCACTCTAAAGCCAGTGTAATAGATCTGAAATGCGGATTTGCTGTCTATTGTGAAGAGCAGTTTGAGCAGAAGGCTACACTGACACTGGAACGACCAAGTGACCAAATATTTTCCAGATTGCTTTGAGAGAATTTTGTCGAGTTTTCTGATCGATTGTGATTGACCGCCTCCTGTTTTGAGATGTTCAGTGTTTTTCTGCATGATTTGATTCGAATGGCAAGGGACTGCGAATAAGATGGAAGAAGAATCAGAACCCATAAAGAAACACTTACCTGCAAAGCATTAATGAAAAAAAAACCAAATTGTGAAACTTAAAGAAATATCCTCCAACAACAACAACAAAAAAAAAACAAGTCAGTCCACAGTGTATATATCCAACGGCTTAGAAATCCAAAGAAACAAGCCCAGAAGTCGCAGAAGACAGAGCTGTGCTGGTGTGTTATTGTGTCCGCACATGTATTCACACGAGAACGCACACATACACACATGCATACACACACTCCTTGGCAAATAGCGAGAGAGAGAGAGAGAGAGAGAGAGCAAGAGAGAGAGAGAGGTTGAGAGGATTCAGCAGGTCTGCTCGGCTGCCTGGAGCTCACTATAAGTGTGAAGTAACATCTGCCTCCAGCTCTGCCTCAGCCCTGGTGCTGATGTCATCCAGAGGAGGGGCTTCACACTTTCCCTCGCCTCCTCCCCTTTGTCACTCTCCCTCTCTCACTCCCTCCCTCCCTCCCTCCATCCCTCCCTCCTTCCCTCCCTCCTTCC
>JAOTRR010000043.1:5024202-5039617 GCA_028570945.1 Gogo arcuatus | reverse complement strand
CTCCCTCCTTCCCTCCCTCCTTCCCTCTCTCTCTCTCTCTCTCTCTCTCTCTCTCTCACTCCTATAGCTTAGCTAAGATTCACACGAGTGAATGATGTGCTTTTCTAGACACTAGGGGGAGTTAGAGAAAGGAAGATGATCAGGGTGAAAAGGGCCGTTTCTGGAGTGGACACTTCTTGCACCAGAGGAACGAGAGCCACAAGGAGCAGCGTGTGAGCGAGACAGACACACGGCTGGAAGGATTAATAAGTAACAGAGATGTGTGTGTACAGTGTGTGTGTGTGTACAGTGTGTGTGTGAGAGAGAGAGAGATGTATAAATTAAGCTCCATGTTTCTAAACACGTCACGTTTGTTTTCTTGCAAGGCAGACGTTATGGTCAGTTTAACAGTGCTCATGAAGTGTTAAATTGAAAGTCCAGATGGAAAGTTTGTATATTTCATGACCACACACAGCGCATGTGTTTTATTTTTTTTTAAACCCCTGACCTGATGACCAGGACAAACTGCGTATTAAGAAACTGTGAAACCGATAGTGTCGATAAGAGTTTGGCTAGAAAAATAAATTGCGTTCATTATATTACATTCAGTATTGTATGGTCATCTCATTAACGGTCTTGATGGAAACCAGACACTTCTAAGCAATCATACGAATTGTTTTCTTTTCGCCTCACGCAAGCTTCTTTTTGACATTCTATATCCTCACGGCAACAGGAAAGCCTGTCTGCTTTAACCATCATGACAGGCCCTGATGTGTTAATTATGTTAATTTTTGAACAAGCCAGTTGGGAGGAACATTTCCCGACTATGTCAAATAAAATGTGGACTGTTGAGCGTTTTGAGTCTTCATGAATTGTCCAAGTGTAGGATTTCTGACATTTTCGCGTTTGTCCTTTTCTCCCTGCTTTGTTTACGATAATGACCGTCGATTTAGTCCCTGAAACACTGCAGGGACAAAGTGGCCCACTTCTCCTTGAGGTTTTGTTGCCCTTAAGTGTCTTTGCCCTTTAGTTCAGACTGAGACAATATGTCCAATGACCTTAGAAGCCAACACACCTTTTCAAATTTAGCCTCAGGACATGTTCTTTCTTTCCCACTGTTTTTTAAAGCATCATATATATTTTTGGGGGGTCAGAGGTGCAGAATAAGGGATCATTTAGAGGTGACAAGGGTGTCTGCACTGGACGTCGGGGGTAATTCCCATCTCTTAGGTTGTACCACGAATCCGGCCCTCGCTTTATACCCCATCTGTGACTTTCTTCCTTAAATCTAACCTGACTCCATCTGTCATCAGCTTCTGATTGACTCTCAATCTTACAAAGAGCCCTGGAGGAGAGAGAGACCAACCTGGGTCCAGTTACCTCTGCCTCTTTGGTGGGGAGGGGTGAGAGAAGACATGTGCAGCCTGGATCTGTTGTTGCTCGCTTTTTCCTGTCTTTCCCGAGGATGCAATTTACTTTATCTGGCCCATCACGGTGTGTTTTGACAACAGTCATGGCTTTGAGGGAAACAGCCTGCCTCTCTGTTTCCTCTCCTTTCCTGTCTTCACTTGTATGTTAAAGCAGAGCTAACGTCATTAAAACACTTGATTCAGTTAAGTGTACGAGGGCTTAAAGAACTTTAAGGCGGCGTAGATGCCAGAGGATCGAATGCCGTCTATTCTCAAGGATTTCCTACATTCCTGAGTGACCAGCAAATCGATTTCCTGTAAATTGGTGTCTTTTTTTCTCAGATAGATTCCTTACCCTTATATGATGGATCTCATTACCACAGTTTTGTTCGAACAAAATATTCTGCATATACAGCAGCATGGGCAATATTACACCATTTTAATACGAAATATGGCTACACTCTCATCTCATGATTCAGTTTCAGCAATTTGTTCTATTGCCAAACGTGTACTAGTTAGAAAAAAGGTGAATTCATGAAATAAGGCACAACTCATATCAAGTAGTGAGAAGAGCTGCTTTCTGACATTTTGCTGTTTTTTTTAATAGCTTCTTCCAAAAGAATTTAATTGTCTTTCAAATCATCTTCAGTTTATTCTTCCAATAGAATTGATTTTTTTCAAATCTTGCTGAAAATCAATCCTGATATCGTATAAAACACCCAATGTATGGTTAGTCACTGAAACACATGTACTGAAGCACTGCACTAAGATGAAATCAACACTACTTGCAAAATTGAATCAGGAGTCATCAAGTTATTAAAGGTTATGAATCGCAGTTATTAAACAGCTTTCAGAACTGTCTCTCTAGCTGAAATCTCTCAATCCTGAACGTGATAAAAAGCAGACAGGAGCCATTAGAAGGCTGTAGAATGTGTACGTACGAGGATGCTTTGCGTGTCAACGTGCAGGTGATATCTCAGCTCGGTAGGTGAGACTGAGGCTCTGCGTTTTCACGCGTACGTGTGAAGTTGTCTTGACTTCTTGCACCATATTGAGCATGTTGCTGTTAACACGTTGCTACAGTACGGCTGACATGATAGCGCCGTTGTTTGCGGCAGTCTTTGACGTCCCTGCTGGCAGGGCGTCCCCTTTCTTTCTCTCCATTTTAATCCACATCCCATATGTTGAGGCTTAACTCATTTTCTCCCTGGAGACAAGATGAGAGTAAGAAGGAAGCCCCCAACCTTCCAAGCCTAAAAAGAAAGTGACTTCCTGCTGTCTTGGGCCCAAAAACCTTAAACCAGGTTCCCTGTCAGGGTTCTGGGCCTTGTGTATTTGTGCTGAATCCTCTCTGTTGTTTCCTTTTGTCCCGGCTGCTTGTTTTTCTAAGTCTTCCCTTGTCTTTAGAGGTGTTAAAGGAGAATATTGATGGGGGAGTGGGGGGAAGGAGTTGACTTGCCAACTGCGAGGAGACCTCTGGACCTCCTGTAGCTTAATGAGCTTTGAAAACAATGGCCTCTGATCAGATTAGGGGGGGAAAAAAGGCCCCCCTCCCTTCCCCTAGCTCTGTCTCTTAGCCTTATCAGCACCAAGAGAGAGATAAAAAGATGCCATCAGTATACAATGCTTCCCCAGTAATGCTATTCTGCTTTTGCGTAGCTCACTGGAGCACCTCACACTCCACCCTGTAATTGGTTTACTGTTTCAGTCCTAAATCTGTAATTAGCTCACTCACCGTGGCCTCACAACCTAAATATATTGCCGCCTTATCCGCCTTGAAGAATGGCATCTATTTTGCCTCATCATTTGAATTTTAAAAGCGCAAAGGACCGTGGTTTAAGGGTTTCTGTTCCTTTACATAGCTCACAGACCGTGGATGCCTTGAATCTACTGGGATGATAGAAACTATTTCCTTATCAGCTGTGACTTGATTTTTATTCGTTGTAAAAGGAAGTTTGCTTGTGCTCTTAGTTCGCCTCCTCGGAGAAGAAGCGATGATTAATTCTCTCAGATGCCTGCAGTTATAAGCACACACATGGGAATGATAGATCATGTCGATAAAGGAGTGTTGTTTGTCCACGAGGATCTGATTAGTCCAGCTCATCTGGCTTTGTTTCATTAAGTGGGGGTCATCTGCCAAATTTGCGATACAAAGAGACTGGTGTAAGTACTTAAAGTTGATTTGAGTTTGTTTATCTGTTTGTCCAGGAGGAAGGAAACGCTGAGGGAAATGCTAATGAGCATGGCATCCTAACAACTTTACTTTATCATCTTCCATCCTAAATAAATTCAATTTAGACAAGTACTGTTCTCTCTCACACTGTTCTTAACTTCAGTAATTAAATGGAAATAAAGTGGAGCTGTTATTCGCAGCTGTTTATAACAGCTTTCATCATTAAGGCTACACATACAAACATGCACACAAATGCTGAAAACCACAGTATTTTACATTAACACGTCAATACATCTGCCATGAATCAGCAAGGTGGGAAATTGCATGCTGGAAACCATGTGGTCATTTAACAGAAGTGAATCATAGTTTTAAGTCAAATTATCGATATTATAATGTTTTATATATGCAATCCTTCCTTTTAGGTTTCTGTAAAGATATAAATACCCAGATGTTAAAAATGAAATGTCAAAGCATCCATCACCATTATGAGCTGTTGTAGCATTTCTTTTTGTTTCATTTTACATTGTCATTATGTACAAGTGGAAACACTTCCTTTGCAGGAATGCGAGATGCCGTGGGCTTGTGTAAAAGCTCCGAGGCAGATAATTTTTCAAATCCAAAGCGGACAATTACCAGTAAAAACATTAACAGCTAGGTGCAAGTTAAGGCCTGGCCCACAGTGCAGTCCTCATTGCCGACTATTCAGATACCTCAAGAGGAAAGAGCTGATTATCATCTCGCCTCCGTCGTCTGCTTTAGTCAACGGAGCGGGCAACTCGGCACTTTGAAAACACAAAGGAGTGAAATTCGAAGCCGTCTCTCAGGATCGGAGGTGTTTTTCCTAACGCCTCAGAAGCATCTAAGTGCTGTGAAGGTGCCCAGTCCTGACACCGTGCCCAGAAATCCTTCCGACGCAGAGTATCAGATGTTGCTCGTGTCTTTGTCGAGCTTCTTCTCAAAGCAAAATGGTGAGAGGTGGTTGACGATGGGGGAAATGAGAAGTTCCATCAACACACTAAGCCGTGTTTATAGTCCTCTTCCTCCATTAGCAACTGTCAGTTGGGTTGAGGGCTTGGAATTTTTTGCCACCTCTTAGAAGAGCAAAGGATTGACTGTTCCTCTGTTTTCCCCTTGGGCTAAGGGTGAAGAAAATTTGTAGCTGTCACCTCTGATGGCATAATGTAAGCAAGAGGGCTTGTTTGACCCGAGTCAAGTTCACTCTTAAAACCGGCGCCGTTGAAAGGCTCATGCCTTTTGACGCATATTAAAAATAATCCAGGGCTATAGGGAATTATTATTGACAATGCATCCGCACGTCTTTCATGTCCTCAGCATGATTTGAAACGGGCTCCTGTAAGTGAGCTTTATGAAGATGCACGACTTGCAAATGTACAATCATTTTTCTAGTCCTCGTGGGCTGATTATGATATCACTGCAGGGATGAGATTCAATCCTCCGCCATTAGCATGGTCTGCCGCAGAGAAATGGAGGCGAGAGCTAACTCCATGCTCAAAGAGAAGGTCAGGCTAATAATGTGAAGATGGCACATCTGACTGCATGTATATAGTGGGAATTACAGGCATGCTGAGATAACGGAAGTCTTAATGTTCTTAGAAAGTCCTTGCTTGTGTGTATGTAAGTAAACGCGAATGCGTGTGTGGCTTGCAAGCTCTCCTGGAGGCATAATTCGTTTTCTGTCATCCTGTTGTTTTTGCTGAGCTCCTCGCAGTATTTTACATGTCTTAGCCTTGGTGGGAAGAAAGGTCCATTACCATCTGAGGCACAGCACTGCCTTCTAAACCCCACCCGTCACTAAGAGATAGATGGATGATGCGGACACATGCAGTGCTCTTTTAAAGAGGAGAGAAGGATGGTGGTTCTGGTGTTGAAGGGGAGAATGGAAGAGGAGTGACCCACCTCGGTTTTGGCATAGATTTATTCACCTCCAAGGCTTTACTCGTTTCCTCTGTACTGCTGACTCAGTGCCTGCACTCGTCCCTGCGACATTAACCTGGGGTTTGCGTGAGAAAAGGGAAGGAAAGATTGAGCATGTGTCTCCTCCTAAACTGTATGGACAAACAAAAGCAGTGACATCTAAGCATTGTATAGCATAGGGATGCAACCGGATATGAATACAGATAATGTGTTCAAAATATGGATGCAAATACAGCTACGGATAGGAGGCGTACCTTTAACTTTTATGTAATGAATGATCAGATATGGACAAACATGGACCAAGTTCATGTTCTGAATGAGCGCTGCTCATTCATTCATCTTTAGTAACTGCCTGATCAGGGTCGTGTTGATTTAAATTAGGCTAGTATTTTGTTTTTGTTTTTTTTTGTGAAATCGAAGCAAAGAATTAGGCAATTAGGCAGGTGGAAACAAAAATAACTGCGCAAGTGGGACTGATCTCTACTTGAGACCAATTATATACTCAAATGATATAGCTGAGGTTTAAGCCACACCCATTTTGGATTCAAATCCCAGTATAGATGCTAAACACATAGTTATTGGTATTGTGTTACACCCCTACTATACGAAATTAGTCTACGAAGCCTGAGGGGCGGAACTGGTACAGAAATATACCATGTTTGATTGATTGAGTATTAAAACATTGAATATATTTATGTATTGGAGGCCTTTGGATTTGAATTCTATTGGAGGAAGTTGAATTCTACAGAAATACTTTCATCAATAATTTTATGTGTTAAAAGTATAATTGTGTGGGTTTGAAGCTGAATGGATACCTCAGAACCTTTAGAAAGTATGTAAATACTGTATCTGGAATTGCTTTTTACTCTTGCTCTAAAGTTGAATAAAACTCCTTAAGAACAGTTTTGGTAAGACTTTCTTTTTCAAGACTTTTACTGTTAGAGTGTTTTATACATCATGTTGTACAGAAGTACATTTTCAACAGCTGCTCTGAGACTTGCATTATAAGTGAGTTTATACAGGGGCATGCAACCTTTTCTCTTGTTTCACAGTAAAAACATCAAAAACCTGACAGGGTCACAAGTGAGTTTGTTCTTTTGTGTTTGTGACTGCTGGGAGTAATGTTATATACCTGCGAGTATGAGAGAGTCAGTTCAAGGCTAGCAGGTGACAAACAGCCTTCAGCGTGACTGAGCTTGGAGTGCCTTCACAGACGTTCCTGATTTAAAATGGAAATGTCTCTTACCTTGGCATGTCCAGTGGGCCAATTACAAATGCCTGGCCGGCTGAGTTGAATGACAGATGGTTCGCACCCATTGTCTGTGTGAGTGTGTGGCTGTTGTGAGCTTTCTGCATTTACATTTTGAAGGATTTCAGCAAATCTATCACATTACACAGCCTAACCCCAGGATTCTGAAGTTGTAGGCTGCTTTGTCTTCTATCCATGACCTTGTGCTGCGCAGAAGAAGGAAATGGATTATTGGGGAAATGATACCCACTTGGGGAATAAAAGCAGTTTTTCCCATTGTCAGATAATTTACTGTTTGGAATGTGGAGTATGATTTCTGGAAATATTGATGCCACAATGCTTAAAGGAGCATTTAACTTGACAACGTTTGGAAAAAGAAACTCTGTGAAACTACATGAACAGGGCTGACCCAGCAGTTGGATTTGTTGGTGTATGCTGGTGAATGTTGGGTTGGTTGATGGACTTTTTTATTTATTTATTTTTTTTAAACAAATCATATGATGAGACTTTCTCAAGCTTCTCCAATATCCCAAGAGTATTCTGAATACCTAGTCTGTCAGGTAATAGCAACGTACAGCTGAGAGGAGACAAAACTCCTAGGGGAGGCCTGACTTAACCCTTCTAAGATTAGTGTTTAGCTAAAAGGAAGATGTCTTAACAGACTGCCAGTGACTCTAAACCATTGCTAAAAGATGGACCTGATCAAGGCAGAGGTTTGAGCAAGCCTCAACTTGACATAGAAGCCATGCGTCAAAACTTGAGGCCTTAACTTTATGGCATAACATCAGAGAGGCCGTAAACTGTTCTCTGCTTGCGTTTGCACATTTCATATCCTCTTGTCCTCTCTGTTCCTTCAAAAAATAGAAAAAAAATAGCCCATTATGTTTATTACTTGTTTTCTCTCACATAACGTTTTGTCCTCTGAGCAGACAAATTCCTATTCTCTCAGGGTTTTAAAAAGAAATAGCTTAGCTAATATGTATTCTCCATGTTCCCTCTTGTGATGTTTGATCTCTCAGTGATCGGCCGGGTAGAGACTATGTTAACTCAAAAGTTCTTTTCAGTACTTGGACATTGTTTCCCTTTGGAGCCCTGACATTTCTTTACTTGCCAGTGTTTCAAACAATGCTCTTAAACAACCCTTTAAGAGTAAGATGGGGTAACATTTTGCCAACGACTATCTTTCTCTGAAAAGTTATCGTTGTCAGTGTTCAAAAGTTTCTTTTCCTGTTGGACTAAGTCAGTGCGCACAAGTGTGTACACACTGACCAATAAGATTGTAGCCTGCAAGATTGATCTTTTGAGACCAACTAGCTGTAAAATATACATTAGGTGTTTTGGTAGATGGAGTATGTGGGACCAAGTGCAGAAAGCACTATGCAGAAGTAGAGCATCAGGATAAACCAGAGGATGAGAGCATCAAACCATCCTGGTTTACCACAACTGTCTATGCACACGAGCCCTCCATACACACACCTTTACCTAACAGAAAGGCCCTTTACCAGAATGCCTAACTAACCAAGCATAAATGTAAAAATTTAGACTGTGTCCGAATCTCGGGCTCTAACTAGAAGGCTATCCCATAGCTTTGTAGGAAAAAAAGCTCTGCTATAATCTTCATTATTCTAGGTACTAATATAAAGCCTGCACCTTTTGATTAAAGCAAACATGGCCAATCATGATAGACCAAAAGTTTGCTCAGGTACTGTGGTGGTCATGCTGTAACCCACAGCTGTATGCCATTAGCATAGCTGTGGAAGTTAATGCCATGCTATCGAATAATTGTATCTAGGAAAAACAGTGGCCCAAGAAAAGAGCCTTGTGGAACACCAAACTTGATTTTTCTATGCAGAGAAGTGAGAAGGGACCGTTTCTCTTAGCTCCAACAGAATATTTTAGTCTGTGTAGACTCTAGAAGAATATTGGGATCCATGGTATCAAAATCTGTACTGAGATCAAGTAAATACAAGCAAGGAGGCACATCCCAGCAGTAGGCAATTTACTACTTCAACCAGTGCCTTTTCCCTGCTGTATGCTGTATTGAGCTACCGTTTTTCTAAGATCTTGGAAATAAAGGGGAGGTTTGCATTTGGTCTATAGTTTGATAACTGATAATGCAGGAGTTTTACATGCACTCTAGCAGCAGATTAACAGGTGAGTAGTCAAGCTAACCAAGCCAGGATGAATTGTATGGACCCTTTAGCCAACTGTTTGCTCACGGTAATAACATTTAACCATATGCGCTATTCTGAATCACCCCAGACGCAGGTGTCTCAGTCCCACCATTCTACACCCTCCCCCCTCAAATAAATTTGGATGGATGCGCCTCGTTTCTCGGTTGTTGATGTTAATTTGAGATGTGGTAGCACCCATGTGACAGGAGCACAGGCTATATGGCTATTATATGTCTAAGCAGGGATGGCCTGAGGCAGCTGGGCATGTGCACTTGCGTTCCCTTGCATGCTTATCCCGTCATTTCTCTCCCATTATTTAATCACAGGCCTCAGTTGGAGCAGGTTGGGGGAAGGTGCACCTCTCCCTCTCTTTCTCAGTCTGGTTCTTTGCTGACGGACATCGCAGTGCTAGATTTCACGCCTGCAGTGTCTCTGCTGAGAAGTGAGTGAGATCGGAGGAGTGGATGAGAACAGGAGAGTGACGCTCCACAGCGGATGAGTATTTAATCAGCCGAAGCTTCTCTTGGACATTGTGAGAATGGGACTTTTTTTGTTCCATTATTTCAGACACCAGGTGCAAGCCACACCTGCAACAGAGTGTCTGTCTCTGGTTAATTGGAGTGCATTATCCTCACTAATGAATATTCTCTTCTTGGCTCGAAGTGGAGCATTACTGCAATCCCAGGAAGACCCAAGAGAGCCAGCCTCCCTCTCTCTTTCACTCCTCTCTCAACCCTTCTTGACTGCATTATCACAAGTGCTTATTATTGATTGCCTGAACAATCATAAATTGCATCCTGTTTGTGTGGGGAAGAGGTTGATAGATGGTTGCACTTCATGTTTGTCTTTTGGCTGCATGTATATTATGTCTCAGAATGACATTCAGAATATTTTAAGCAGAGAAATACAAATGTAACTGTGATGAGGCTTGGACAGGATTTCCAAATGTATAATCGGTCATTTTGGCAGAAATTAGCTGCTTTACATATCCAAATGCAAACAAATACAGTCCAGTCAGTGTTGTCTCCAAAGCCACGCCCCTGAAGCTAAAATGCTTGAATGTTAACACAAGATGGGGGTGCTTTCTGAAATGACAGACGAGTAGTGACATCAACATTTCCTGATTGATTGTATGTTGGTGTGTGCATATTTGTTTTTGTTTTTTTCCCCCTCTCATTTACAGAGCTCGTAGAGTCACAGAGATCACATTTTCCTGATCAGATGTTTTATCGAGTCAGAATGTGAAGAGATCTTGGAGGGAAAGATTGCAAATAACACCAGAGGATCATTAGTGTCATGGAGCTATCAGTCCCAGCTCAGCTATGAAATTTTCACCCTTGCACTGAATCATCCATGCAGTCCATATTTAAGAGCCGTATTGCCTCCCATATTGGTTACAGATAGCAAGTCTACTGTGAAACCTCAAAACCTTGAAGCCCCAATCAGAAACGCTTGAGCCAATTCCACATTCATCCCAGTGAGACCATGGCTGACTTATGGTGAGCATGATAAATGTTGCACACTTTAATAGGGATATTGTTGTTATTCCGTAGGCCTTGTTGTTGCATTATGAAAGACCGGCCTGTTGAGGCAGGATGATTTTTGATTGAAGCATTAAACAGATACAACCATGAGAAAGCACTCTCTCTCCCTGATGGACAGAAAACTGCTCGTTGAATGATGTAATGATGGATGGTATGATACAGTGGCTGCTCAGTCCCACTGCACTTGTGCTTTCAGTATAAGCTCTTGCGCAGCTCATGTTGGTCCATTTTCCCTGTGGCTTCCCTATAATCCTAAAAGAGCCAGTTAAAGCCCTGTTTGAACAAGTGACGGGTACGTTGGAGGATTATGTTTATTTGCCTGTCAGTCAAACATGCAAGTGTGCATGCTCATGCATGTCTGCGTGTTCCTGAGGCAGGCTGGTCGCTGAAGATGATTTATGTCTCTACAGGTCCTGCTGGGGATTTTACAATTTTATAATTACATCTCTTGAGTTAAACCAGGTTCTTAATATTTGCCTTTACATGAACACAGAGTCTGCTGAAATGGCGTACTTGTCATTATTTGGGTAGAGGAGTTAAGCCTCACCTATGTTACATGAACTGACAAACCAGGCTTTCGCTGTGTTTCCAATGGCCGTTAATCACACTGGGCAGGTTGACAGGACTAGAATGTACCATTTTGTGCCTGCTCTTTTTATGCCTGCCCTGCTGTAACCCCTCTCTCACATATCTCTGGCTCTTTGTCAGGCTTACAAACATAACTTTTCAGCATAGCAGGCTTTTAACTAAGACTTTTATCTCACATTATTTTCAAACTTTTGAACAGTAAAAGTGTATATCGTGTTACATGCGTTTTTATGTAAATGTTAAAATAACTGCTAATTTTTTTTTTCTCTCCAATTTGGTAACCACCCACTAGCCAGGTCTCCCCTATCATACAACAGCTACCAACCAGGGAAGGTAAAGTCTAACACGACACGTGCTTCTTCTTTCTCTGCATCTTATGCAACTGCTGCATGACAGTTCAGCGTAACACGGCGCTATCCACCCTCTTCTGCATACATGAGCCCACGATTGGCTCGATTAGCAGAGGAGAGAGAATGTAACGTCCCTCCCACCCAGAGAGCACGGCCAATTTTGCTTCCTTGGCTCTTGGCTATAGATGGCTGTGGCATTATCGGGATTTGAACTCGCAATCTCCAGTGAGAGGGCAAATGCTTTTTTGTTGCGGCACAAGTTTTAACGTAAACTGCAATGAAATGTACCGAAGAACATGTTCTTAACATTCTTGAGGTTAATATAATTCACTCCAAACCATTGTTTATGGAGCATTCACAACCAAAAGGATACTATGGCGATGCGCAGCAGTGTTGCAACAATTAATGTAATGTTAGAAACGGATAATAAAGTTGGCTTGCATATCTCCCTACAAGAACGAAGATGGCTACTCAGTAGACCTGCTGTGGATATTTAACTGATGCTAATTTCTTGAAAAGCCAACTTTATAAAGCCAAGTTCAACACCAGTTTATATTTAATACATTTACCTGCAAGTGTAATGTATTATTTTACTGTACATTTTAGTGGGAAAAGGTCCAGTGCACAGTGTACGCAATACTACACTTATGTTAAAGAACGCTTCTACACAATGACCATAATGTACTACGCATTTATATCGTGCGCGTGTGTGCGCGTGTACACACACACACACACACACACACACACACACACACACACACACGTATATTTCACTGAAGTGGCACAAATAATTGCACTGTAATGAACACTTGCTTTATTGCAAGCATGTGTTTGGAATACTGATTACATAGGGGATGCTTTTTCCCCATTTATTTAAAATTGCTGGTGCAAATTCTATTAATCATGATGTATTTTGATTGGTAGGCCGTGTTTCCCTGTTAGCTAGCCTCTAGCATCATCTACCCAGACAACAAGCTTTGAGGGACAGGGATCAGTGTGCATCCATCTCTGATTTTTCCACCATTTTTTTTTTGCTTTCTGTAAAAAAATAAAATAAAAGAGCAATGTTACAGCTTCCTTTATTTCAGACATCAGAAGAAAAAAAAACTAGATAGAATTCCACTTAATTATCCAGCTGCTTATGAGTCGCACTTGTATTCTGCATAAACAATGGAAATGGTAGCATGTGTAGCTCTGGAAAAAGAGAAAAAAAATAGCAGGATATGAATAATGAGTTGAGCTGATGAAGACTTTTTTTTTTTAAGCTCTGCCATTTGCTTGTGCTAAGAAAGATTTGTGTAAAACGTACTTACCTAACTGAAACATGTAATCCCTTCTGTCTCTCTTCATTTCTCACCTGCTGTCTCAATTAGTACGCCAGTTGCTACAAACATGATGTGCTCAGCTTTGTCTGTGTTTGTGTGTAGGTTTGTGTATGACCTGCTTAGCTGCTCTTGGCTTTGTTTTTACGCTCTAAAATCAGGGCCGGGTACTGTGTTCCTCATTAGCTTGTCTGGCTGTTACGCAGAACTTAACAAGCTATTTGTTTGTGTAGCTTCTGCAGGTGTGTCCCTGGGTTCACAAGCCACGGCGGTGAGATTGGTTTGTGTGACTATAATTACTAATTTAGCGAAAGTGCAGTGAAAACAAACAGCGGCAGTGGAGGGGAAACTCAGGTTGATGGAAGAAGAGAGAGAGTAAGGGAGAGTGAGAGCCGGCTAGACGACGGCCCTATAACCTCTTCCTTTCAGCGTCAATGTGGTGCAGGTAATTCCTTTTCGAAGCAATAGATTCAGTGCAGGCGATTGAATTTCGCTCTGTGCTACGAACAACAATCTCGCTAAGTGACGAGTTGCTCAGCGCGTCTCACCACCGTAGAAGTGACATCAGGTGTGAGATTCAGCATGGTAGACATCATTACAGTTGTGCATGTTCCCCGTGCCCTCCATATGCTTCACTTAAGCGCTTATTTTGAGTGGACCCTGAATAGTTACTAACCTACATCTGTGTAGCCGAGCGGAAAACTAACGTTTTATCCAGTTCTACAGCTAAATGAGCTATTTTTTTTTTTTACTTTGCAGTGCCACTGTTCTGAGTAAATTAGGAGTTACACTGTGTACCGTTTTGCTGTCTTTTTGAGCACAGTGTTCCTACAGTGTACAACTGCACACACAATTTTTTCCCCCAAAACGTGGCATTTTTAAAAAATGAGAACTAACTTCCAGAACAATTTAGTTCCTATTAACAGGTACGTTATAAAGTAGCAGCCTTTACAGCTACAGAAAACTGATCAACACCCCTTGACCGATCAGATTTGAGAATTCAAATGCACTGTCATAGGTGAAGTTTTTTGGAAGTGTCTGAATACTTTATAGGCGTTGAATGAGCAATTACTTTCCCGACACACCATCCTCGCCATGGTGGCCACCATTTTAAATCATGTGACCAGCAAGTCTCAGCAGTGGCAAAGTCACTGTCGATTGGAGCCCTGATTGGCTCATATTGCTTTTGGTGCAATGGTTTAGTGAAGAAGCTAACTTGAGTGTAGGTGTGTAGATGGATTAAAAAGAAATTCTTCATGGCTTGTGGAGCATCACTGGTGCACATACAGGCAGACGCAGCAGGGGAGTCAGAAATGATTGACGACTTAAAAAAAAACTCGAATAAGGGACTTTAACCTAAAGTTGTTTTCTGATGGACAGGTAAGTCCACAAAGTCATTTCTGTTCATTCTGTTTTCTTAGCTTGTTGGGTAAAATACTAAACTGTCATCAGTCATGGTCACCTTGCACTACTGTGATAGTCGTGTCAAAATTAAAACCATGAGCCATATCCTGATAAAGCATTAGACAAAAAAAGAAAATAGGAGAAAAAATAAATCAGGTGTTCGAGACTGTCAGTTGGCTTTGTTTAGGTACATTGTATTGTAGAAAATATACTGTAAACTTTACAGTAAGTAACTTTACAGGCATTTTTAGTTGCCAGGAAAGTGCTGTAAATGTACATTACTATTCTGTATGATATTTGCTGTAAATTAAAACTACTTAGTGTAATTTCACAAAACAAACATCAGTTATGTATTGTTTTGCTGTTAAAAAAAAAAGGGTATTTCTTTGTAAAATTACAGTAACACTGCTGTTACATTGTGGTAAATATCTTAGTGTAGTACTGTATATATTTACATTGCTGTACTGTCATTGCCAGTATCTTACTGTAAAGTTTACAGTACCTTTTTCCCCCCAAACGTAGCATGTTGGAGACCTGGACACCTTTTCTTTTACTGATGCAGTACTGTTGAGGTGCAAAGCTTGCTGCCTTATATTCATTAAGGAGATTATACAGTCATTGCTATACTAAAGTGTACCATAAACACTGTCTAAACTAGCTGTAGCAGCCATATCAGTTAGCATTAAAGAATAATGCTATGATTAAGTGTGAAGAGGAGCAGAATACAGATCCAGTGGAAACCCCTCATCCAGATAGTAATACATTAGTGTCTTTGCATTTGTACATATTGTCCTTTGTCATCTTCCAAGGAACATCTTTGCTGTTTACCCAGAGGCTTCTGAATTATTTGTGGAACATGGCAGATTTTTATCGCCCTGCAGCATCCTCCTTTATTAGAATGAGGTTTGCCCTGCTGAATTTCACACCTCTCCCAGGCTAGCTCGTCCCTCATGTTTATTCAGCAGCGATCAGCGTCGATAAGACGGTGTCTGCTCTCACTCTGACGGCCGTCTGCATTTCAGAGAATGAATTTGTAGCATGTCTCTGAGCTTGATTCAAATCAGACAGGTGCTTTTGTCACTTGGGGAAAAAGTTCAGCAAAGAAAAGATGTTACTTTTTTCCCCCTGACTCCTAAGGATGTTATGGTTTGAAATTTTTACAGAATGATGACCTTGTTTAAAAATATCACCATCACTGTATTATGTGACCACTGAATTAATCTGAAATCTTTGCACGTCCATGTGTGTGTGTGTGTGTATGTATGTATGTGTGTGTGTGTACATATAT
>JAOTRR010000043.1:4992250-5004696 GCA_028570945.1 Gogo arcuatus | reverse complement strand
ACTTTAAGACATGAAGTGTCTTTTAATTAATAAAAATAAAGAAAAACCACTGAATATGATGTGTCCAAACTTTTGACTGGTACTGTAAATATGTCCAATAAACAGACGCTGCACTCTTCCTTGCGCTCGTGATTTTCCCAGGCAGGTAAATGGATTTATTATCGCAGTATGCAGTGGTGATGATCTAATTTCAGTCTTTCTGTATGGCCCTGGGCGCTAATGATGGCATACAGGCTCGGGTGGTAACCTTATTTATGTTGCCGCCTGCCTCTTACAACAAAAGCTGTCCTGATGTCTCTTACATGCAAGCTGTCATTGTGCTGAAAGCATCATGAACGCGGTGCACAATTAGACCAGGGCAAGCACAATGGAAAATATTCTCTTTGAGGTACAAACATCCATCTTATTTCCATTCTGAAGTGCGGCGGCGGAAACAAATAACTGCATTTCAAAGTGAATATCTTAAAGTTTGAGCTGAACTGTTGTTGTTGTTTTGGGTTTTTTTTCTTTTCTTTAAAAAAAAAAATCGGTTTCATATTTCTTTAGGTTGCACAGTCGAGAGGACAAAAGAGGACAGTGATTTTGCTCTAATCAATGCGCAAGCTAAATAGCCTTTATGTTGCCTTAAACTAGCTCACTTTAAGTATATGTTATATTTTACTTGAATGGAGGAATGTATCATGATTTACAGTATTACAAGCACAGGAAGCTTGTTAAAACTGTTTTGCTAGGCTAAAAAACAAGGCTTAAAACAAAAGTGCCATGCTAAGCATTTTTAAATGATTTCCTTCTTCCTTTACCTGCTTTAGGCATCACTGAGGATTAAGTTATAAATTAGGATGGTATTAAATTTGAGAAAGAAATCTGATCCTTTTGCCGTTCGTAATAGAGGGCGAGAATCTGTTTAGTATGCGCTGGTGCATAAATCTACACTCGGAACAAGAGCACTATACCATGCCATACCATTCCAGTATGTATCTTTTAGCTAAAATGGTGTACATTTAAGCTTAGTGCCTTTTAAATCTTTTTAAGGTACCCTATATTTACATTTCCAGGTGAAAGGTATGATCCACAACAAAGAAAGGTACAGGTTGGTACCCTTGTTACTAAAAGTGTCAACAATCGGAAGTCGCCATTCGTCCAGACTTTGTTTTTTTTTGTTTTTTTTTTTTGGTGTTTTGAAGATACTGTTGTTAAAAAATGACATGAGAATTTGAGTTTTGAAAGGTTTGTACACGAAGAGTCAGCGTTGTTCCAGTTTACCTCATAGTAAACTCTGAGACACTGCAAGTTTCCATTCTAACAAATCACAGACACCATTTAATATGATGTGGCACATAAAGCCAACCCAATAAACAACACAGAATCCATCTGGCTTTTGCAATTTACTGAGAAATATTAAAACCATTGGAGGACAATAGGTGTTCCTAAAGCTCACAGCGCTGATACACCAAGTGAATTATGGAAAGCCAAGTGTTTATGCCGAATGCGCACTCTTCAGCAACCAAGACTGTCCAATTTAATGGTGTCGCAGTGTTCCTCTGGAAAAAAAAATGGAGTAGAAGTCTTGCCTCGGTGGACATAAATGTATGCTGTCTTCACCATGCGAGCTGGAATTAGTCTTTAGTGAGAGAAATATGATTTCACGGGTCATGAATTTGTCCCGCCTGTCTCTCCTGACCCAAAACAATGCAACACGGCTCGATTTTATGCCACGCTGAAAAATTTGAGTTTTTTTTCCCCCCACCTTCTTGTTGACTAAGCTATCCTGGCAAAGAGCAATGTGTTCTTCATTTTAAATAGAATCCTAAACAAAATGTTTTATTGGTTCCAGGCTTTGTGCCGTATTTATTTGGTAGATTTTACACAAAAGCAACTGCTTATACAACCTGTTTCCGATCCAGTTAATGACATAGCCATATAGAAATTATAAATAATAGACATAGGTCTGGCTGCTTCTCGTCCACTTTTTTTTCCTCTCTCTCTTTTATGGCGATGATTCACAAAGCCTCATGGAATAAATGAGTCTGTTTAGAAGTGAGAGCACCATTATTACTCCTCGGTACAGCCAGGTTGCCACTTTGCACATTAGGTGTAAAGGAACAAGAAGGGAGAGAAAAGAAGCTGCAAAATAATTATAGCATACGCATATCCTAGACTTGTAATGATTGTTGGTTATGATGTTGTTTTGTACATTGAAGCTATTAAAATGAATTATTTCATTCTTAAAGGAAGTGAACACATTAATTCCGACTCTTATTTTGGAGAAAATGGCTCTGATTAGGAAGAGTGGCGTAAATATTATGATACTTAATGAGTTTGATTTCAGTTTTAACTCTCGACAAAAATAATATTTCTTTAGCTGTGTCATTGTTTCAGCATGCTTCAGGGGGCAGCCATGGCCTGAAGGGTCAGATGGGTTAAATGCAGAGGAGGAATTTCACTGTGCGAGAGTACATGTGACAAAAATAAAGGCTTCTTCAACTTCTTCGTGGGTGGGAAGTACACCCACCACGTGTACACGTGTACTTTTTTTGAAAAACCAAAACTACAAAGGCTTAATTTGTGCATTAATTTATGTGGACCAATTAGGAATTCATTAGCTAGTCTGATTCATTGCCTGATAAGGCAAGTACAAGTTTGAATGTTCTGCCCAGTCCTTTGTTTTGGTTGCCTTTAACCGACTAGGCTAAAAAAGTGACGTGAGTTCAATCACATTATGTTTGCGCCATTTTATTTCTCCATGGCATTGAGGTGCGTCGTATTGAACAACAATAAATAAAAAAAGAATAAAATCTAAAATAAAATCTATTAGAAACCTGTCCCAGATGCTTGGCCTACTGGTTTAGTTTGTCACTGTTGCATAAAAAGGACAAACTTGTAAAAATTGACAGCAAAAATTCATGCCATTGTAGTTATTCATGGAGGACTGGATTGCAGCTAGGAACAAAACCGATACAGCTATCTTCAACTTACATTCATAATCGTACTAATCAAAGAGTTAGAAAATCAGTGAAAATGGATCAGAAATGAAGAATATCTACCTCGAGCAGTAACTGAGATTGGCTGGATTTATGACTGTATATGGCAGAAAGTAAGGTAACTAAAAAAAAAAAAAGACAGATGGAAAGCTCTACTTTACAAACTCATTAATTCACAACATTTCAAGGTTGACGTCTTTTTTTTTTTTGGTCAAAGTTAGTGCCCGTCGGTGTCCTAATGTGTCGTCCGCTGCAGTCGTTTGTTTGACAAAGGGACGAGCTCGAGAATGGATGCATCTGTACCACTTTTATGAAAGACACCTACTGAGATCACTTCCTTTGTCACCAGCTCTTTGTCAGTTGTGTTTGATGAGTATTTGATATTACGGTACTCTTGTTTTTGATGGTCTCCAGGCTTAGAAATTTATTCCGTGCACCACAAACCCTGTTAAATTTTTCATTTTTTTTTTTTTTAACTTTTTTATATCCTGAGCTGAAGTATTTATGATAAACATATTGAATCAGGATGTGTGGAAGCCTGGGAAAACCATTGGATGTTGCTACGACTGAAAAAGTCCATTTAATGGAGTCGTACAACTGTAGCGTATGTTGACACCAAACATTTATGAAGGTGTTAAAAAAAAAAAAAAAAAAAAAAAAAAAAAAAAAAAGTCTTCCTGATGTCAGGTAAGAACCAGTTTCACAAATACGATGGTAAAAACAGTCTGTCTGAGCGAAGATGGCTGGGGGGAAAAAAACATTGCTAGCAAAGTGTGATTTCCTTATACAGTGAACAGTCAATGTCACGCTTTAATCAAGCTGCTGTTTGGATATGTGTTGTAGAAAAATGGATATCAGCCTCATCAATTTAGGTTTTAATCAGAGACCAAGTGTCTAAATGGAAAGTCTAGTTTTCAGAACTGTGTATATAGCAGAAAAGGACGTATACAATATTTGTAAGACATTGCATCACTTCTATAGAGAGAAAAAATGAACAGATTTGCAGTGCAGATGTTTATTGCAAAATGTATTTGCTTTGGAGATCAGTGGCAGCTTGTTCCATGTGAATAATGATATCTTTAACCAAGTGTGAGACTTGGATTTGAAAAGAGTTTGAAATGTCATGTGAATGTAATCCCAATGTCCTAATGCATTTTCATCATTGTAGTTTGATAAACCAACATTATTTTGGGAAAAATATGCAAAAGAAGACTGGGGGGAAAAAAAAAAAAAAAAGGTTAAGGTTTGGGTGATAAACAGGTTTCGTGTGGAATTCAACAGAATTGCTCTCGGTAGTTCCTGTGAACTTTGCGTGAGATCGATTTGGATAAATAGAACATTATCTCCAACCTCAAAGTACTTCCAAGTTGTGAACCGTAATTGAGCTGCACATAATTGAGCTGCTTTTTCATTTCTCTGTTTGTGCACTGTTTCACTACAGCAGAGAGAGATATATGGTTGTATTTATGGTGGTGAGAGAACTGACCCCACCTTGCTCTCGTAATGGAGGAAAGCTTTGATCACATCCACTTTCTGTCTGGGCCTCTTTATTCGTGCTCCAAAGCTGAGAGAGAGAGAGAGAGAGAGAGAGAGAGAGAGAAAGAGAGAGAAGTGTGGGTGAGATGAGAGCTTCGTTCTGGTCCTCTGCTTTCCTGCTCTGTACTCCACACAGAGGCTCCTTGGGGAACACTCGCGGGAGTAAAGAACAAAAAGGAAGTTATCACACGCCACTGCGTTCAGGCCAGGCAAAAATCATGTATTTTTAATAGGCTGCAAATAAGAAACATCTCCTTCTCCCTCTCTTTCTTTGTCTTTTGCTTTTCTTTTTTTTTTTGTCTCCTCATCTAGGAGTAAAGGAGGTGGGGTGTAAGCTCAAGATTTCCATTTGTGCAATTCTCGGGAGCTAATGAAAAAAAAAAAGAGCCTTATCATTTCCCACAAGAGTTGCTTCAATTTAACGCTGAGCTTTGCAGTCGTGTGGCCGATATTTTCATCCTTCACCGAGTCTGCTCCGTGTGTGTGTGTGTGTTCATATGCGCATGTGCGTAGGGAGGCAGAACAGTACCAAAGATATAGCCAGCATTCAGACCCGACTGTCGGATCTCGTTAAGCTGACTGGTTAGGCTGTGAAGTCGAAACACACGTGGGTGCACGCTTGTGTCTGTGTGTTTACAGGGCTTAACAAACCAATTTCCACTCGACTGTGCTTTTGAGTTCAAGCTAACCATGATGGCAGGCTGCAATACTGTGAATCAAAGCAACTAATGATTATCTAAAGGCTGAGGCTGAATTCACAAAGTCATTTGTTGAATAATATCAAATAAATCATTTAGGAGTGTTGATCTTTTATAACTTGTTTTTTTTTTTTTTTAAGGCTTCACTTTGTTGTTGTCCAAAACTAAACTCTTCTTCGATCACAATCTGCTTTCCAGGACAGCTAGCTATGAGAAAGTAGAAAATATCAGTGGGTCGCTGGACGGTGGATCAGTTGAGGCCGTGTTTCTCCCGCCGGTTCAGTCAGGTTGTGTATCGACTCTCTGTATTCAGCTGAATGATCTAAAGTGACGTTACTTTCATCCACCAGGCTTGAAGCTCTTCCGATGTTGATAGCCACTTTTAAAAACTGGTGCTTAATTTTAAAGGCTAATTTGACGTTTTCAAGGAGGAATTGTTAGCGAGGTGTAAAATTGAATGTTAAGTTTACAATCAAGGATCCTCTAAAGATTCATTAGTTTCATTAACAGCTGAAAAGTTCTCTTCAGTGCTGTGACTGAATTGATTTTTATCGCAGAATGGCTTTTTCTTTTCAGTTCAGAAAAAAATGTATGACTATCAGTGCAATAAGTAAATATTTTATTTACTAAACACAATTTATATTATCAAGTTATTCATAACTTAGTATAAGTAATTTGCTTACAAGTAAGTTCATTTTTATTTAATTTTTGTAAACATCACGAACTACAGGGATTTTCAGTTGAGCATGAGGTTGTATTTGGCTCTTTGCTTTTATGCAGGATGTCCCTGAAGGAAAAGAACAGTCACTGAAACAATTAGCAGATTATTACTGGTTTACAGAAGCGTATTGCTGCCGTGCCAAAAATGAAAATCGGATCAGTATCGCGTTATAACGTGAAAAGTTTATTGTTGTAACAAGATATTTTCACGTTATTACGACATACAAGAAACTTTTGGTGGTATAACAATATACTATTTTTATCTTGTTATAACATGATAAATTACTGTTATAACATAAAACACTTCACGTCATAACAACATTTAATAATTTTTCATTGTTTAAAACTCGTATTTGAATGATGTGCAGAGATTAGATAAACTGAGGAATACATTTACACGATTTGATTAAGTTCCACTTCCGCCCGAGACCGACTTGTCTCCTTATAACGTCAAACGTTCCACGTTATAACAACGTTATCACGTTTTAACATGAAACATTTCCCATCATAACAAGATGAATAGTATATTGTTATAACGTGATAAGATGTTTTTCACGTTATTATGACAGATAAACTCATCACAATAAATTTTTCACGTTGTAACATGATGCTGATCTGTTTTTCTTTTCTTTATTTTTGTAATTATGGTCCCCCCCATAGTTCGAACTATCCAGTGTTAATGTCAAACATTGTCTTTATTAAAAAGACTTTTTCAAAATTAGCTCCATTTTGTTTTTATGTTATGCAAATTCATTGCTGATGTTTAGCTTTTTCCTGTTGACACAGTAGCGTATGTTTTATGCTAAAATATCGAATATTGTGCTTCTTATCTGAGGAACGTGTGTTTTTTCCCGCAGATAGAGAGGTTCTGCCTGCCCACATGAGCCGACACGTAGCTGGGTGCTACTTTTTAACTGTCGTGTGTAGCTGCTGAGTTTAAACAAGAACACAGGAAAGACGTCCAAGCACATGATTGTGAGCTGTGTGTGTATAAGTGTGAGGGAGGATAACACCAGGTGTTACAAAGTTGTCTACCATCTCTAGTTAACGACCAACCCCCTGCCTGTCTGTCACACTACTGTTACATTTAAGACTTGAACGGGATCCTCACTGTAGAGATAACAGCCCACTTCTTATTTCCAAGGGACGAATCTCAGAATCTCAGAATTCACGTTACCTGCCAGAGCAGATTTTGTATGGAGTCCTTTACCAAGCCCTGGCTCACCATTAAATTAACATCAGTCTCCACTTGATTTCCCGTAGCAGGAAGTGGAACAACAGGGAAGTCGATCTTTCGAGAAACAGGAACGTTTGAGGATTGATGAGGGCGCTTACTGAAGTGAGACTGAACCCAATTCACACGTTTGTGTTTCCTGCTGTGGCTGAAAGGTGTTAAAGACAGAGGTTTAATTATGGCTGTGTCCATGCTTTCCTTTCCTCCCCATCCCATACCTGACATAAATTCTCTTCTGTTGAACATTTTGGAGTTGCTTGAAAGACAATGAGAGATACAACGCTTTTCCACAGGCATGCAATACAGCACACTTATAGATATTAATCCACACCCTGGTCAAATGTCCGGAACCTTCTCTTGAAGGTAGATGATGTTCTGTAGTCACTTTGGTCATTTTCTTTCTCTATTTTATGTGCACATTTGGATTACCACTGGATCCCCGTTTTCAGCAAATGTCAAATTACTTGACCTTTTGTTTGCGTACTGGTATCCAAATTTCACGAGTCTGCTCAGATATTTTGTTGTATCTTTTACGTGTCTGAAAAAAGCAGATTCAAGTGACTGGTGACCAGCTCCAGTGATGAGCCCAAATCTCAAAATAAGCGATTCTAGCTAGCTGCTTGATCCAGTGTTGACTGACGATTCGTTATGGTTCCATTTGAAAAGTCAATGGTCTGAAGCCCAGATCTTGCAAAAAAAAAAAAAAAATTGAAGCCAGCTATCATCTGACTCCAGGCATGATTTACGGCATTTCTGTGATGATTGCACTTGTCCAATCAATGGTCTGGAGCCCAAATCTTGATGTAAATAATTAGAGTTGGTGTCTGACTCCAGTGACCAGTCAGTGGTCTGCACTATTTCTGGTTCCACCAGTATGCCTGCATTTGGTACTACTGGTAGCCTGACAAGAAGGGTAACCAAAATCAGACACTTGGCCATGATTATGGTATAGCATGGTACATTTAGCAAATATGTGATCCTGCACTGTTTCCACTGCCAAGCAACCTGAGTGCTGGGTACTTGTATTGGATAGAAGGAGCTAGAAGCGCAAGTCCCGAGTTCTCCCTCGTGCCCAATATCCACAGATCGAAGCAGATGGTGAGCTCATGTAATTCATGATTAATATCCACTACCAAAACTTCATCATGGTATAATTTCTGTTTAGTTTCCAACTCTGGCCAACCTGGACGCTGTCACTTCAGATCAGCCTGCGAGTTGCCAGTTTCCCCAAGCACGACTTCTAAGGCATTCTTTACCTCTCACTAAATTCTTCTTTTATTTTCCTCAACTTGTGAAAATGTGCAGGTTCCTCTTTTCTTCTTTCTCTCTCTTTTTTTTTTCTTCTTAACAGCTGTAACTCATTTGTTCCACTTCTCTCTACTGTTAGATAAGGAATCATCCCAAGTTATTTAAAGGCCTTGAATGCCTCCCTTGATATCAATTGCAGAGGGCTCAGTTTTGTTTTTGCCCTTTGCGGAGGTAAGAGATGTGTGCACATGAGACACTTTGAAGGGGGGAAAAAAACACTAAAAGAAAGGCAATAAAGGGGACAGATGAAAGGAGTGGCTCGGTGTGACTCACAGCACACAGGGCGAGGAATATTAAAAGAAAAAAAATAAAACAACCCAGGCGCAAGATTTCTGTTCTGCCTTGCAGGCGAACACATTTACCAAAGTCCCTGCCGAGATGAGATGCGCCTCTCCCGCTCTGTTGGATGAGTGCATACCATTAAAGAAGCTGCCGCTCTCATCTGGGCTTGGGCCTCCTGCATGACGCCGCATCCCTCTCGATGCTGTCAAATTGATTAGCTTCTGTGCTTTTGAGACGCTGACTTTTAGCGGACTAGATGAAGTGGAGATCCCTAACGTCAGCTGTGCTGCAACTCCCCTTAACGAGACAATGGCATAATCCATTTGTTTAGTAACCCTGCGTTCACACGAGCAGGCAACAAGTCGTTCGGAGTTTGTCTCTTGTGGGAGTGTAGCAACCGCTACTGAGAAGTTTGGTCGGTTCCTCCGCAAACTTCATATGAGCTTCGTTGGCAGATTAGCAAAACAAGCTAACACTACTAGTCACATACACCCACCAGAGGTACCAGCGATCTCTGCTACTTCCTTCCAAGCTTCAATTTTCTTCATAATGTCTGTATACACATTTAACCAGAGGTTGTACATGGCAGGATAAGAATAATGATACCATTGTTGGATGATTTTTCTATCATTTGTTTCATGCCAAACCTAAAACGGAATTAACTGCAGGTACGATTTAAAGTTTTAAGTGGGGAAGTTATGATCATCAGTCCATACATGCCATAGGATTGGTCTGAGGAATCAGTGGCTTGGTTTTGTGACTTTATCGGGTCATACCCGATTTGCATAGAATTGCAGCTGACTCTGAAATCGCGGTTTCCGTGTCACGAACGTTCAGGTTCATGAAAATGTCGCTCACAAATGTGAATATATGAGAGCTGTATATGGATAACATTTAGTGCTGGAGCAAATTGTTCTGTCACTCCTCCATGGAAATTCCTTGACCCCAAAACATAATGACACCCTTTTGAGTTCGATTATAGCACGAGCGAATTCCTTTTCCCTGTGACAGCTGAACACTCGCACTTTTAATCTAGTGCAGCCGAAATATATTAATGTCTGGTGCTTTGTAGCATGCAGGACATTTTGCTCTCTTTCTATTATTATTATTATGATTATTCTCAGTCAGATGTAATTCTGATTGACAGTGTAGAGCGAGTCTAGACATTTGGACAGAGGCCGCTGCGTCTGTTCTGTAAAAGGGCCCTAAATGAGCAAAGTGCTGAATGCAGTAAAAGAAGCCTCAGCTTTTAAAATAATAAAAATAATAACACACAATCTAGATACTAACCATGCCAGCTGGAGGCTTTTAACCCTCTTTTCTTTTTTATCTTTCACTTCTATTTAGTGTTTGCGCAACAAAGTGCTTGATGAAATGCACGTCTGTATCAACAAAAAAGAAGAACACTTTTGTCTTTCCGCCCACACACACTTAACACTGGAAACTCTCACACACTGTTGTACGTACATCCAAAAACATGCCTCAAGATGTCTTTTTTCGTTGGAAAAATGAGCTCAATCAATATGAACACCTTTAGTGAATCACATTTCTGGCTCATAACTGTTTCATTAACATCCCTCTTTCGTCACAGCAGAATAAGACTTTGATCATTTGCTTGTTTATTTTATTTCTCAAATGCTACTCATGCTACTAATTGTGATGAATGTGATTAATGTAGACTGCACTTTCTGTGAACCGCACATTTGAGAACATGTCTGCTTTAGTTTTTTTCCCCCACTGTGTCCAAATTAACGGTGGCTTTTTTTAATCCCCCTTTTAATCAGTCGTTGGAAAGTCTGGAGCTGACTCCCGGAGCCTGTGTTTTTAAATGAAACCCTTTCTTGATGTTGGCTTCTCTTGAACTTAGAAACAGGGGAATTTTTCTTCTGGCAGTAAGTGTGCCTTACACAGCGTTCACAATTAAAGAGTGTGTCGAAAGCTGATTGTGGTTATTAGATCTAGAGAGGTGAGAAACAGGAGCAGGGTTTCGCCCAGGCTCTTTTTTAGTCATGTTATCGTGCCTGTGAGAGAAGTACGACAGGCAAACTTGTGACCCTCAGCCCCCTCTTTGCCACCAGAGATCAGAAACATAGCATCAAAGTGCTGCTCGGCCTTCGCAGCATCTGCTCAGACTCACGTGGACAGCCCTGCCTCTCGCTGAATCGAAAAGGCATCCGAAAAGGCACAGCAGCGAGGGTGTTGGTGGAATGCAGCTGCTTGCATGCTTGTGCTTCAGAAACACTGCACGATGAATAAATCTCCTTTTAGAGTGCGCTTGACCTTCAAGGTCTGTGTCTGTGTCTGCTTTCATCTGAATAATGGTGTCCTCTTTGAGGTAAAGTGTTTTCTCTTTAAAATGTTCTCTAGACCAGCCACTGATGTTTGTATTTTTTTTTCTTCTCTCTCTTGTCTCCTTAACAGCGAACTCCAGTCTCCTCGGTGGTGGCGGAGGTAAGCATTCAAAACTTTCACCACCTGTTTTTGTAGCACTTTACCTACTTCTAGTTCTCTAATGCTTAAAGATGTTGCAACGCTGTGGTATAATCTTTTTGTATTATTAGAAAGACAATTAACACTGGGTTATGATGAATGGTTACAGATATCCAATGCAGTTGCTTATACTAGAATTGCTTATACCTCAAAATGGACTACTTTCCTTAGTGTCTAGTTCCCCAAGTTAGTCCCTGTTTTCACTTCTGTTCCAAAGCACTAACACTGGAGACTCCTTCAGTAATAAACTTCACCAAATGAGCATTTAGATATTCTTTGCTAAATAGCAACACATGTTTTTAAGCCATAGATTATATGGAGTGTACGCCATACTCTAGAAACAGTAGCAGATTTTGAAAACAGCACTTTGGTAGAATATAAAGTGAACAATAAATCTGGCATTCTACACAATGGCCTTTGGAGGATTCACAGTTTTCTTGATCAGGGGGGAAAAAAGTAAAAGGAAATAAATAAGAATCAGAGGAAGTGTCTGGTCAGTGATCCTTAACCAGATGTGTGTAGTTTTATTACTTGCTGTGATCGAACACCGGATTTCTTAAGTATATCCTTATAGAGAGTGTTGGATTTGCAGGTGTTATGTAAAGACAGAGAAATATTTTTACTGTGAACAGAGGACTGCTTTCTTGCAATTTTGCTTTCTTGTCTGACGTCCGTCTCTTCGCTGGCCTGCCGCCGTGCATTTGCATCAAGGCACAGATGAAATCAGAGGCAGCCAACCATGCATTATATCCAGCCAGAGTTCGTCCATTTGGCAGAATTTTGCACAAAGTCTGACATGATTGAAATAATAATTGCATGACGAACTGTGCAGGACGAAGGCGACAGAGCCGGAGGGGATGACGCGGAAAAATCAACCCAATTATTTGAGGAATGTTTTGATCCTAGCTGCACAACACATGGAAACACAGCTAGTCCCGAGATAACAAACAAACAGCTGTTTATTTTTCCACACAAACCCTTTGTTTATTCATCTGTTCCAGGGTGTTGCCCTGAATGCCCTGCTCCAGTCACATCCACAGCCCTCGTGAGGAAGCCAAGCGGCCATGTTACCCGATCCATTTCACACTGAGCTACTTGGTGTTATTTGATTCACACTAAACCCCAGACCGCTAGTTAACGTAGCCATATTGTGTCACATGATTGGTGGTCGGGAGTGGGGCGGGGGGGGGGGGGGGG
>JAOTRR010000043.1:4980616-4992150 GCA_028570945.1 Gogo arcuatus | reverse complement strand
GGGGGGGGTGGGGTGGGGGGGGGTGGGGGGGAGGTGCCTGATTGAGATCAGAGGTCACTTTGCCATGACAAAACCACTTACTACAACACCTGTCAACCAAATAGGTTTGACCAAACCAAACGCCGTCCTACCACTTTCAGTTGGCGCCTTCGTGTATGTCATCACGGTTCTGTTATTGATTGGTCATGACAGTTTAATCATTCGAGGGCAATTTGCTTTATTCATTATTTTCTCATAATTGCCCTCTGCCTTCTTTGATGGGCTGTGTATGTGTGACATGGAGGTTGAATAGCAAGATGGCGTATTTAGTAATATCAGTGCTCAGGGAAGGAACACTTGGAGAACATCTATGGTTTTGAGGCCACCTTGGAGAGTTTTTTCCCCCAGTAACCCAAAATACTGGATTCATGTGGACAGTAGGCCAAAACACACAAAAAAACACAGCTATGTGCTTTTATAAAATATCCGCATACGTGTAGATGGAGCCCGGGAATGGCGCACCACGGTGTCCATAATCAAAGCAGACATCAAGAACGCGGATTCCTCTAATTGGTGACAACGATAACGGTGTTGGAAACGTAATTAACCCCACGACATGATGTTTGGCTTCAAAAGCATCCTCAGTGGCTCTCGGCCAGGAACTTTCAAACACATCAACCCAACGTTTGACATTAAAAAGCGCTAGGGAGCTTTAACAGGAGCTTGGGCTTGAAGTCAGGAAGATGGTAAGAAGGTTAATCCTATGTGAATAATTGCAACATCAGAGGAACCGACTGGGGTGAAGAAAGAGCTATAAAAAAATAAAAAATAAATAAAAATCTTCCTCGGCTGGATGAGCAGACAGACAGACTCGTGATTTGAAATTCTTTGGGTGGCAAAAGATTACAGGTTTTATCATCAGGAGAGTTCTGTCAATAAGCCAAGATGTTTTTCTGTCTTCTTTTTTTTTCTTTTTTACTCCCCGGTTCACTCAAAACAAAGCCCATCATCCTCTTTACTTTATCTCTGTGTGAGTGTGTGTGTGTGTGTGTGTGTGTGTGAGAGAGAGGGGGACTGATAGCTTTATCTTCTCACTCTCGTCTTTATTGCCATTGGACGACTGATAAACCTGCCTGTTTTCTTTCTCCCTCTCGCCTACCTCCTATCATTTAACAAGGCGAAGACCTCCAGCTGGGATAAGTTCATCCTGTCCGAGCCCTCTTAAGAAAGACATGGCTTTCTCTCTTATCACTGAGCTTTCTCTAGTCTCTGGAAGCCCACAGGGATTTGGATTACATTCTTGATACTTTCTTAATGGCCTGTAAACTTGGGGTGGGTCTCAAAATCAGGGTCATTACGCTGTGTTCTGGCATACAGTCTTCTTGCTGATCGGGCAGGATTGTGCACTTTGCAGTTTGGTTGTTTATTTTATGTGGTTGAAAAGCTGTGGAAAAGTGGTTTCCTGTTATTTGATGTCTGAAACCAAAGAACAACACGAAAGCAAATCCAGCCGCTAACATAATTATGATGCATACTTTCACTCCAAGGTTTGTTTTAAAGGGTCTTTATCCAGAAGATACAGGGCCCACTTTGAAACCACCTACTGAGATGAAATGAAAATAATTTAACGACTTTCTTACGTGAGACGTTGGTTTGGAATCCAGCACAGTTTGGAGATCTCTCTGCACAAACACACCGACTAAACCCGACGGTGAACTGAGAAGTTGAATCAGGTGTTTAAATGGGGAAATGTCTCACCAGACTCTGAATTTCCAAGACACCATTTAGAAATACGTTGCAGTTTAATGCTCTAGTGTGTACGTGAAAGAGTAGGGAGTGAGTGATCACATTTGAAGATTAAAGACGTCATTTAAAAAAACAAAAAACAAAAAAACATCGACACTTGATTGGTGCACATTTTTACCCATGCATACCTGGTACTTTTACCCAAAGCCATATTTCTTTTCACATTCTCTTCTGTTTCTTTGATACTCTCTTCTTTGATTGAGAGGATTTTGCTTTTCGTACTTGACTGGACTTATCTTTAGTACGGAGCTGCAGCATGGCAAGACCCCAAAAAACACTTTTTTTTTTTTTTTTTAACATCAGCTAGCCCTGAGCTGCAAGCAGTGAAAAATTTGTTGAGAGTGCCAGACTGTTGTGTGTTATGCTCCTTAAATTGTGTTTCTCCAGCAAATTTGAACCTGACTGCTCGATGACATTTTGCACACTGTCACATTAACGTCTAAAGCTTCATTTTGCGAAACGGGTTCGAGTCAGATGGCGAGTTATCTCGCCTCCGCTGACATCTTAACTATAATACCATCTGCCTTTTGTTCTTTTGTTTAATGCATGCTTCCTGGCCACGCTTCACTAGCTCTTCACTAGTGCCTTTCGGCAACTTGATCCAGCCTGCTGAGTTTGTGCGTTCAGTTTTCTTCCTCGAGGCCAGTACCATGCTCGCTCTACATCTGGTCGATCTGCTGCTGCTTCTTTTCCCCTTGGCAGCCACCTACTTTCTGCCAAGCTGGAGGGGTGAAAGGGTTAGAGCGTTCTCTATCACTGGCTTCCTTTTTACTCCTCTTTTATGAACCATGTCTTTTTTTTTTTCCCAACTTGTTGCATTTTGAAAAGAAGGGCATTAGTTCATCCATCCTCTTCATGACTCATTCTTTATTAGCCGTTACTTCATTAGAGATCTCTTTGTTTAGATACTGCACTATAACCATGTCTGTTAGTCATGCTTTATTCCTGTGAGACGTCAGATCCGTGTGGATGCAGTGTGGAATTGGTGTTTCATAAGAATAAAGAACCAGACTAGATATAAGCTTAAAAAAAAGGGTACAATATGATGAACCTTAAGCTACAGGTCATGCCTGTCTTATATAAGCTTTCAATCCTCTTGCAGTCCTTTAACGTTTACAGAATTAATGGTCTTGTATCGACAGTTGTGGAAGTACGACTTGTTTTCTTTTCTCGGAACTGTTTTTCCAACTTCTCTTGCAAGTAGTTATGTGAACTGTCTGTCTGCTGGAGAATTTCAATTCATTTTCGAATTCATATGACACAGGTCATATGTAACTGAAGTCAGATTTATTTAAAACTTTTTGTTTATTAATATACTGTATATGAGAAGTTTTCCTCCTGAACCCACAGCTGATGCAGTAAACTGAGCCGCCCACGCTGTTATGAATGAGGAGGGGCTTCAAGGAAGTAACAGAAGATTACTAAAATAAACTGAAGTTTCAAATAAGCAGAACCCGAAAAGAAATCAGTCGAACGCAGGAAAGCAGGTTATATCATAGTGAATAAAAACACATCTGTGTGTTTTAGTATTGTTATGAAATTCATATAATAGCATAAAAGTGACATTGAAGTGTGTCCATGGTGAATCTTGTATGCAAATACACCTGTTGCTTTCAGTTATTTTTAACTGAAAAACTACTGAGCTCATTAAGAACTACCGACACCTCATGAACAAGTTTACACCTGATAAATATTCAGTTATCCATCTCAAATAATTACACTTTACAACTGTGGTGAGCAGAAAAGCAGCTCAGATCTCACAACATTGAGGTCGATGGGCTATAACGGCACAAGCCCACATCTGGTTCTACTCTTCTCAGGCAGGAACGGGAATCTGAGGCTGCGCTGGACATGGACTCACTGAAACTGGACAGTTTGTGATTTGGGAAAACAGCACCTGGTCTTTTACCCTTCTTGATCTGTGCAGCTTGTCCACTGTAGCCTTAATTTCCTGTTCTTGGCTGACAGGAAAGGAACCTGATGTGGTTTTCTGCTGTTGTGGCTCGTCCACCTCAACGTCTTGTGCTTTCTGAGATGCTTTTCTGCTCATCACGGTTGTAAAGAGTGACTATTTGAATTACCATCACGTTCCTGTCAGCTTGAATTAGTCCGGTCATTCTTTTCTGATCTCCCTCTCGTCAACAAGGTGTTTCTGCCTGTAGATCTGCTGCTCAGTGGATTTTTTTCCCCCTCACCATACTGTGTAAACTCTAGTGACTGTTGTGCGTGAAAATTTCAGGAGATTGGCAGTTTCTGATATACTCAAACTGGCATTTCTGACACCAAGAACCATGCCACCCTTTCTGATGTTTGATGTGAACATAAACTGAGGCTCTTGACCTGTACTTGCAGGATTTTATGCATTTCACTGCTGCTACATGATTGACTGATGCGATAATTGCACAAATGTGCAGGTCTTTCTTATAACGTGGTTGGTGAATCCATAACAATGCATAAAGCATCATTTTACCACAATGTGATGTGTGCATGTTCTCAGTCATTCCTGTGCTATGGAGTATGAAGTGTGGGAGTTTGGGGAACCAATCAAGGTTGAATATGACGGCGTGTGAGGATATTTAATGGAGCTCACCAAGGTCATTTCACCCCAAAAATGGAAAAGTGTTTTGCACAAACGCACATGAATCTGTGCTCCTTTTTAGTGGTCCAGATTTACCCACAGGCCTTTGCTGTGTGACGGGTCTTAGCTGGAGGGAGCCGATAATAGGCTGCACGATCACACTTGAGTCCAATCAGAAGTGATGGATGGACTAATTGATGGAGAATGATCACACCATTAATTGTTGAGTGACTTTCTTTAGTTCTATATTTAAATGAAGTGGTATGTTGTGATGGAGGGAAAGAGCAAGAAATGTCTGTTAAACAGTGCAAGTCTCTGTTTCCTTTTTTGTTTTGTTTTTTTGGGTGTGTGCTCAACTTGGTGATTAGGAGATAAACTTTGATCAGGACACTTTTCAGCAGTTTATGCCTTTATACTCGGCCAGATCACACCAACACTGCAGATCTGTGTGATGAAAATGTTTCAGATAAAAATCCCTTTATGATGTACAGCAGGGTGCAAATGAAAAACAGTTTTATTCCATCACTTGTGATGAACTAATACACAATTCTGTGAGCTTTGTATTTTCAAAAACTTTCCAATTCCACTTATTTCAAACTTATGATAAATGTTTGAAATGAACACAGCATTACATATTGTCATATTAATGCTTAACATTTTGTTACTGACTGTTATAGTACAGTTCTTTATGTATTATTATTGTCCATACTGCTGAGAGTAAATAAAAAGAGGCATTTGTAGACTTCCCAACCTTTACCGATTTTACCTAGGACCTCCACATTTTTATCCTGGAGTATGCTGCTACAAATTATTACTCAAAAATACCCAAAAAGAGCAGTCTTCTTTTTTCACCCCCAATAAAATGACAGACGAGTCAATCAGCATGTGAATCTGGAATGACTAACAGTCGTGTTAGTGTCTTGATCTCTCTCTCTCTGATATTAATTGATCCTTATCGAAGCCCCACCCCAGATTTGGCCAAAAGTATGTGGACATCTGACCATAACACCCATTTCTGGGTCTTCTCCAACTTGTTTCCACAAAGTTTCGAATGTCTTTGTATATTGTAGCATTACAATTTCCTTTCACTGGAACTAAGAGGCTCAAAACAGTTCTAGCATGACAATGCGCCTGTGCACAAAGCAAGATCCATAAAGATGTGGTTTGCCAAGGATGGAGTGGCCTGCACAAAGCTCTGACCTCAACCCCACTGAAAACCTTTGGGATGGAACAGAACGCCAACTGCACCCCAGGCTTCGTCACCCGACACCAGTGCTCTTGTGGCTGAATGAGCAAATCCCCACAGCCATGCTCCAAAATCTAGTGGAAAGCCTTCCCAGAAGAGTGGAGCTTATTGTAACTGCAAAAAGGGACGATATCTGGAACGGGATGTTCAAAAATCATATTGGGGTGTGATGGTCAGGTGTCGACAAACTGTTTTTGCCAGATAGTGTATTTTTCCCCCAAGAGACTATGCGTTATTCCTCTTTGGGTTGCTTTTGTACATCTTCTTGTATATATGAAATTACCCAGATGTGCTTTCTTGAAGTCCATAAACACGATGGACAGGAAGCAAACACTCTCGTTGGACTCGTGACACAAGGTTACCGGACCAGCGAGGAAAACCGTTGCCGTGCCTTGTGAAACTCAGCGAGTCTGTCAGAAGCTCAGCGTTTCGTGTTGCCTGTTTTCTTCCTCCAAACTGATGAATAATTTATCATCTTTGTCTCCATCCATAAATCACCCTGCATTCCTTCTCCACCAGCAACCGTGTGATAAGATAGACAAGCCGGTTCACATGAGCTCATCTGATGCACTAGGTGTCAGGCGAATCAAATGCACACACTCTTAAGTAGCACAAAGGTTTCACTTTTAAGTAAATAAATCACATCTAAAGTGGTGAATAAAGATGTTTTTTATGAACCAGTGAAGGTGAACCCTTCCAGGCGAAGCTTGCATCTGGACAGGAAGCAGCACGGGAAAGTCCAGCGAAAGTGCACCCTTAAGCACGTGCAGTCTTAAACACCGCAGCTCTGGAGCTCCCTGTCCTTTCAAAGGGGGGAAAAAACCCCTGTGTGGCTTCACATTTGTTTTCTCCGAGCACTTACCAACAGGAAACAATCCATAATCCCAGTAATGAAGTATGCCCCGGACCCGAGTCATTTGTTCAATAAACGCTGACAATATACAGTGGCCTATTTTCTTTTACTCTCTCTCGCTACTCTTGCTGAAAGCAATTCAGCTTCTGTTCTGCCACTGTGTTTACTTGTACTTGTGTGTACATTTGTCTAGTGCATGCTTACATTCTACACATTTTTATTTATCTGTTGCGAGCCAATGATTTGTTTACTGTTATCTCACACCTGGTGCTAACAGCTAATAGAAAATGTACTCGAACTGACGCACCGATAGTGCGCGCTCTCTCTCTCTCTCTCTCTCATAGCAGGAATGCCCTCTAGGAAAGGGAATTCAAGTATATCAGAACCAAGTGCTCCACTTCCTGTTTCGCCCGTGGACATTCTCTATTTGAAGCCACAGCTCTAAATAATTAGCTTTCAGACAAAAGCCAGCTTGGTCGATAGGAATGCGTTTGTTTGTAACATTTTTAAAGGGAAGCTAAACTTGCCTTTGTATCGTGTCATTGTTTATTTTTGCTTGAAGTCACAGTAGAAATTTGCAATTGGCATCTCTTCGCAAATTAGACGAGATCAAGGAAGGTTTTCCGATGTAGCATCTTATCTGTGGCTAGTGATCTCCATTCTGGTTTTAACATCTGGTCTCATGCTGTTCAGCCTTCTGAAATTAATTTAGCAGTACTAAGTCAAGTCTTAGATATACGCAAAGTTGCTAGTTTACCCACCAACCATAAATATAATAAAGTGTGTATCCTTTCTTTTAATGGAATAGGTTTATTTTTTAATGGCTCGGAAGGTATTATATTAAATGTCCTGCCTGTACACTGCTAATTTTGGCACTTCCTCCATTTTGGATCTTCTGCACAGCAATATAACGGATCTCCTTTCCAGACCTCATGGCAGCTGTGCTATTGGTTGATGATGCAAATGTCACCAAAGTTAATCTCGATGCAAATTTATTGCTTACTAGTTTTTTTTTCACTGAAATGTAAAACCCCTTAATTATAATCCATTGAAAGGAATGTACTTTGGCTTTTAAGAAGTTGGTGTAACCCCAACTTAATACAGAAACAGTTCTCTAATAAGTGTAGCTTGCGTTATCTAACACAAAGTGCGCCAGTGTTCACCTATCTGTATCACCTTTCTGGGTCAGTCATGGAGATTTCAGACAAAGTCGAACACTTGGGACTCCAAACGTCATGTTGTATTTGACCACAGCACCGTGGCTTAATCCAGCCTGACGAGTTGAGGACTGACTGTAATAGGTGCTGGTGTAGCCTCAACTTTATATCTGGAAGGTAGAATCATTTTAAAATAATTTAAAATTGTTTTAAAATGTTTTCATTTCAAATCTCAATATTTTTTGTCTAAGTTTGTATAAGGTTTTTTGTATCGCAGGATAGGTAGTAAGTCTTCTTAATTAAACAAAAATAGGGTGATTTAAACAATGCTCAAACATCTGGGAGAAGTAAATTATATACACACAGTATACATAGGAAAAAAAATCAGATATTAAGTCCTAGAATATGTGTGCACATCTGGATCAGATTTTGGTCGAAAGTGAGAAAACAAAATGGCCCCAAGTGACTAATAAGATGGTTTAGCTGATAGGTTTGAACTTGTCCGTGTACTCAAAGTATTGGGCTTGATCGTTATCTGGGTGGAAATTAGCATTGCTGGTCTGCAAACCATTAGGTAGAGCTTAAGCAGATTTTGGAAATCTGATCAATAATGGCACACTGAATCTAATTATCAGGCTAATGAATAAGAATGAAGCATTTATTTTAATTAAATAAATGTCACAAAGAAAGTCATTATTTACGCATATGTGCGTATCGAGGGTTTTTATATTTCAGAGTAAAAATATTGGTGCAAATTCCTAACTTAACCAAAGACCGCATTTAAGTTTAGCACAGATAGACCTGAACAACTATCATACAAGCAGCATATGTAAAGTATCTTCCAGCCCGTCAACATATTCAGTATCTTTTCAGTCACTCACTCCACTCACGTTTATCTTTTGGCTCGTTTACTTCCAGAAGCTCATTCCTACTGAGGCTGAGGAGACACACTCATCCTTTGCTTACTCTGTTATCTCTGTTGCTATGTGCCCGAGACAGTGGAAGAAGGGAATATAGGTGGGAAAGAGACAAAGGCATTGAAGGAGCCATTATTGTGTGACATCTGTTTGGCACCTGAGCTGAGGCAGATTGGGCGCTGTGCCCTTTGGCCAACCAGTAACAGCCCGTCAGACTCTGCTAGCTCCATCAAGGGGTTTCCATCCAAATATTGTCAAAATCCAAAAAAAGCAAAAAAAAGTTTGCAAAAGTGACTGTTTCCTTTCAAACACTGTTATGTCACCATTCTGCTGTGAGATCAACAAGATGATATAATCAGAAGCATGCCAGACATACACACGGTGCTCATCATTTCTACAAAAAATCAGTTCTGGGCTTCATCTTCATCAGTATGCCAACTTTGGTATTGCAAAGCAACATAAAAAAGCTGTTCTGGCAGTATATATTCTACATAAAATATATTCATCTGCTTTGAACAGCATACAGCGTTTCTATAGTAGCAACTCATTCACAGGACTTGTATGATGGACGCGCTACAAAATCTAAGGCTAATAATAAACAGTATAGTTATTCAACAAAGAAAAAACATGTAATCATTGATACGCTGAAGCTTAAATTGAACATTTATGGAAGGAGTCTTCAGGACAGAGATTCTCGCTAACATGATGAGCTAGAGAAAAAAAAATGACAGACTGGTGATTGAACAACTGCGATAATGTAAGTGATAACAGGAACTACAGCATGAAATGCAACTATAAATGGATAAAAAAAAGTATGATGTTTTATTCATCATGAATGAAAATTGTAATCATTGGCAACTTGCTGTAGTGTAAGAGCAATAAGAGCAATAAGACGTGCTCTTATTGGAAAATAAACATCTTTGTGGTGTGGTTGTTGATTATTTTCCTGTAACAGAGCACCCAGTTGTGTTTTATCCCTTAGATAATGTTTAATTAGCGTGTGGATTTTTAGTCTTGTTGTTATCCTTGAAGAAATTTAAAAGCCCTTTTGTTACACTGAACCAGTAGAGTAAATGATATCTGTTCCTGTTTGATGCTTCAGGACGTTTTTGTGCTGCACATTCAAACTCAGGAACCAGTCCGAACAGTTTTATGGTTTCTTGTGCATTTTTTTTTTTCTCACCTGCAACTTTGCCGTTATGCTGTCTGTTTTTATGCAAAGTATAACAAGACAGAATGATCTCTTGATGTAGTAACATGTAAGGATGACGGTATGTCTGGTTGAATGTGTCACTGTACTTTAGATGAGATATACATATATACATTCATGCATCCCTGAAGCTCTTCTAAGGCATGTCCACCGCCTCTATGTGAGTGATGAGTGACTGCACCCAGGGACCATTCCCCAGAATACTGGCCTTAATCCTCTCCTCTCACACACTTCGTTATCATCTGCGTCTCTGTAAACCCCACTGAGTAAACAAAGCGCCCTGAGATGCCATGGGATTTGTAGACAGAGCGAGAAAGAGAGCATGACCGAAAGAAGAAAAAAAAGGGAGAAATGAAAGATATAGCGAGAAGAAGCAGAGACACAGGAACAGGAAAGCACATTTTTGTTATATTTGAGTGTGGAAAGCAAGGAGACTGATTTTGAAAAAAAGTAAAGACTTGATGTATGTTTTCTTCTAGCATAATATCATATACTGTTTATATAAAACAATATAAAATATTTGTATAAGGAATATGAGCTGAATAAAGCACAAGGACTCTCACTTAAATATGTCCTTTTAATAAGATTTATATTCATTATGTTTCCCGAGATGTGGCTTTAATTTGTCTGTCGCCAGGGAGCTTAATCATTAAAATGATAAAGCCTTTCAGATGAAGGCTGTTGCTTTTAGGCCAGGCAAAACACAAAGCCCATTTCTCTTTGTGTTCCTTTGAGCTGCGAAAAATACAGCGTGACTCATTGGCCATTTGTTTCATTCTCTCAAGGGAATAAAAACCTCGAAATTGATGAGTTACAATGGAAACGCCATGGGATTAAAATAACCAAGATGGGATTCTCTGGGCTTCAGTTTTATAGTACAGTATGCGTGCAGAATATGCATCGAGACATTAGAACTTCTAACAAAGTAACATATGTTCAAGCTAACTTCATTTGGGTTTGAAATAATAATAATTTCCTGATATGGCAGCCATGTCTTAAACGTGTCACAGCAGATGACACGCACCATCATAAGTTGTCACAACTGTTTACTTTAACGTTACTGTTATTGATAGATGTTTTGGCCATGTGTGCTTTAGTTAACAGATATCATTATGATAAATTGTAATGCATACTTAACACAGCTACAGCTATACAATTGTTGCTATGGTTACAAGTAAAAAAAAAATACTCGGTGTATCCTTTAAAATCTTTACCGTTTATTTATTTTCCTTATTTTTCAAAATGGCAGAATGCGGTTTAGATTAATCCGGTATTTATGCTGGTTGTCATGGTTACATCCAACACTCTTACATAGCGCCATGAACATTGACTAAGGAATAGAGTCGCAGGTAGCGTTGTTGCCTCGCAACTCCACAATCCCTGGACTAATCTGGACCATTACGATCATGACAATTACCGGTGATGACAACATGACACGTTTAGTGATTATAGGTTCTAGTGGTACATAAGGCGGTTGTTAATGCGTGTGAGATGGACTAGCTGGATCTGCCATGCGTTTATTTCTAACGGAGCACTTGAGAGATGAAGAATAGTTTGAAAAGGAGCATCTTCATCCTACTGCTAAGTGTTTGTGCCTTTGTGCTCAGCATATCCGATGCAAACTCTTTAACACATTCACTATTTTCCTTTAACATTAATTACTTTACCTTTGTGCTACCTTGATCATTTTTTACGCCAACCCAGGGGTCTTGTTTGCTTTGCTTTTCCTTTTTAAGAAGAAGAACCAAGGCCGAAGCCTTTATTTTTGTCACATGTACTCTCAAGCAC
>JAOTRR010000043.1:4963057-4977503 GCA_028570945.1 Gogo arcuatus | reverse complement strand
GTGTGTGTGTGTGTGTGTGTGTGTGTGTGTGTGTGTGTGTGTGTGTGTTTGCATGCAAGGTAAGCCTCTGGTAAATCCTGTCTGCAGTACCACTGTTAACCAGAACCCAAAAGAAAACGGATTAAAATCCCAGCCTGCATGTGTATACTTTAGAAAACAGATTCTGCGTGAAGAAAAACAAAATGCAGCTTTCACTCGTTTACAGATCGAGTTCAGCAGTTGTGTTTGTTCAGAGTGTGCGCTTTGAACAAGGGGCATGTAAGGGGCTGATCCCAGAGGTACGTTTGCTCAGAGGAGCAGCTCTCCACTGGTGGATGGTTTAGTCTCAGGGCTCTCCCTCTAGTTGAGCAGCTTGTGATGATGGTACGCTCTTTGATCGCACGCGAAACATTGCACACGTTACACCAAGCCAGGTCTGCTGTGGCACCAAACAGATGGTCATTAAATTCCTCTCTCCTTTGTTTTATTTTCCCGAAAGAATTGCACGTACTTTTATCACTGTCATGAAGGAGGGAGAAAATGTGCTGATTAGAGATATGCACGATGAGAGGGAATGAGCACTGTTTCTCTGTGTTCGTATTAACTAATGAACTCGTGAGTAAATTTATAATTATAAGTAAATGATAGAGTATAAATATACGTATGTAAAGATAATAAAAATCCATCCTAACAAAAATACATTTAAGCCTCTTTATATGTAATTGTTTACAATCAAAAAAAAAAAAAATCCAAGTTCAATTCCAGTCTTTTCCATTTGTTACAGGAACAGATCGAATTTAAAACCCAGCTCCTGTGGGTATGTGTAATCATACTTTCAGCCAAAGACCCACCCCAGAACACAACTGAACACAGAGGCATTGTAACAGAAAAGCCTTTTTCTTTCAAAATTCAGCCAGACAGCTAAAAGTCAGCCTCAAAGATCCACCTAGCCCGATGGTCAGCTCGTAAACTCACTCTGGCACATGCAGACCGGCGCAAGGAGCATGCTTTCATAACAGAAAGAAGCCTTTGTCTTTCAACAAGCATTATATAGCTAGTTTGCTACTGTGCTGTGTTCTGATCTCACAGTATGAACGACGTTAAACCGAGCACATGTTATATAGAGCACGTCCCAAACTGCATACTACTGTACTATGTGGGGTGCACCTACAACCACCCTTGTTACCAAATGAGTATCTCACAAAAGCATTTTAATACCAGAGAGGGGGAAATTCCCAAATATACTGTATGAGGAAGCCTGATGGAGTCATTTGAACTCATAGACTGGGACATCCAGAACAAACAAAGAGCACACAGACTAGACCTGAGTGTGTGTCAGTCCCTTACACACACTCACTCGTGCTGTTTTTCCGCAGGTCTGCCCAAGCAATATGCTTCTCCTCCATTCAAGCGCAAAGCAAAGGCTTGTTAATCACTGAGTCAGTCTGGAGCTACGCGAGCATACAGGCCTAATTACACCAAGCTTGATTAGTCACTGAATATTATGTGGAAGGGGTAAAAAAAAAAAGGGGGGGGGGGGGATTAATAATGTCGGCCAACAGTTCACGGCTGCACTAACTGCCCACGGCGCGAGAACAAAGAACACAAATATGAAGAATCCTTTTCGATAGTGTCACTCCACAGGCCATCATTAACCATCCTGAACAATAACAGTTCTGTATTATTCTTGAGCATTGAATTACTGTATTTTGGCCCCTCCTTTGTATTTAAAGCTTAAGCGTGTATACTTTATCATTTTAATACCGCAAGATGGTTCCAAGAGAAAATAGAACATGAATTATTCGCAGCCATTCCTTTCTGGTGTGAAATAAAAGTCGACGTACGGTTGAGCAGACTGCGTTTCTGTAGCAGTGCCACAAGACTTTCTGACATCAAGAATGAATTGCATTCTTTTCTGGAGCTGAGCCCGGTGCAGAGATTGTAGCCACCAATCTTTATACACCAGATTTTGGCATGACATCCTGGTGAATATTATCTGCAAAAGTTCCCCGCATTGGCTGCTTCCTCCCCTTTGTGCTCTGTCTGCCGTACAAAAACTAATATATGAGCTGTCTGGTCTATTGCTGTCTTAGCTATCCATCGATAGCTGATAAATGGTGTAGCGTGGAATCCATCACTGGCTTCTCTGTACAGACTTGAATGAGTACAATAACCTTGTGTGTCATCCTTCTAATACACACACTCACATGCTTTCTCCCTTTCACTGACATCAGCGTATTTCAGATAAAGTGTTTGTTGTGGCCTTCCTTTATCACACCGCCGTTTTTGTAACATATGTGCGCTGGTTGAGGTCAGAGGGTGAAGCATTATGGTCGAGCGAGATGAAGAGGGGTCAGAGTTCTTGACATGGCAATTTGTGGTCCGGTCAGCAGGAGCAAATCGTCACAATGGACTCCTGTGAAGTGTAGCCTAACCCCTGTGGTAAAGGAACTCCAGGAGCTTCTCGCTTAGCGTAATGAGACTCGATCTGCTGAATCTAGAGCCTTTTGAATTCTGAGGCTATGACACAATGCCAGTGTTGAAGAACTGCTGTCAGCTAAGGTTTATTGAGAATCCCCTCCAGTTGCCTCGTGTCTTCTTTAAAAATGTGCATGTTGCAAAGCGAGAACCAGCACATATTAATGTACATGCATTTTGAAACCAGAAGACTCGGTGTTGCAGAAAGGCTCCCTCACTCACTCATTCACTATCTATATATAGCAGCACTGAGGAAGAGACCAGACGTACTAGTGAGTGCTCTGGAAACACATCGTCATGATTAGCTGTCATAAACCAAATGCTCAAAATTTTCCTTGCCACTGTCATTCGGGATCAAAACCTACGTCCAAATTTCTGTAAAGGTCTGCTTAGTGACTGTGTTTGTTGGTAAAAGTGCCATACATAAAACTAAATTGAAAAATATGTATATCTAGCTACAGCAGAAGTTGAGCAGTGTTGAGAATTTAAGCAGTTGAAAAATTAGAGACTGTGTAGCACAGGCCTTCTTGAGAGTATGGTTTGGTTGCCTTGCTCTCTTTCATTTTTCTTCTCTGACAACAGTTCTCTTGGCTGAACAGCCAACCGGAGAGTTCGCTCTTCCACTGGCCTCCGATGCCAGGTCAGTATACTCAGTCACCGGTGATGGCTGCGGACAAGGACCAGCCAATGCCGACGTTGTTGGACACACCGCACTCTCCAAATGGCAGTCGATCTGCAGTGCATGTGGCCACCAGCCGACAAGCGGCTTGGTGACTCAGGATCCTTAACCTGCATTGACTGAACTGAGTTGACAGAGTTGGGAATGAGAAAACAACAATCCATTAGATTGGAAAAGTTGTAGTAATTTGAGGGGGAAAAAAGTAAAAAAAAAAAGAAAAAAAAAAGGCAGTTATCTAGCAGTCTAGCCTCAAATTTTATCTGATGCAATAAGGAACCAGTCCTCTTTCTCAAGGGGTGTCATGCAATTTTTTTTTGTCTAGCAAAGCACAGCCGTTTTGGGTGCAATTGAAAAATGAGGCAGGGTTTCGAACAGAGATGTGGTGAATGTTTCCCCAGTGCACGATTAGAACAACAGCGTGGGCCATTCCTGAGATACCAAGCTCTCATCATAACCTCGAGTGTATCTCGTTGGGAAATCATCAGTCTGAAATGGAGATGGATTTCTTTTATTGAGTCAAATGATTCTGACATACATGAGAAGGATCTCAGATCCAGTTTATATCCATTATAATTGGGATGTTTATTATTAGTTTTATTACAAAAGACGTTTGCTTTATTTTGGCTTTGAAAAGCTAGAGGAGATGGAATATCTGTGCAGTTGTCAAATGTGCCAAACACAAGGCAAATACTAGTGTGACTACTAGCCATCTAAATCTGTTTGTTTTCCTGTTCATTTATCTGTCATCCATCCGTTCATCCATCATACTTTAATCCATCTGTTTATTAAGTGGTCATGTCAGGCCAGAAGGCGATGTAGTGTGTAATATCCATTACTTTCACTCCTGGGGAATCACAAAACAACATTCTTCTTTGGACTTCACAACCCATTTCCTAAAAACAAGCCTGTCTTAGAGATATTATTATAACATATTTCTATACATCATTATAAAGCTTTATTTAGAATAGAGTGTCACCTTAGTTTTAGACTGGAACGCTAATCTTTTGTAGAAAAATAATTAAAATAGTAATTTCATTAACCATATCACACCAAGACCTGCATATCATGTCTTTTATTTCTGGTGAAATGAAATCTTAAATAATACCTTATTTATGCTAATCTGAAATATAATTGCACCAAGGAAACTGTCAAAATTGATATTTTATGAAAGAATAAATTGGAAATGAGAAAACTGAATTCTTGTTGAATTATCCCATAAAAAACCCACAGATTTTAAAAACAGAACAAAAGTTCAGCTGACATTTTGAGAAAGTCATTATTAAATTGTAATGATAATCTTTTTGTGCCTGCACAGTAACACTCGTTAGCAGTCCGTTTTCACTTTGGAGACAAATAATCAGCCTCAGAAACTTAATATCAGGTCATAGAAGAACAGACGAAAATGAGGCTTAAAGCATTATGTACAAAGCAGATGAGATCCCTGACATAGGATGTTTTAAGAAGTCTAGCCACATAGGCACAGATTCCCCAAAAGCATAGCAGCAGAGAGATCGTTGTTAAATGGTAGAGGAAGAATCACATTAGTACTCTATCAGTTTACACAATATTAACTTTATGATGCTTTTGGGAAACTGAGAGTTAGTCAGTGGAAAATGTAGCAAAGAGCACTCAGTTCCTTTCTAAAGACAATGAATGCTATTGATAAGCATGTTTTGGATCTTGACAGACCAGAATAAACTTTACTACTATGATGACTGGTGACGTGTGTGATTTGGAAATATACTGATATCTATCGCTTCCTGGAGGACCTTTTCAGGTTTGGCAGAGAAAGAAATGACCAAAATAACTCGACCCTTGCTGAAGTAGTCAATCTTGACCTAAAACCGCACAATTTCTACCTCATTCATGCCGTTCGTTGACATTTCTCAATTAGGGCAGGCATAAACCAGGTAGGGGAAGAACTCTCTTTTCATCCATCCAGAGATTATACTTGATTAAAGTATTAAACCTCCCCATTTAACCCCCTGACACAGCACAGGCGGCTGCACTATCAGGGCTATTACATCGCAATAATTTGGAGATTGTCCATTTGAATGGATCCCTATCCAGCAGTAAGGGAAGTTTTACTGGCTCTTGGGGTGTGCTCAAAGCCCAGTTTAATAAAGCTGGTCTGTCACGAGCTGTTAAAGGCTGAGGAGAGAACAATAAACAAAGGTGTGCTTTTTCACCTCCCTCTTTCAGCTAGATAATCACACTACCAAACTCCATCTAGCCAACGGTGCCATATTTACTGTATATAAGCTCCACCATTCACACAATATCTCACAGTATCTTCAATGGCATCTCCGTCTCAGTGGGTTATTGCGTATTCTGGAATGGTGTGCGGAAAATGGATGTGCTATCTAAAATGCTGTTTAGATTGATTTCAGTGTATCGTTTCTATTTTTATTTTGTGGGGTAGGTGCCTGAAGGTGTAAACAGGCCACTGTGCTCTTATAGCATGGCCTTTTCATCATGGTAGAATGATGGAGGCCCATCTGGCGTATGCAGATAGGGCTTATCGGTTGCAGGGGTGGATGGTATCTTGGTGGCAGGTAAGGAGAGGCAGCAGCAGATTAGCCACTCCCACCCTGACACAGCACCAGTGTCTTTTATTCTTCCAAACGGATAGGAGAATTTGCAGAGACAGCTGATAACGCCTTATATTAGACAAGAACTCTATAACTCTCAGTCTGCCATGACAGAGCCGAGATAGTCTTCAGCGTTGCAATTTCTCTTGTTGTTTCTTAGGTGCCATGCCATTGGAGAAGGGATCTGTTCTTCTGAAGGAACGATCTGAAATTGAATCTTCTTAAATACGGCTCTTGCAGCAGCCCAGGGTCAATGCATCTCCACTCTCAGTCGCTGCCGTTTAATTTCAGGGGAGTACAGGTGCTTGGTGAACTGAAGTGTGTGTGCTTTTGCTGGATCTGAATGGAGGGGTTGATTTATTGCTCCGTAGGATTAAAGATCAACCAGATGCCTGCTGACCCAGCGTATCTTTTCTGGCATGGGATTAAGGGCAGTCCTAAAGCTTGGTAGGACGTTACTTTCTCCAGGTTAATGATTAAACAAAGGATCCTTAATTAGTTACACTCACTGGATGCAACATTTACTATATAACTCCACTGTCTCCACCTGTTGGTAAGCAGTAAAAGCATCACTTGTTCCTGTTACCTCATGGTGGATAACTGAGGCATGACGCCACCTCTACTTTTCCTCCAATTCATAAGCACCCAACACTGGAACGCTGAAACTGGTTCTTACAGCCAGATTTGGACTTGCCAGAGTGCTTTACTTGCAGATCCTCTGAAGAGGAAATGAGGCAGAGACTCATGACAAGCTCAGGGTCGGATGTTAGACAACCTTGGCCAATATGTGTGGCCCCCCCCCCACTCCACACACACACCTCCACCCTGCTCTGTATTTGCCGATTACCGATAATAGCCTGTGTATAAAATGGGCAGCTTTAACTGGTGTAGGATGCACATAGTGCTTGGCTTTATGATGCTATAAGCTTTTATAGGTATGTCGGTATAGCTGAAGGTAAGTGGGATCGCAGTAGAACAGACAACTGCTTAAAAGAGTGACCAAAGCAGGGTCTTCATTAATGAACAGCTAGAGGTGCAGTAGCATATTATTTTCAACAAAACCCATTTAAGTGGAATTTGCTTTCCTATATCTGTTGTGCGAACTACCAATGTGTCTGGCTGGTAGTACTGGCACATTTTTAGTGGGGGTTAAAAATCTGTTTCTCTAAACCTCTCTCTCACTGCGAGGCCCCCTTGATGAATGAGTGAGTACTGGTGATCAGCGTGTCCAAGGCCTCTTTTCCTAAACAGAAGTGTTGCCAGAGGCATGACCTCTCCACCTGACCACAGAGGGAGAGAGACACGATGGGACCAATCTAGAGCCTGCTAAGCACATTAACTCCCCCTCTTTTTCTGTGCATTCCTTACCTTTGTCTTTGGGCGATGCCCAGGTGGACTGATGACCCCCGGATGTGGAATGACCCGCCATCCGTTTGCCAACACTCGTATTATTTTTCGGCTCCTTGAAATTTTACCCGGGAAGATCAATGTTACAGCTGGCCTGGCTGTTCTGCCTCAGGGGGGAAGGGAAAGAGGTCAACAGTCATAGTCATTCCTCCCGGTGTGTGTTTAAGAGAAGACAAGGCACACCAGAGCCTACCTCCCATGGGGCAGACCAGCCCGAATTCCTCCGTCAAGCTTCTAGATACGAGTACCTGTTTATGGCTTCAACCTCCCTTGACCCCCTCTATGGCAACCTTCCCTTTATGTCTCTCAGTGAACTGATGGTCTTTTTGACTGTCTTTTAATGTCAGCTTCTTTGTGCTGGAATCTCTGCCTCCTCTTGGGTCTGTCTTCGCACGTACCTGCTTAGCAGTCGGATGATAAGTGAAGTGTCAGAGCGAGAGGCTTTGATGGAAGTCATTCTCGGTGTGTATTACGGAAGCACAAGCCAAAATGAGACATCACAATGGGATGGAAAGCCCTGTAGCTTTGCGAGGTTATTTTTTAAAAACGTCCCACGCTGACATCCCTGTCAAATCTCACTGGTTTAGGCTAGCTTGCTTGCAGGAGCCATCTGAATAGAACCACAGACAGAGCCTCTTCCAACAAAGGCAGCATTTCTTCTCAAATTCTTTATCAGCGTCTACAAGAACGAGCCAGAGAGAGCGATTTCATGCTTTCAGCTTCTTAATGGCATTATGCAAAAGGCCATTAGTCTAGATTGGTGCTTTGCCTCAAATGGGGCTCAAGGGAGAGTGATTTTGCTCCTGTTTGTGAAAGTTTGAGTCTTCCTGCACCGTTTTCCCCTTAAACAACAAAAAGCACAGTGCTTTTTGTTTATTTATTGTTTACTGTTTATCCACTGGCTGTCTGTTTATTCACTCGCATTTCAGATCCTTTACTTCCAGGGCACCAGCTGTTCTTGTCTTCATCATGTGCTTCCAGTATCTGTTGTAGGCAACAGAACAATCACAAAGATTGCTTAATTGATGAGAACAGTAGAGTTCTTTGTTTACTCAGGTGTGTATCGCTGCCTCGCCGTCTCCATCATTCTCTCTCTCTCTCTCTCTCTCTCTCTCTCTGAATAATGAGCGAACTCTTTGAAAGCAGATGTTCCCTCTTCATCAAGCTCTTCAGACAGGCCCTGTTGAAAACTACTTAGAGACAGAGAGAGATGAGAAGTATTAAAGAGCTCAATCGACTAATTAAAAAAAATGTTGGTGCCTGTCACCCTGATGGCAACAATACACTTAAGCATGTTATGCGAAGCACCATGTGGCGTAATGCCATTTGACACAGATGAGCAAAGGTCCTCAACCTTTTCGACAACCTCTTTTGCTGTTTTTTGGAGTTGTCATCGCACTTGGCAGGTAATTGAGTTCAAGGAGCACTCCTCACATATTTCTGCAACCTGATTTGCTTCTTTTTGACCTAATTGAGCAGTCATATTGTCAGCCACTTTATAGTGATGTTTTTTTTCCCTTTTACAATAGTGTTTATTAGCTGTAGGTCACCTTCAAGGTAGCATGGGGAGAGAGAAGGATGGGAAAAAAACAATCAATAAAAAGCCAGTCTGGAAACAAAAGGTCAAGTCAAGAGGGTAATCCTTAATGGTAGAAGCAGAAAATTCATGAAATAAAAGATTCCAAGAGGAAAGATACTGTTTACGGAGAAGCAGAATCATCTGTGGCAGACTGGGAATTCCGATGAGGATTTCTGTTATTTCAGTGTAGATTGTAAAGAAGGCCTTCGTCTGTAGGTTTATGGTTACTTTGGTATTGAAATGAATTTACTCTTTAGATTGAGAAATGGTTCTCAAACTCACAAACACAAAATACAATCGGGTTAAATTGGGGTGAAATGTAGATTGAAAGATTTTCATTACATAAACAGTAAATAATTAGAGTTGTATTAAAATTGCAGTTGAGAAGACTTTGAGGACCGTGCTTTGATATACAGCATCTATGCTGGTGAAAAAAAAGCGGATTAAAAAAAAAACAATTTGAAATATAAAATGAGAGAATTTTCTAAATATAAAAATTAATATAAAGCACAGTAAACTGTCTAAAAAATTAAATCACCTTAGGGTTTGCCTTTAAAACGGCATCATGTTTCTTAGGTACATGGTGAGGCAGGTTTTATCGTGCTTCCTTGTTTATAGTCACACTGAGAAGAGGGGGAAAAAAAAAAAAGCTAACTCCAGCTCTGGTTTTTGTATCAGGTTTCTGCCGGCTAGATTCAATATCACTGTTTCATAAATGTTATTATCTGTAATGGATGCTCAGAAGTAAACTCTAGTTCCTCCGTTTGAGTGTGTGTAGGAAGGGAACAAAGGGCTGAAATTGGTGCAGTAGTTGCTATCAGCATCATTGTTTTATTTAATGCTCTGAAATCTGAGCTTTATTTTGGAAAAAATACAAAAAGAAAAGTTTTCATTATGTCAAGAGTCTGTCAGATCTTCTGATATTTTTAAACAACAACAAAAAAAGATTTAAAAGAAAGAAATGGCATTTTTTGACGTTAAAAAAAGCCATTAAGATGATCTAGTTCATCATCAATGGACGCCTTTTTAACCCATAATGCATTTTATCTTGTTTGAAGTTCAGTGCAGGTCATATGCACATTATTGCAGGAGACCTCTGACTTCCCATATTATTTCTTTTCAGCCGCACCAACTTGTCACATTAGCGTGAGCATCGTGGCTCTTCCTTTGTGTTCCCGTGCTAAATTTAAAAGCCTGAGCGTCCGTTCCTGTCACCTTACATAGCCAGCTGGAGATATGGATGAGCCGCATGTCTGTAAATGCTTCAGCTAACTTTTGCCTAATGGGATCTTCCGCACTCATTAGCACTTTGCCAAGTCAAGCTGAAATCGCTGCAATTTGTACATGTATTTTAATTAAACCTTCTTTGTAAAACTTAAAAAACTGGCAAGGATGTTGTACTTTGCACCATATACCTTACTTATCATATGCTGATTGTAAATAATAATTGGTGATTGGTGTGAGATCATGTCTATACAGTATACACTTGATTCTTGATATAAAGTATTGTTTACAATTTTATTTAGCTCTGCAATTCCACCATTATGTTGTAACAAACTTTCCACAACATGGATTGAAATGTCCCTTGAGTGTCTTCCTGGACAGTTCTGCAAGACTACAAAGTGTAAATCATGTTAAATGCCCTGGCAGGGGTCATTTGACTAGGGGTTAAGCGGGGCAGTATTTCTTCCCCTATGACACCAAGGTCAACAAGAACCCCAAGCCTAAGGCATGTTTTTTAGCAGTTCGGTTCATGAAAGAGGTCATCGGCTTAATCTTTCCATCTGGCCGAGAGGCCGTAATCAGATCCACAATGTAAAATCTAAAGACATATATATGAAATTAGAAAATTATGGTGTAGGAAACAAACTAGTATTATTTTTTTTCCAAAAAATTTTATTTTCCATTTTTTATTTTTTGCCATTTAACGAGCTGAAGGTTTTGTCTAGTTAGCAAGTCGTTATTATTTGGATACCAGAGCCTTTTAAGTCTATATATGCAAGACTGGCCGTCGCTTGTGTGTGAAAACCTGCTGCACGATCCCAGTATTCTGGTGTTGCTTTGTATTCGTGAGCGAGCTGGAAGTCATCGTGCGTGTCACACTGTCTTTCTCACTTCAGGTTTTTGTCATGCTGCTGCTATCTCACTTCCCTGGCCTGCTGTTCTCACACACACTCACACTTGTAGCCAGGGCTCGAAATATATTCTCTAGCTCACCTCGCCAGTACGGATGGCTGTGTTCTATAGCCAGCATTGTGCTAGTCACGCACACACATTGACTCTCCAATTGTAACATTATACTATTAAAATGCAGTAGTATGGTTTCTTTGGTTTCCTTCCATCTCCCAAAAACATGCCAATAAGTGGATTGACTATACAAAATTACCCCAAGGTATTTACGAGTGTATGAAAGTGTGTATGCGTGGTGCCCTGCGTTGGACTGGCATCCATTTACCATGATACTTGGAGCATTTTCGAGTCTCATCAGCAGCGAACATGTACGATTATATCATGGGTCTGCGTAAGCGTCCCATCTAGACACCATTAGGGTGGGTCATAAAACGGGCGTCATGGGAGGTAGGAGTGGGCTGTTTACCGAACACTTTGTAGATGTTCGTTGGTGTGGGAGAGAGAGAGAGAGAGAGAGGGAAAGAGAAGGTGGAGAATGACATTCTAGAAACTGTTATTGCACATTTAAGTGTAAAAACAAGGCCATTGAGAGGCTGCTGTGACCGAGGTTTACGAGGCATCCCGAGAGAGAGAGAGAGAGAGAGAGAGAGAGAGAGAGAGAGAGAGAGAGAGAGAGGAAATGGCTAATCACATCTAGTATACATTAAAAGTAGTCTTGAGCGAAATAATCACCAGGTTTTCAAGCAGGAGGTAGCTCTTTAATTAAACTTTCTGACATTCTTACCTTAACAGATGGTGCAATAGTGTTTATGGATTATTAGCCTATTACAAGTCACATGTCAAGGTAAGTCTAGATGACCTGACTTTAGGAAGTCCAAAAGATGGGAATTCGTAGGGACTAAATGCGTAATGCAATGCCACAATCTGTGTATGAAGCTGATCATCAAATATGCAATATATCTCCAAAAGTGACTTCTGTATGCTAATGTCAGTGCACTTGATAGTATGCAGAAATGATGTTATTTAGCTCCATAGCTGCAGACACAAAATTCAAGGTGGTTGGAGGATTTGCGTTAATTGATCTCTCCAAACTATTCTTATAATCCAGTACTTTCAATATTTGCCCATAAGGATTACAAAATGGTACTGTTGTTATCCCTGCTGCTTAACATAACTCATGAGGACTGATTCACATGCACCGATGCACACGCAATCCTGGTGCAGATTAAGATTCAAGCCTAATTTATAACGACTCTTTATTTGATTTCTGGGAGTCGTAAACATGATGCTACTCTGCTTAACACGTCACCAAGGACTGAAGCCTGAATTAAGTGATACTATGCATGTATACTGTTTTTTGTTTTGTTTTGTTTTTTTTGGTCAGGGTGTGCATTGCATATGATCCAGCATGCAGTGTAAATGTATATGACCATATGTGCTGCATGTATCTTAACCATTAAACAAATATGTAGCATCAGTTACACACTGTAAGCTCAGACTGTATACTTCATTATATTTCAGTTCACTCATCTGAGAGCAATGAAAATTACGTTGAAAGTCCTACTCCGTAATCGCAAAGTCCGACTAATGCTGTTATCTGTGTGATCAGTGTGTATTAATAACTGGAAAGAATTTTTTTTACTATATAACTGAAACTGAGAATTATTATGGTTGGGGGAAAAAAAAATCATTTGTCTAAGTTTAGATCTCAGCAGGACAGCTTGTGCGAGGTTTCTCCACAGCCAGCCTAGCACTCATTTCATATTCCTTGACAGGGAGGCGGACAACTTGTCATTTCTGTAGTTCTTTTCTTTTTGCCTTGAAAGGACTCCAAGCTCTTTAGTATCAGTAGCTTAACTGAAGCCTACAGTTTGTCACTGCTCAGGAGCGTCCGTGTGCTGTGGAAGTTGTTCAGGCGATGTTGGCGTCATTCCGACTCTGTTTTGTGTCATATAGGTGATTTGTTATCAGAGGTACATTGGCTGGGCCTGAGAGATCCCTCACCTTTGGTGTATATGAATAAGCGGAAATGAATCCTGGTGCTTTGATGTGATGATGATGGTCATCATTTCTAATACAGTTTTCATGGAATTCATTTACGGCTGTGTTTCAAAAAAAAAAAAAAAAAAAAAGTATTGAATTGACAAACTTATGTACACACGTTTTAAAATTTTAGGCTACAAACATTCCGAAATCTACTGAATCTCTAGAGTACAGTCAGATACCATGGGCTATCCTAGTTTCCCTTTTTACCCCAGATGTATGAGCAACCCAGCAGTGCCACGACCAATACGCTCCTACGTTAACATGGCTTATTTAAGCTTATTTACACCAAAAGTGACGAGAGTTGTATAGTGTAGTGTAGTATAGTATAGTAAAGTATGGCATACTGTAGTACGGTATAGTGTATTAAAGTACAGTACAGTATAGCGAGGTATAGTATAGTGTAAAGTGTAGTATAGTAAGATATGATATAGGATAGCGAAGTGTGGTGTAGTATAGTATAGTGTTCCAACTTCGTATACAAATTACGATTTCTCAACCTGTTTAATCTGTATTTTTTTCCTGCTATATTTTTATGCAAAGTAACTCTGGACTATTCTGTCAAATACAAATGTAGCTATCTAGCCTACTTAGCATTGCCAAATAAAATCACTGGGCTTGCTCGCTATTTTTAAACGTCTTCATATGGTGGGTCTATTCTATGTAAATATATTTTATTGCATTTTACTAGCAACTTACGATCATCATGCTCTTGTTTTCAAGCTGGTTAAGAGTAGCACTTATTTAGCTACTTTATACATCTCACAAACCTTCATGTGTATATTCTATACACATGGATTGAACAGCACTGTTTTCATATCCACAAAAGACGTCGATCCCTCGCTTCTTAAATCCTGATTTAACCTCTGATTCTTTATTCACATTTCTGTCATTTTTACCATGTTTGCAGGCAATGGTAATGAAGACTTAAAACATAGATCAGTAATCATTTTGATCTTTAAAGGACAAGGAAGCTTATTAAAGTTATAAAATGAATCCTTTGAAACACATGACTGTTAAGAAAAAAGCATGGAGAGGAGAAAATCTTGATTGCTCTAAAATGTAAAATCCCATTTATATGCCAGTCTTTAGACAAATGTCAGCTGGTAAAAGTGTCGATGCCATTTTCATGGTTGTTCATTTTGCATAAAAACGTATTTAAAAAATATTATTTTACATTGGATGATTTTATTGGTTTAATGTCATATGATTTGAAACCATTTATTTGGTTAATTTGGATCAGTACCACCCCGCGTAGCCTGCGCTGTTTTGATCTGTACTTATCGTCATATTACGCCGGTTTGTCTCTGCATGGAAAGACAAAAAGGAAAAGCAAGTTTTTACTAGAGGCTTTCAGTAGTCGACCTAGAACACTGTCTGCTTTGGAAAGACACTTTATAATCTCTGACATGATACTGAATATACCGTTTCGACAGTGTCCATCACACTGCTGCTCCAACATCAAACGGAAAACAGTGCAGTGACAGCCATATATTGTGTTTGATGTCCTGAGTTGACATTAATTACTATGACTGCTTATAACGAGTTCAACAGTGCATC
>JAOTRR010000043.1:4937732-4951782 GCA_028570945.1 Gogo arcuatus | reverse complement strand
ACTTTTTTCATTTTTAATAAAAGGAATATTTTAGTTAATAGGCTTTTATATTTTACTCCAACCTTTACAAATGTGTATTAATAAATATTGTTGTTTATTAAGAAAACAAACATTCAAAAAGGTCATGGGAAAATCGAATTCTGAACCCAATATCGTGAATGGAATTGAATTGTAAGTTGGATGAATCGTTCCGTGCCTAGCTGTGATTGCAGTATAATGGCTTATTCATGAATAAAATATTAGAAGCAGAAAAGGAAGTGGAAACATTTGTGAAAATAAAAGTAGAAATATCAACGTGCATATTTAAGGGCTAGAGGAAACATTTATTGATTTGATTCGAGTCAGTTCTTTGAAGGATTATGTCGGGGTCATTTATAACTGGTGCAACTAATTAGTATTTTGCCTACAATCGCTGTTTGTATATATATGCACCACCTCTTGTATTCCTTTCAAATCGTGAACTAATAGTTTACATTATAGATGATTCGTCTGATTGTCGAGTGCCTTTTGCTGATCTTCTTGCTGGATGCTACGTAAAACCATGACTCCCACTTTGTTTCTGTTGGTCTGTCCCATTCAGCACAGGGTCAGGATTTCTGCTTTTTTCATTCTAAGGGCTTTTTTACACCTTCTAAGGGCAGCAAGGGGTTTAAACGGGCAGCTGTTAATGCTTCATCTCTCTCATGCTGACACCAGCTGAATTTATTGATAGCAGTCTCTGGAAGTCTGCAGGAAAGTTGTCAAGGCTCATCGGATAAATCACAGGGTGGGATTCCACTGTGGCGTTTACTGTCTCTGGCTTCAGCCACCCCGTCTTTAGATTTGCCCGGGGTTTATGATAAGGGGGCCGGGGGAAGCGGGCGGGGGACGATGGGTTGGTGGTTCAAAGCACAGACTGACTGTGTGTGTCTCTTTGTGCTGTCAGCCGTTAAAAAATAATCAATGAAATAGGACGTATTATTCTGAGGCAGTCTGTAGTTCATGATATTAACCAAGAAACTTTCATGTTTCATCACAGACATGTATGTTTGTAAATGAGAGTAGAATAAATAAATTACATGCTCTATTTCCTGAAAAAGCATACTTGCAATCAAGCAATTGCTTCATCTTGAGGATGCTTTTTATGGTCAGAACAGATTTAATATAATATTTGAACATATCGGTTTCATAACACGTTAAACATTAACTATGGGAATAAATGAAGCATGCTCCCACATACACATAGCCCAGTTTACTACCAGAATATGCTGAATGAAGCAGTTGTGTATTTTATAACTAATAACTCTCAAAGGGTTTGCATCATACAAAAAAAAAGAAAAAAGAAGCTGACCATGAGATCTCCAACATTATCTCACCAGATGTTATATAACAGCGTCAGACTCTGCAAGCAGAAAAAGCACCATTACTTTAAAAGCGCCATTAATTTGAGCTGTAGCTGTTTTGGAGTTACACAGGGAAATAAATCTGCCGCACATTCATTTTTCACCTTCGGTGGTTTACAGCCTCGAAAGCCATGTCGGCCATCCGCAATCACAACAGCCATCAACAGCTATTTTTTTTTTCTGTTTCATCCCAGCTCATCCTGTTATACATCAGGCTGACATACACGATATGTTGCTTTATCATGTTTTTACACAAATGGAGGCAATGCCAAAGCAGGACAAAGCAATTAAATCCAGCAACGGATTAAGTCTTATCGGTGTCGGGGGCGTGTGGTGTCGGGGTGCTTTATCATAATGAAAAAAAAAAAAAAGTTATTTGATGGCAGGAATTTGAGACTGAATTTACAGTCCTTCCTGCTCTAAGCAGCTGACACATGTCAAGGGTAGAACAGGTGCCTGTGTAACTCCTTAAATCTGAGATGCACTGGAAATCAAGGAAGGACACTACAGGTGAAGAGGGTTGCTTTTCACAATAACATTTGATTGCTGATATTCTACTTTTTCAACAGTGTACATTTGTTCATGCAAATGAGGCTATATCTAATTAAATATGCATACATTTGCACATACAAAATCTATTGTTTTGATATTTGAATTAAAATGGAGTGTCATTTCTTTATTGTTTAACCAAAAAAACCCTACACATAAAAAAAAAAATGAATATTTCACTGCTGATCTCGTGGCAAATAATCACTCCTTACAACCGTGGTGAGCAGAAAAGCATCTCGGAACGCAAAACACATCACGCGTTGAGGCAGAAGGGTTACAATGGCAGGATACCGTCATCGACTTCCACTCCTGTCAGCCAAGAACAGGAATCTGAGTCTACAGTTGAAGTGGGAACACTGAAGATTGAGGGAAAAAAAGGCACGGCTGTGAATGCACCCATTATCATTAACATTTTGAGAAATTCCTCTGTAATAATATTCAAATTAGGAAAATTTCATGAATGGAGGTCATCTACAAACAGAGATTTTTGGTTCGTTTATAACTTCGTCACTTGCTGAATGTAGTCCACACCTACCATGTGTGTTTATAAAGTGTCAGTGCAGCAGAGAACAAAACCTCTAGTTGTTTTACCTGCCCCCCTCAGCCTCACACATATTTGCGCTCTCTCTCTCTCTCTCTCTTTCTCTCTCTCTCTCTCTCTCTCTCCTTGACAGACAGCCTGCATTGCACATTTGGCCCATAATTGCATGAACTCGATGGCCACCGTTGTTTTTTTTTTCTTTTTTCCCCTGTAATAACAGTTGAACAGAGGCCCTCTGTCCCCAGGCTCACCTTTGACTGTGCTTTATTTACCTTTGTGCCACAAGGCTGAGCACACATTCATGAGAAACTTGCCTCACTATCGCCCCTTTGAATTGTTGTCACAAAGCCTCAGGATCTTTTTTTTCCCCTTTTCTTAACATATAGTCTTCTGAGGATTTTACCCTTATAAATAAAGTAGTAAACTGTGCAGGCTAGCTAGCTGTCTTTCAAAAGGACAATATCTTTCCCAAATCAAAGACTGACTAAAGTTTATCAGATTTACTAAAAAAAAAATTGGGGGCTTGTTACATTCCAGAAAAATCTGAAAATTTCAATGGACATGCTATCAAGTTTATTACAAAGCTGGGACACAGTGCTGCTGCTAGTCAAAATGGGGTCCTTTAAGCAGCATTTCATTATAATGCCTGTATGATTTTCTGAGACGATTTTAAGAAGAATGATTCAATGAATGTACGATTTAATATTTTTATGTCAGCCTTGCGCGTGATGCGGCGGCTCCATAAATCCTTTGAGAAATTTGAGCCAGTGTATATAGAAACATGGTAGGAATATGGTTTTATTTTGGCGCTCAGTAAGGCAGGGGTTAAGTTGGGGTACTGGAACAGACACCTGAAAAAAATAAGTGAGTGATTGGAGCTATACTACATGGTCCCTGAGGTAATCGAACCTCACGAGCTTACGTGATGATGACCACATCAGCAAAATGGTTCTTTGTAATAAGAGCCAGTATGGGCAGCCATGAGTGAAAAATGACTCCTGTCTTGCTAGTGGAATGGTAGATGATGTCGTGTGTGTTGTGTTTTGTATACGCACGTGCAGCCCTGTGACTTATAACCCACATGGATGGTGTGGTCTGTCTCCTGTGTGTCTGCTTGAGCGAATAAAGATGATACATTTGAACAGCACAGTTACCCATGTGTTACCCGAAACAGACAGGTCAGTCGTCCTTCTTCCAAAGAGAAAGACTCGAAACCCGAGTCTAGCAAAAACAAGCGTAAAACAATCACAGCGGCCGCCAAGTGTCCCACGGAATCCAGCTCAGCCGGGGGTTGGCACCGGGCCGTCCACAGCTGTTAGAGTCCTGCCACTTCAGTGCCAGGTTTGGAAATCCAACCTGTGTGGGGTTTTTTTTTTCTTTCTCTTGAAATGCCTTACCAGCCCATCCCTGAAGTCATTCAATTTTTGAAACCTTTTAAATAGCTTAGTATCTTGTTTTATGTTGCGGGATTTATCTCAGCGAGATGGTTTTTTCGAGGGATCAATAATGGTTTTGTGTTCACCGCTCCAGTGTACACAGCTCACGGCGATATTGGAAAGCGTTGAACGGCTTGCTTCACGCAGGAGGACCAAAACCGAGATGAATACGACGTTAAAGATGGCACCTGTAGTAGCTGCGTACACATTTATTAGTGTTTTATAGTTTAAATACATCGAATTAGCAATTTTACATTTCAAATAATATTAAATTGTGCTTTTTGTTGAATTTTTAAATGACCATTCTGTAACATTTGGCAGTATGTATTCAGCTAATTGAGGTACTTATCAGGCTATTTGTGAGTTGAGGTATGAAAGAGCAGGAGAAAAAAAAGAGAGAAGTGCTCAGAGCTGGAAAACCACTGATGTTAAATTGCGCATTGTCAAAATGTTTGTGCAAACCAAAATGATTTCCAAGTCAGCAATTTGCTGTGAATTCAGTCAATTGTTTCCCAGCGATTAAAATTCATGATTAGATTATGCTCACTAATTATAGACAACTCCAGCAGCATTTTTTGACAGGCCTTGACTTTTAGACTAAGGTCAGCATTCTCACTTCATTAGGAGTCACTTGAAAACATTAGTTTTGAAACTAATGTTGCTAAAATGTGATGAAGAATAAGAATTCTGTGAAATACCAATCCAGTGGTCTACTAACTTTTAGCATTGCATGTAATATGTTAATAAACATCTTTATGTTTCTAGAGAGCCCTTGAGTAAGACAATAATACGCCTCTCCTGTCCTGTTTTCTTTTTTTCCCCCATTACGATCCCTTAGTGCAGTTGATCTAGCGACAGGGGATGAGACGTGTAATATCTGACATTTAGAGCACTGAGAATGCCTGATTGGCACTTGATTAGGGCTTAATTCATGCCATTATCTCCTTCAGTGCAATTAGCTAGGTAGAAAACTGCGTGGTAAATCACAGGGGTTGGGAAACCGGGGGGTTGGAGTTGCTAACTAGGACTGAATTCATCGGGGCACGGAATCTAGACGTATGCTGCGAAATTTTTCTCCTGCAATACCTGCGATACCACCAGCGTGACGCTACCTCTGTCTGACAGATTAGCATGCTAGCAGAGCGCCTCTTCAAAATCAGTTCATCCAGGCCAATTTAGTATTTTCAGGCCTTGTTTCTCACCCAACCCACCCTAACCCACCCTTCTGTGCACTTCATGGCAGCTCTTCCCCCAGGCCTGATCTCCAAACCTCACCAGGGACAGAAAATAATTAGGGAGGGAAAATTGTGCCTGACACCATTTTTGAAAGGCAGGGTATTGTAATGAAAGCGGAGCAGGACTTCTCAGTATCAGAGTAGGAAGCAAAAAAAAAAAAAAAGAAGAAGAGAGGGAGCAGAGACATGAAAAGGGTGAGTGGAGGCTCTATGAGAAAAGCCTGAGGAAGGTTCACACAGCTTTAGTGGCTAGTTAGAGTGCCTGCAGGAGATGACACCATCCTCAACATGCCAAGGTTACACCACTGCTCACTTTGTCTAATCGGGCCACTGTCAGAGGTACAGGAAGAGAAAAAAGTGTGATGGGCTCTGAGAAAGAAAGAAAGAAAAAGGTCTGTGCGTTCCCTGAAAACATCACTCATTCCTTCTTTTATTCACAAATTTCTTCCCTATTCTTCATTGCACTGCGCTTCACTTTGGTTTTGCCTCAGGCGCTTTCTCGAGTGCGTTCGTGTATTCCTTTCCGAAACCCGAGCTGCTTTCATTAGTTCAGGACTGAAAGGTGACCAAGGAACTTAAATGAATAAATCCACTGTCCCACTTATGCAGCCAGAGTAAGGAAAAGAAATCTATGAGAACTTAACAACGATATTTCACAAACAGCCAGCGTGTGTGTAGATGGTGGAGGTGGATGGATGAGTAAGGGTTAAATATAGCACTGGGCAGCGTTGCTGCAGGAGCAGAGAGAAGACAGGACATTTCTTTAAGTACCTGGTCATTGACCGTTTATGAAACAACTTTCAGAAACTAGGTCCATCTTCTTGTAGTGGATGTTCCATGAAGGCACTGCTGATGTTGTTATAACCCGAGTGAACGTATAGGACAGATAGAGTTCCCGGGCACAGATCACCAGTTTTAACCACAATATGGATTTCTGCACATCAGTAGATTAATTGCTAATCTTTTGGGAAACTCCTACAGTGGATCACCGGGAAACATTGAGTTCATTTCGCTGTAACTGACAATATTTGCTGAATAAATTCCAGCACCTTTGCATATCCCACAGAAGGGATTTTTTTTTTTTATTTTTTTATTTTTTTTTTTTTTTACATTTGAAATATATGTGAAGTTAGCTTAGGATGCCATCTTGCTCAGAAACTTTTCCCCACAGCCGAGACTGTTGGCATGCAAGCTTGGTCCCTGCTGAGAGCAGATTTATATGACGCGTTCAGCTCTCGAAGGTGACAGTAAACGCCACACTTAGCTAATGAGGATCAGGCATTGCCTCCATGAATTCACACTCTCATCTTTAGCATTGCAATCAGCAGGGAATTCCTTCTTAAATCCCTTTTAGATTAGAAAATAAATTGACAGCCTGTCTTGCATCTGGGTCATGCTTCTGCTGCCACAAAGGCTGAGACCTGCTTTCTGTGTTGTTAATTCATTTGTTATGAGCAGAAATCATTTCTGTCACTAGGGAGGCCCATATTTTTGAGTCTCAGGCAGATTCCCCTTGGGTGGCTATGCTGTTTTATTGATTCTTGTGGTTACATTGTTTTGGATCATGCACTGTTGCCTCTAAGTTGGGCAACAGATGCGATCGTGCCGACGAAGGCTCAGGATTTGCTTTCATTACATAGGCTGAATGCTTGGCATTTTCATATCTGAATTCATCTCTGCATATTCCTGCTGAGGTCACGGAGGGATTGGATTGAGAGATTATGGTATTGAACCGCCAGAAGAGTCCAGCATTAGCACCTAAAGCGATTTCAGATTGCCTGTCTTTAGAGATCTGCGAATTCGTATTTTGATGCCTCTACTCAGGTTAGCGAGCGCACAGTCGAGCTGCCAGTCATCCTCATGAAGCCTATCTCAGAATGTGGCCCATTCAAATGGAATCAAATTAAACTGGTGTCACTTTGAAGTAATGGCGCAGAAGCCATCAGCAACCCACTCAGTCATTATTTCCAGGGGTAGCCAGTATGCAGAGAATTAATATCAGTCTGGTTATGGCTCAAGAATCATTTTTAATATATCCCTGTAGTGTGTGCTGACAGTTTCTCAGCTGTAGTTATTAGTCTCCCTGGAACTCAGTCTGTCCTGATATCAATATCCTACAGGGAAATATTGCAAACTTTATTGTTTGACAGATGGTGATATCACAACCGGCCACAGTCTGTACATTGGGATAATGTCACGTCTCTGCAGTTTTTCTTCTAGATAATTCTTCCTGAGTTCCTTAGTCGTTTTTGTTGAAAATAATTATTTCTTGATGAGGGATTTGTTTGTCTATGAATAAATCTATTTCACTTAAAGGTTGGATTTTTCTCATTTTTTCACTGTTAGATGGAGCGACTTTACCAAAAGGTGGATTTTTTGTTTCTAGCCCTTTTTACTAATCTTTACAAGGGGTGCCAATAATCGTGGAAGGCTCCGTAGATATAAACAGCTATTGTGGTTATAAATGTCTGAAATTTGTGAGTGGGTGACCGACTTATGGATTAGCATATGAAGGATCAGCATAAGGAGCTGTATTTCAGAGTTGAGTTATGTGCCCAATTTAACCACAGTCTTAGGCATGATTCAGAAGTTACACAAGAGTTACCCACATGGGGTGGACATTACTGAAAGGTGTGTGTCTCAGCGACGTACGATTATGACCTTGAACTTAAGCACAGTTTTTTTTGTGCGATATGTGCTCGAGTGAAAAGCAGCATCAAGTCCAGCGCAAGTATCGAGTAGTTTGATATGAATTTTGTAGCACATGAGGTTAGCTTATCTTTCAAACTGTGGGCACATTTTCCTTACGTGAGTTTGCATCAGTTTAACAAAAGCATTGGCTTTATTTTATTACAAATTTGCAATTTCATTATTTCACTTTAGTATTGCCTGGCTTCATCAAGTAACAGTTGGTGAACAGTATAAAAAAAAAAAAAGCAAAGCAAAATAATAGGATATGCTGGATCAAGTACTATTTTATAAACTGCCAAATAATAAGGATGGACACACTATTGTTAAATGAAACCAAATTTGCAGTTAAAACTCCCATTTTGGATGCGTCTACTCAAGGAAAAATTTAAACGGTGTGAGCTACACGCAAGGTAATTTGCTTGATCTGAACAGGAAGCCCAGAAAATTGACTTAAGCAGGTGCATAACCCAACTATGAATACGAGGAACTTTCCCGAAATAACATTTGGATTTAAGTTGCCAACTCTGAATGTGGTCAGAGAGGCATAGCATATGGAGGAAGGGCCTGTTCTTCATTAGTCCTGCCCTAGTTATGAGACGTTATTGCGTTACCCTGAGGCATTTTGCCCATGCCCTCGTTTTCCTGGTGGAGGGAAAGTTCACTCAGCATCTGTTGGAGGCGATCTAACCCAAACAGAATTATTGCAAAGTCTTACTGATGCTGATCCACTTAAGCACTCCGGTTTAAACTCAGCCTTGTATACTACCATCTAGTTAGGAAGAAAAAAAAAAGTCCTTCCTGTTTTAGCTTCGTCCCAAATTAATTCTGGCTCGGAAACACCAATGTCGGTTGATGTTAGTAATCAGACCACACAGTACTCATTCGTTTATGTGCTTGATGTATTAATGCATCCTTTCTTTTATACCTCTGCTGCATGATTTGTAAGAAAGATAAAGGGTCTATATGATTTCACTCACCTCTTTAACTTTATTGCTAGGCTTAAATCATGTAACACCCACAGTGTCTCTTCAAGCCATGCACAAAAAACGGCAACCTATTCAACACATTTGTTTTCTCCTCCCCAAATAGGCTTTCTTGTTTGCAATTTCAGTCTAAGGTGAGACGAGGAATAAAATCAAACATGTTCAGGCTTTTCCAAAGATGAAAGCTCTAAATCCAGCAGGGAATCCGGCTCCCGTGGGATTAGAGAGAATTGAATGCATATTGATGTGCGTCTCAATTTGTAGCAAAAAATTATTTACAGTGAATGGCCTCGTACGTGATGCATCTCCATAGAAATCGAGTCTGAGTAAAAATATTATAGTGGGACGATAGTTTTTCATCTCGAGAAATGCGTGACATGAATTGAAATCATCACCATTAATAGACAACAATGACTTTCAATAAATATTTATGTTCAAGTATAAAAAGGTATGGAGTAAATTCCACTCTGAGAACTTCTGACAGGTGAATGCAGCCTTCGCGATACTAGGGCACATTTGCTTAGATGAACGGTGGAACTTCAACAACTTCTTTTAAAATGGCCGTCTTGAAGGAATGGAGGTAGAGTAATTGGTCGCCCCAACACTTTGACACATTGGTGTTACGGACTACGCATTTCCGCATTTGTGCTTCATACACTTTGCGGCGTGAAAGGAAATCGTTGCATTACATATGACCATGAATCATAGATGTTGATGATAAAATCTGGCACGTCTACAAATCATTTTGTTTACTACGTGGAAGTGAAAAGGGGATTTGTATTTTAGAGCAGGAATGTGAACGAATGGCACGATGAAAAATGATACGCAAATTAAAAACGTCTGTTAAAAAGACAAGAATAAGTGGACATACAGTATCTGGTATGCATAGTCATAACACATCAGGCTGCCATTAGACAACTGGAATATTGTTTACTTGTGCTTGCCTTGTGATCATTCAGTCATAAGTCATAAGTATTATAATGGCATTGGCAACATCTGAATTGAATATATCAATCATTTGATCTGTTGTCTCTGTGTGTGTGTCCTGAGGAAATTCTAGTGTTTTGGAAAATAGATATTTTCTAATACATATTCCGCAGTACATTTATTGCAAAAAATATTGCCTTAAGTTCACAAGTTTTCTGTTGTAATAACAGAGCAAGAAGTTTCACATGGTTCAGAAGTTGTTTTGACTCAGAATACAGCAGCCATCATCAGGGTTTTTTAAAACCCCAACATGAAAACTGGATTTTAGATGAAGACCCCTGGGCTAGGTAATGGCACGATGGTGGAATGTGACTGTTTTGACCCTGTAATGATCATAAACCTGAGTAATCTAGCTTCACTGTTCGTGATTCTGGCATGTAGCATCGGTGTTAACCCGTCACTATGGTGTGACACAGATTTTCACCTATTGCATTTCCCTCCCTGAAACTTTTTGATATGAGGTTCACACTTTTTTCCCTTGCTGGTAATTTTCCTCATATGTTTTCACTGGGCCTTGTATGGAAATCTTGAGATTTAACAGCTTTGTTGGGTAAGAAATGGTTGTAGTCCTGCCCAGATCCATTGGCTTCCATTTTTACTGGCATTGATGCTTTCTGAAAAGAGCTTAAATGAGCAAAAATAGTTTGGCCCTCACATGTGCATTGTAAGGAACGGAATAGTATGTTCATTACAAAATCACTGGGACCAAAGAGGCCTGGAGCAAGGAATCAAAGAAAGTATTCTCACTCTTTTTTTTTTTTTCTTGCATGCACAGGGATGCATGTGGCTACCTCATTCGTGTTGGATTCATGTTTGCCAGTTGGTTGAATCCATTTGAGTAGCATGGCATGGATTTAAAATACATTACCCGATGCTCTTGTCTTTAATTTCTTGCAGAGATTTTTGCCAAGACATTTCACTGAAAATAAAGGTTTAAAAAATCTGCTAGCAAGTGAGGATACACGAGTCGAGTAATGCTCCAGGCAAAGTGGAAATATGGGGCTGTTGTTGTGATGTGTCATTGTGTTTATATGGACTGCCACCACTTTATATGCAAACCCTATGGACAACACTTCCAAACAATGACCTTGAACATATTAACATGCTAAAGCAAAATTATTATTTTTTTAGCCTGCAATGCTGGCAGCGGGAATAGTGAAAACTCCGCTAGATAGTAGATTTTTAGATGAGTCTTGGGGAGAAAAAGACTGTGCTTTTGCTGTATTTTTGAGATTGTGAGATTTTGTAGAGATGATTAATTCATTATATCTTCACAAGCCTAGTATTGACTAGTCATGTCAGTCCATTATATCTAAGAGTACTATTAAGCCAAAACACAAACATAGAAATTAGTAGTATGAGGTTTTTTTTGTTTTTTTTTTAAGAGGTTGACCTTTATTCGTCGATTTAAGACAGCCAGTGACGGCTGTTCGGATATTCAGGGGACGTTCATTCCATCATCTGGGTGCCAGTACAGAGAAGAGTCTTGATACATATCTTCCTTTTGCCTTGCCGTGGGATAGTGGATCAAGTTGAGCGAGATGCTTGAAGTGAGTGTAGTGCAGAGCAGGGTTTGATGAGTGTCTTCAGTGAGGTAGGGGCCTGTTTTTGGCTTTGTAAGCAAGCATTGGTGTTTAAAATCTGATGCAGGTAGCTACAGGAAGCCAGTGTGATGTGGGAGAACTTGGCGTGATTGCATTCTGGATCAGTTGCAGGGGTGGATGGTGCTCAGGGGAATGATGATGAGGGACTGAACAAGCACCGGAGTTGCCCCCCCTGCTGGGAAACGGCCACAGCTTCCTGATTTTGCTGTTTACTTGAAAACAGAAGGGCTTTAAACTGGCAGGAACAGGAAATGATTGCTTTTTGGCCTGACAGAACATCAAACGAATCTGATACCCAGCATTTAGTGATGGTTAATGCTCACAGGCTTTAGGAAGTCATTGACTTGCAACTGTGCAATAAATATGGCATTTTTGTTTCAGGTTATGCTAGCTTGTCTGTGATCAAAGTAATCAATCGTTTTCAGTGGCTTGAAGGACGTTTATTGTAGCATAAAGTCTGTGTCAGAACAATACTTTCTTCAAAATCCATTCAGAGTCTTCGTCCAGTTGCCTTGCTTCAGTACGTTAAACATGAATGACCACAGTATTTTTCCCTCAAGCTGTTATCCAATTGGTGTTTCTAAATTTGTGCTGAAATTGAAAAATTATCTCAGCGCTATGATAGTTTGTTTGCCTTCACGTTATTCCAAGGCGGTTCATGCTCATTTGCCAACTCATTGCCCAATGAATGAGAGAGGGGATGGAGTGGAACATTACATTTCATTTCTCTTCAGTCTCTCTCCGTTCTGTATTAGCAGCCTGTCTGCTTGCGATATTTGATGCCATCTGATGGTGTCATTACCCTGCTGATATGTATTTGCCTCCATCTTACTCTGATGTAAACCAGTTCCATGATAATGATGATAGTGCACATTTGTTCAGATTTACCAAGGCCTTCAAGTGGGCAAGTCCTGTTACACTTCTGGTGCAGTGTTGCTGTTGTAGACATGTACAAGGTTGTATAATAGTTTCTTTGTTGTTCTTTCAGCTTGGTAGCTGTGGTTTATTATAGGCTAAGTCATGATGATCCCACGTGAAAGTAAAACCTCACCTATGGAGAGGTATACTGGTTGTGCCAAGGCGAAACGTTCTTCACATGAACTCCTTTTAAGAAGAACAGAGCGGATGTGTAGATACATAAATCAGCAGGGGCTGTGGGCTTTGAAGATTTGAAGTTAGTGAAGACAGAGGAGGAGGAGGAGGAGGAGGAGGAGGAGGAGGGTTAGCTGGAGGAATGTAATCCTTTTTGCTTTCTAACCCAAACACCTCTGTGGAGATATCGGAGATGCTGGCATCATCTTCCATTGTTAGGCCTGTTTCTATAATTGCCTTCAGCTTCATAGTCTGAAGTGATCAGCTCTACTTTTACTGCAGAGTTCTGCCAGGAACAGTTTTTTTTTTCTTGTTTTTTTCCCCCCTACTCCCATTGCATTTTATCGTAGTGTCATTAAAAAGAGGATTGTTATCTCGAACTCTTCCAAATGAGGGGTATTTCATGATATTACCTTATCCTAACCTCCTTTCATGAATTGCCCTGTGCAGACTCTTAGAAATTTGTATTAGTATTTGAAACAGTTATGTAATTTCAGTCGTATTGAAAGGTCTTTTTCTTTTGCAGTGGATGGCTGCATACACAGAGCAGCAGGACATTACCTGTATGAAGAGTGCCACTCACTAAATGGCTGCGAGACAGGCAAAGCCAAGATCACCTGCGGCTACGACCTTCCTGCCAAGTGTAAGTACCCTTCTGTCAACCTTATTTACTCAAGGAAACAACACCGTGTAATGCAGCGACCAAGTCAGCATTATAGCTCTGCTCGGTCCCATATGCTGTGCTCTGCATCGAGATGATGGCGACCAATTAACCAAAAACAGCTCATCACTCGGTTAATTAATGACTCTTCAAGCCTGTACCATCTGAGTCGGAGGGGTTTTTTGTCTGAACATTCCAGCAAGCGGCCTTGATTAATGGAGTTGTATTATTAGGAGGATTATTATTATGATGGCTTATTGTCATATGACAGGTTGAAGGGGCCATCTGTACTCAAACAAAGACATTAAAGGAACTATTAGCTTGTAAAGTGATTGATATTTCATCTGTGATTTATTTCATTAGTTAGTGGCTTTCTTGGTGTGTTCGAGAGAGAGAGTGTGAGTGATTGTCATTTCAGATAATAGTGGATAGAGGACACAACATGGCTTCAGTGTTAGGGCAGGGATTGGTGTGCAGGTTCTAACGTAGGTTGGCACACACAAGCAGAATGGTGAAAAGAATTCTGGGTATTGATGTAGGTGTCATGGCAATGTTCAGAAGCTATGGGTTAAAAACCGTTTACTGTTTCTGTCACTCTTAAGGTTCAAATGTAGGTATCAGACACAAAAATCGGAGATTATATTTTTCTCCCAGGTAGCTTTCAGTGTGAGGCAGCAGCACAGAATGAATAAGAATCCCTTGCCAATTTCCCTGCTGTCTTTTGATCTTATATTGTGAGCATCAGCAATTGAATCGTGTGGAATGTTAGCCAGAATCCTTGAAGCAATCCAGCCAGAGAGGCATCAGCAGGTTTTTATAGATGGACCAGGATACTGTGTGTGTGTGTGTGTGTGTGTGTGTGTGTGTGAGATGTCTTTCATTAGTCAGT
>JAOTRR010000043.1:4899364-4919527 GCA_028570945.1 Gogo arcuatus | reverse complement strand
ACACACACACACACACACACACACACACACACACACACACACACACACACCATCTGTGAGCTACCTGTTAGAGGCCATCTGAGCCATGCGCATAGTGCACATCTTTGTATTAGACATCCAGACTAGACTCAGAGACGTAATTATTCTGTAGCTATATATATTCAGTTTTCCTGTCCATAGAGAGGAAAATGGTATGTTTTCTGACTAAGAGATAATGTAATGTTGCAGAAAGGTTTCTGCTCCTGTCCCAGGGGTTCCATTGTACTTCATCTGACCACTTCCTCTATGCCCTTGAGTGAGGCCCTTAACCCCAAGCATTTGGCCTAGAAAAGGGCATGGGCTTCTAGCTGGCATTGGCGTGCTTAAACAAAAGGCCAAACGAGTCAGAATCACATTGTTGTGCTTGTCAAACGCTTCGGGACGTTTGGTGCTCTGGCTGAACGCTCGGCTCGTCCGTCTGCCATGTGGTTATTAATGGGGTGTGGATGGAGTACATCGGTGAGGGAGTGTGAAGGCAGGCTCACTGAGGGGAACGGTCCGTAAAGAGAGCTAAATGCCAGCACTGTGTTAGAGAAATGGCTTCCGGCAGAGGAAAACGCATCAGCTCCTCCAAAAAGCACGTCGCTGATCTGTCATCAGAGCTTTCTGGCCATGGAGAATGTAATTCTTAATGTGCTCTCTAGCATGTCATGTGCGAGAGAGAGAGAGAGAGAGAGAGAGAGAGAGAGAGAGAGGGAGTGAACAACAAGGACTCAGGCTTTTAAGAGATATGAATAGCCCTATATGCTTTTTCCCTGCATCTCCTCCCTGTTTGACATTCTATGACATTTCACAAAGATAGCTTGTTATGCCAGCAAATTGATTTGATCCTTTCTTGTTTGTATTTAGACACCAGGATGTCAGTCAGTAAGCAAGTGCCCACGCTTTAACTGTGGCTCAAGTTTTTAATGCCTCTTTATCTTGCTTTATATGTATGTTGTATATTTTCAACAGCATCGTGACCATAGATTTTGTTGAGACAAGGAAAATGAAGAAAGAAGCAGCCTCAAAGAAAATTAAGTCAAAGGGCTGTCACATTTGACTTATGCTGTAGACTAGTATCTAATTAATTTTTCATTTAACCTCGTAATAAGCAGTTGAGTATCAAGAACATGCGGACATCCAGTATACGTTCTGGCAGCTCGTTACTGTTGTTCAGTGGTGTTCGATAGAGTAGGTGTGTGTGTGCCAGGTTTCATCAGAATTCTCAGCCCAACTACATCTCAAAAACCACCTGTTGTCCTGTTGGAACTCCCAGTTGTGTCCAAGTTTCAATTGTCCAGCTGATGGTTTGAGGTTATGCTGAAGAATTTTGAGGTTCTTAATGAGTCCACCCACTTTGTTTCACCATGCTTAACAGTTGGTTAAGCACCTCACCTTTATTCCTCCAAACATACCTCTGGTCATTGTGGCCAAACAACTTGATCTTCATCTTATCTGACCATAAAACTTTCCTCCAGAAGGCCTTTTCTTTGTCCATGTGATCAGCTGAATCTTGAATCAAGGTCGAAGGTGTCGATTTTGGAGCAGGGGCTTCATTCTTGGACGGCAGCCTTTCAGTTCATGGAGATGCAAAACTCGCTTGAGTATAGACAGTGACACTGGTGTTCCGGCAGCTTCCAGTTCATGGCAGGCCTGTCCCTTGGTGGTTCCTGGGTTGTTCCTGACCATCTGAACCAATGTCGTTTCAGCTCAGGGTGACGGTTTGGGTCTTCTTCCAGCAAAGTGGCTTGGCAAAGTAGCTACATCTTCCAATAACTGATGATCTTGGAATCTGTAGTTGTTTAGAAATGGTTCCAAGAGACATTACTGAGTTGTGTAAATCTATGATCCTCTTTCTCAGATCTGCACTGAGCTCCTTGGACTTTCCCATTGTACTGTATCTTGGTCAGGCCAGTGTGTGCTGCCAAACAAACCCTTTTTATGTCGGCGCCGAGACGCTACCAGCTGTAGTCAATCACGATCACTAACAGGAAGTTAAAAGGCCTTGGTCTTGGTGAGTTAAAAGACATTTAGGATCTTCCAGCACCACTGAATTAATAATCAGTGTGGGCGTATGTAAATTTTTGACGCTGTATGTATAATTGTGTTGATTTCAGAAACCCCCAAATAAATTAAAACCTGTGCACCAGATTCTTGTTCCTTTTAATATTAAAGATGTATGTTGTAGAATCATTTTGTTTCATAAAAAGAACAGTTCAATGAAATCATTGAAAGCCCAACATTGCCATGACGTTCATGCCCATGATGACATTCATGTCTGTGTATGTAAACTTCTGATCGCAACTGTGCCTCGCCAAGCCTAAACAGTAAATAACACGAAAATAGTTACACCATCTATCTAATCCAGCTACCTGAATAGCTGTCACCTCTGTTCTACTTTACTTTATTATAGTGAAGTCTGGAAGTAGTATATAAAATCTCCTGCATGCATATTGCTAATATTAGCACTTCCACGATTCCAGATCCACTGCATTGACATATGAAGGTCAAGATGTTAATGCTCTTCTTGTTGACAATCCAATTTAGAAAAAAGAAAAGAAAAGCTTGGCTGATGCTATTTAAATTTGGCTTGGTATTTAATCTCACATTTATTCTGCTCCTTTGCTCTTTCTCGTTTCCTTTCTCTCTATCTGTCTATATTTCTCATTATTATTCAGGCTCATGCTCTCTGAGAGGGGAAAAAAGAAGTCTAGATTCTGCATTAGCCACCACTAGTCAGTTTCTTTTTTCTGTTTATGCTTTGTTATAGGAGATCGAAGATGGTGGCACTAACAGATGCTATAGCCTCTATGGTGCTCAATCACATGCACTCTGATTTACTAAGACCTGAAATAACGAGCGTTAATTTGCGCAGGTAATGGGATAAATAGCGCGTGTAAATAGTGGCCGTGTTGCAGGTATCGACTGTGATATCATACTGCAGTAATGGTAATTGTTCTTTTATGAAAACAAAAAAAATTCTAAGGTGCAATTTCGATGAATCATTGTTAAGACTTGATTTCATTTTATTCTCTCCAGACATTAATTTGCACCGACAATCGACATTCCCAAAGTGACTTTCAGGCTTAGTGGGTGCAAAATTAATCAATTTGCATCGACTCCCCCTTGCATTTTGCACCTTTATGTAGAAATGCCCCTAATAGCATATTCATCAAGTCAAATACACAAAAGGGACATGATGTGAAAGATGCACGTTATCGCAAGGGCCTGTTGGTAAATCAGATTTTTTTTTCAAGCCGTTATCAAGTTTGCACGCGTTTTCACACGCATAGACTTCGGCCCTGGATCTGTTTAGCTTTGCATTCTTATGCAGCTTGATCAACCGTTATGCTGTTCCTGCTGTTCTGTATAGTTAGAGCGTGCTGTGCATGTATTAGTACTATCCTGTATTTACATTATGCTGCATTTGTCCTTTTACTGGGAACATTGTAATTTTGTACATTGACCTTGTCTTACTTGTGGTCTTGAATTTTGCCCTGGAGTCATCCTGAAGGTTTTCTCATTTATCCCAGTGTGTACACGTGGATGACGAAGTTGTCTCGAGTTGAAAACACAGCCGTGTGTCTCCTTAGAAGAGAAGCACAGGAAGCCAGTAATCAGAATATTCAGTACAAGCATTTCAGCACTAAGTCTGTTTGTGTCGGTGGATCTCAGTGCAAGAAAAGAGGCGAGATACTGAGCTTCAGGCTACAGCTGTTGACCAGGGCTGGAACGCCTGGTACAAATGAACAGGTTATAAATGGGTGGCGAGTAAATCAATCAGTACAGCATAGTTTACCCATGTAACCCTTCATTGGAATCGTTTAGTTTATAGCAGCACTGTTGGCGTGTTAGAAAGATGTGCAAATGCGTTAAAGGACATTTAGGCACCAGGGACATAATTTACTATTTCTGTCTCTCTCTTAATTAACTTTGCACATCACTGCAGTTTCATTATGTACACACATTTCTTCCTTTGTTATTTCTGAGTAAAGTGCACATTCTGCATTTTGTCTGAGATTTCATGAATAGGTTGAACTTATAATTCAGAGCCTGTTGGTATTGTATGATAACCTGCAGACCTAACCTCAAACCACTCTTGTATAAAAGTGCAATCTTTGTCATACACCGTGTCTGACCGTGAAACCATGACACCATAACCCTCGTCTGAACACCTTCCCTCTTCCGTCCATTGATATCACCTGTTATTACAGATGGCATGATGAAAAATGGGTGAAATTCTTTCGTAGCTTTCACCTATGATCACAAGAACTCCTGCTGCCTCCATTTTTCTTCTCTTCAGAAAGCAGCACAAGTTAAACTTCAAAGCAGCTTCTTACCTGCCCTAACTTTTCCATGACCTCTTCATTTAGTGCAATAGTGAAGGCATTACCATTAGAACCTGTGATCAGGTACTGGTCTGTTCTGACAGGACTTCCACAAAACACTCCCTCGCTCGACTTTGGCCCGGCTTCTCTTTTATCTCGCTGAGTTTAGTGCTGTGTCAGAAGCTAATTCAATCTGGAGAGCCACCTTTAGTTCTGAACCTGTCTGTATTTGGCGAATGGCCATCCTGAGGCTCAGTATCTACACTTTTCTGTCTTGACATTGGATTTGGGCATGCATCTATACCAATACCATGCTTATATAGTAATTGTACTCGTTTCTGGGTTCACCCCTGAGGTTTAACTTGAATACTGTGTGTAGAAGTGCACTTGCTTGAACTTCATTGTGTTGACCAAAGTTGCACATTGCTTTGGATCTCCTCTGAGAATGAACATATTGGTGCAGCATTTTTTTTTTTTTTTAGGGGATTCCCAAATGAGCATCTGCTTCACATGGCTTACCTCAGGCTCCACAATGTGACACTCAAGCTGAGACTGGAGTATCACTTAAGGTTCCTCACGCTGTGTTTAGGAGCCAGATGCTGCTGAACGCAGTGTTCTCTTGTGCTCTGTTCAAGCTGATGAGGAAGAGTGGTTGTGTAAATTGTGCCCTGTGAGGGATCTGCGAATATGCGGAATGCACGCAGCTGTTTGTCAGCTCCGAGGGCCAGCCTGCTACTAAACAGTGATGCTTCCAATGGATGGCTAATGGCGTTTCTCTGGCATAGGTTTTTTGTTGTGTAAGCTCATTCTATAGGAAGCGTGGAAGCTTCTTGGCTCTGGAACAATGATGTGTGTTTAGAGCCCAGCTGTGTGGTGACAGGTTTGGGCCAAAACATGCACATTTGAGGAAGGTTGAAGATAATTACAGCTCCTCCTACTCTGTTGACTGTTAATTAGCTCACATGTTGGGGAATCGGTGCAGATGAATGTCTGGGTTATGTTTACTCCATTGTCTTGCATAGCATTTGAGTCACTTACTGTAATCTGTTAGCATTGCTAGAAGTAGCAAAGCTTTTAATTTATCTATATTTCCCTGTAGTTGCTACTTTTCAAGAGACGAAGGTTTGGTGTGGTTGATTTTAACAACACTAGGACGCAGACCAAAATATCTGATCCAGTCTGATCTGGTCTGAGTTAGGTGCTCTGTGAACTGTAGTTGAACTGTAGTGTGGTTCTATTGCAGTGAAAGAGATTAGACTACAGGAAATGAACCAAAAGCTAAACCAAAGGTTTTTAAAGTTTTCTGAAGTTTCCACCCAAACAGAATTTTTAAAAGTATTTGCAGTTTGAATCCAAACCAAATATATCAATTTCTCTCTGATTCAGACTAACAGGTGAATGTGTCCTTAGGGGATCCCAGGGAAGTGTTTCTTTCATTTATAGTTATGAAGCAAAAATAAAAAGATACATGAATGTTGTTTTTAAATATGTTCTGCATCATGCATGTCTAAATTTGAATACATTTGAATTTTTATATACTATTGTACACTATGTATGTTTGGTCTGTTGTGAGTTGCATTGAATTAACTTTATTTGCTCTGTTTTTGACTCTCTCACCTTTTTTATTGCACATCAAGCAAGCCTGCACACTGCTTTTTATTCATCACTTTTTCAAATTTTTTTTGTATGTCTCTAGTTAGGAGCAAATTATTCACATGTGCCAAAGATTCTGTTCCTCTGGCGTTAACCGTTAGCTAAATGCCCACTATAATGGTCTTTTCCTGGCTCATTAGAAGAGCAGCTCATGTCTTGGTGAAAAGTCAGTGCGAAGGGCTGTGGCCATGCAGCCATGCTGCCATGCTGGCCTGGGTGCCATTCCTCTAGGGCTGAGACAATGTGAGTGAGTCAGGGAAATAATGAATGCTTTCACACTTTACCTTGAAAACTCAGCGAACAGCCCTCGCACCAATTAAGGGCTTGTTTTTCACTGGAGTGGCCATTATCAAACCTGACCTTCCAATTATTTTTCTGAATTCTCTTCCCCTTCCGTCACCTTGCCGTGGCCCCGGCCAAGGAGGCAGGGATAAAGATGGCCCTGGAATGGGTAATGGGGCTTCGAAGCTGAATATCACATCCATGAGCCTGGAGACACATCCCCTATCCACAAGCCAGATCTCTTTTTGTTTCTTTTTCCTGTATCCTTCTCACCTCTTCTCTCCTTTCCTTTCTTCACTCACGCTTTAATGGCCCGTCTCTCCATGGACATGTCTCTTCGCTGTCTCACCGTCTATATTTTTGGTTCTGGGGTTGACTCTTTGTGCTCACCGTCTCAGCCCAGTATTTCTCCATTTTCCCTTTTTCATCCTTTAAGTTACTTTGCTGGTTCTGTCTAAAGCGAGATTAGTAAAGACATGAGGAGAGAGGGAGGAAAGAGCCTTCTAACTGTTTGTAACACTACAAGGCTGTACCATGCCAATATAACGAGACAAAGTTGCGAATCTTGCAGAAATGCTGGTGACACCTTAAAAAATTAAACAATCATGTGATGGAAATACGTTTTTGATGTCGGAGGTCAGAGCGGAATGGCTAGACTGGTTGACAGGAACGTTATGGTAACTCAAATAACCGCTCTTTACAACGGTGGTGAGCAGAAAAGCATCTCGGCATGCACAATACGTCACAACAGTCACTGAGATTACACCCCCCACCCCCACCCCCCATTTTTTTCATGCATTGCACTGCTGCTACATGATTGGTTGACCGGATAATTGCATTAATAATAATTAAGTGGTTGGTGAGTGTAAATCCAGCCCGGGTTCTATATGCTTTTCAAGGTTGAGGGCAACATGGAGGGCCAACAAATTTGTCACTCTATAGCAGCACATCTGAATGTCTGGAACAATAAAGGGGAATTTTTTCCCAATTTAATTTCACTTCATTAGTCTTTCAGTAGACCAGGCTGTAACTCCGAATGGCTCCGTTTCCCATTAGCGGTTGTCCCTGTCTTATCCTGCGAAGAGAAATTGTCCAAGCCTCAGCCTTTGAAATAAATCTGGTGTAACTGTGAATGAAGTCATTAAACCTAATATGATAAAAACACAATGAAAGACTTGAACAGGGGCCAAAGTGTGGGAGCAGAAAACTGAATCTTTTAGCTGACCTCCTGATCATTAGTGGTGACACTGCCAAATGCATGTCACCTATATGTGGACAGCCTGCACAAAAAAGCCTCGATAAAAAGTCCCCAGACTAGAGCTGAGGCTAGGCCATTATCCTCGCTCTTTTGAAAAGATGCATATAAATTTGCTTTAATTTTCTCTGTTTCATCGTGCCTCGATTTGAGTCCGGCTTCCCCTTCATGTTTATGGACTTTGGGTCTGTCTGTTGGTTTGGTCCGTTTCTCATTGACACTATGACCGATTCCATATTGGGTCATTCATCTTTCAACAGAGGATATCTTGATGTTCGGGGCTCATTGATCTTGGCTTGAAGGTGTCTTTGTAAGGAAGGAGCTCCGTGACAGAAGAATGCCACCGCCTCCTATATCATCCTGCTCCCTGTCCGCCACTGGCGACTGATCTCCAAAATGGACAGGTCCCTTATTGATCATAGAGTGCTTTTCTAATATTCTGCTTTCTCAAGTCAGTCCTCGGACCACATTGCTGTTTCTGCTTCCTTACTTATTCAGAACCATTTGTCAGAACCTGACTGGTGCAGTGCCATGTGTATGTGTATGTGTATATGCTGAGCAGGTCCTGTTGACCTCGATCTTGGGTCAGGATGACGAGTGGAAAAGACCTACGTGACCTTAAAAGGAGGTTCATTATTGGGGCAGGATCTTCAGTCACAAAAGTGATGTTTTAAAATGACATCTAGGGAAAGAAGTTAGCAAATCCGGTTGTGCGGTAACTTGCAAAGTTTATTACTAGCACAATAAAGAGCATGATTTATTGTGGCTCACGAGTCTCCAGCCTTCCATGAACAGCTTTAAACAAAACCTTAGGATGGTTTTCAGCCCCTGAAAGGCGGCGATCTTGATGCACTTCTTCCCAGTCTAGTAATGATGCTAGTATTGCATATAGCATAATATAATATAAAACAGATTTTTTATTTTTTTTTTACAAAACAGTAACAATACTAATGTGATATGTTTATAAAATTGTGTTTAATGCTATTGGTGAATTAGCATGGCCTTCATCCTACATCCGTTTTTAAAAAAAATGTAAATAAAGCACTAACTACACGACTCGTCTTGTGCATCTGAGGTCAGTTTGAGATCTTTTTTTATATCCACACAGAAGCACTAGCTTACTCTAAGCATTCATTTTTTCGATCTTAAACAGTTGAGGTCTTGTGAACGTTTCTAAGGCGGGAAGCATGCAGTTCTCGGTTCTCACAATATCAAGGACCTGCGGGCAAACCAGATGTTCACAGGTTTCCATAAAGAGCTGTGTATCTCGTTTTGATTTCGTACATGTGTTGGAAACCGGTCCAGTGGTGAATTCACCTCTGTAATCACGTCCCCTCTTCCTCTGCAGTTTTGATTAGGATTAAACAGCTTCAGACTACAGAGAGCAAACCTCATCATGCTAGTTCAAGCCTTTGTGATGAAGCCAGTACATATTTGGCCAAATTCTCCTCCACATTGTTGGGTTTTTTTTCTGTGGCTTTTTTTTTTTTTTTTTTTACAGGTGCAATGTATTATGTGTTGGGTATAATTGAACACAGGTAAACTTGGAACATTCATGCTATAAATGGAAGAAAAATGCAATCGAATTGGAACAAGGGTGTTGTCCTTAAACTTTGATCTCCCGGCATGTGTCAGTGGAAATTCACTCTTTATAGTAGATATTTCACAATTTATTTCGGTCACTTGTTAGGGATGCACGTCTGTCAGTGCCACTTTTTTCCAGACTTTGGCACTTGCTGAGACCAAAATAACTACCTACTTAGTATCAGGGGCATCAGGAGCATCATGGAACATTTTATTTAGCTCTGTTTGTTTCGCCATTTATAATATTATAACTAGTTTTTTATTTGAGTCAGGGTATTAGCTAGCTACGTTAGTTACTTTCTGTTATTTTTATTCACCTAGGGCTTGTTTGGAGCTGTGTGATTCTAGCAGTGATCTCCTCTTGCTGAGTTTTATTTTTAAAGCGTGTGACGTGAATTACACCTTGACTCGTGAGCAAAGTGCCGGCACTGGAGAGCGAGGGGGAATAAAGCGCACACGTCTCAGAGCTCATTGCTCGCAGAACTGAACTGTTCTCATGCAAGACGGATTCTCTGCAAACTCACTTTAGTGCTCCACGCTCACAAATATTTTTTATGTGCTCTCACTCTTTATTAAACATACTCTTTACACACCATAAGATGTTTTATCAGGTTACTGTACTTTGATTGCTAGCATTAATATTGAAATACGTCCAGATCGCTGTCATTTCATGTTGTCTGTTTCATGCGGTATCAGATGTTGCTACTGGAGCATTTTGTTCTGAGTAAAACTGTCAGATACGTACGTATTACCAGGTGTCATCACTGATACGAGGCTCTTTATTGAGTAAATCTTTTGCATTTTGGACATCACAGAGCACTGAACTTGAAGCTACCCAATTTCCATTTGGGATAATCCGATTTCTTTTTGTTTTAAATAGATTTGTAGCTGGTACTTTTTTCTAGATAATGTTTTCTTCTGTGCAATGTTTTTATTTCTATTCAGCTGAGAACAAGGCCTTTCATTATGCTCCCAGAGAAAGGACAAAAGGTTAAGACCCATGATTGTACTGCACATCTCAGACGTCCCTGGGCGAGAGAGCTGATCAAAGATCAGTACTTGGCTTTCATCTCCTAAATAATTTGATTGCAGAAATGCCGACCGATCCCTAGAGCCGCTGCGTCTCTGAGATTCTTAATATGCACGGGACTGTGACTTTAAACCGAGTTTCGGAAAGAGGTCTTCCCTCCTTCTTGTTAATTCTAGTTTTAGACTGATGAGCTTGCATGCAAATTATCCCCCAGGCGATTACTATCACTTAATGTGTGTATTGCATCGCCAGTTTTCCGAAAGCCGGGGATGCAGAACAAAACAAAATAAATGAGTTTAGAAAGAGCCATAATACGTGAGAGAATGATCATTTCTCCCTCCGCTATCTCTTGTCTTTCATGCACGCGTACAGACAGTGCTGTTGTTGTTGTTTTTGTTGCCTCTCTTCCTCCTTTCTCTTCCCACACTCTTCTCTGTCTTCCATGTCCCTGGGTACGCATCTCTCTAAGATAAATAAATGATTGCATGCATTATTTACTGCACTGGTTCCGCGACACAGCAGCCGCTGCATGAGGCTCTTTTTCCCAGGCTGAAAGGCGGGAGGGAGGTGGGAGTGGAGAGAATAGAGAGAAATCACAATCCAGAATGGAAACCCGCTGCCATATTGAAGCACGCGCATTTGTTTCTGGAGCTAAGCTGCTTGAAATGTCTTAGGTTACTGTCGGCCCTTCTCATGCTCGAAATTGACAACGTGGTCCAGCTGAGAACTGTCTCTGTGATGAATTGTACACAAGTCCCTCGAACTCACAAATGAAGCTGTTCCTACAGTGATTTGCTGCCTGAGGAGGAATAAACAGATAACTATTGATGCGGCTGTTGCATTGTGTTTAAACCCAGTTTGATGTTATAAAATTGAAATTGTAACAGTTTCTCACCTGGGACTCTTCCCCCCCCCCCCTTGCGAGAGCCCTCGTCTGTTGTGTTAAGCTTAACTGGTAGAAGTTCTTGTCATGTTGATTGAATATAGTATTTAACCCGCTGTGGAGAGCGACTTTGCTAGGGATGTTAATCTACACCCTAACAAGTCGCACATGCTTATTAAAAAACTTGGCCTCTCTACACTCTGATGAGTAATATCAGTTTTTCTGCCTGCATTTTCTAAACAGGGGTTTTGATTTCAGCAAATCCTCTGAGCTGATATTAGTCAGTTAGATATTGCGATAACATGTTTTGGAAGAAACCTTAAGAGGTACCTGACTCAAAAGGGAACCCTTCCTTTGGGTAGTGGGACTATCAAATCAATACAAGTGTAGAAGAGTCTAGACAAACAGTGCTAAGTGTGTTGAAAGGATGTTCAGTATGAGCATATTGTAAATAAGATGACAGCCTTTATGATTACAGCAGCAATTATTGGGTATGCAGTTCAAGCAAGTTTACTTGTACCAAACTGTCTGGACATAAATGTCTCATTCATACTGACCCCCAGCATGTACCCCAGTGTCTAACATAGTTACATCAACAAACATTAACTCCATTTTCAATATGCAGGTGACCGCTGTAATAATGCTGAATCAACTAATAGAGCTCATTGTTGATTTCTGAAGGCAAAAACGTATGCCACTATCCCCTCAACTCTCATCAGTGGAGCTGATGGAGAAATTGTCACTAAATTCAACTTCTTAAGGACCTGGATCAGCCCAACCCAACATGGTCATTTAACACCAATGCATTTATTTCAGTAGCCACTTATGGTCATGGATCACTGCGTATGAGGCAGGAATGCACTGTTGCACCAATGGGATGCCAGTCCATCTTTGGGCAGAGTAGTCACATGTACATTAAGCTCATTTGGCTGATTTTTTTTTTTTTTTAATCTAACGTGACTTACAGTTGAGACAGGTTATAGCTGAGTAGCTGAAGGTTAAGGGCCTTGATCAAGGACCCAACCATGGCAGCTTGGTGGTGCTGGGATTTGAACTCATGACCTTCTAGTCAGTAGTCAGTCCATCTCCTGGAATGGTTTTTAGAGGTGGGAGGAAACCAGAGTACCCAGAAAAAAAAACACTTGGAATTCCGCACAGATCTCAGGATGAAACCCTGGAGCGGTGAGGAGGTAACACTGTCCATTGCACCAACGTGTTGTCCTGACATAAATGCACTTATTAAAAAAAAAAAAAGCTTGCTTTCTACTATACTTTCTCCTCTGTCTGAAGAAATTTGAAATTGGACTCCAAGTTTCTACACTTACACAATATAAAACATCTCACTGATGGCATTATAGCCTGGTATGTCAACAGTAATGCTCAGGAAAAGAACGCCCCTCAGGGAGTAGTGAAAATCATACTATTACTGGCGGCAAATTGCCCTCAGGACATTTTCACCAAACGCCGTTTGATATACACCATTATTAAGAACCACAGTCATCCTGGTCACTCTACCTTAGTTCCTCCAAATAGCATGTCAGCATGCACTAAAGGCTGGTTTATGCTTCCTTCCAAACACATTTCTGAAGCCTTAGTAAGGTTGGAAAAGCACTTTGGAGAGAGAGACTGGCAAGTGCATGATTTGAGGAGATAGAAGTACTTGAGGGGAGGTTGTGTTGGGCAGTAGTGCTGCAACAAATAGAGAAGCTATTAGTTTAATTCCATTTGACAGTAGTAAGATCTAGATGCTTGCCTACAGTCAGTTGTGGAGAACCGCTCGTCTCCCACAACACCACTGGCACAGTCATTAGAGGAGGATATAAAAAAAATTGTCCCAGGAGTGGGGGGGGGGGCGGGGTTGTTTTCAGTTTGTCCTTAAAGTCAATGCAGATGTTATAGAATCAGTGTTTAGGGACTGTTTTTTTGTTTGTTTGTTTTTTAAACACAGTCACCTGTAGATGCTCCGACTACCCTTTATCTTCATCAGTGTTACTGAGGCAATTCAGTTCTACACCTTCCTCAGAAAATCTTCAACATCTTTATTGTGTCAGAGTTTGCCACCATTTTTTTTTTAACTGACCAAACACGTGCTTTCACCTATTACTGCTTGCTGGTGCCCTTTTTTTTTTTTTTTTTTTTTTTTGATGGACAACCTAGACAGAACCGTGTACTGATATGAGACACCACTTACATTCCAGGAGGAGGTTTAAGAATTTCTGATAAGTTTCTTCCAACAAGCTGTACAGTCCCTGCATCCATCAGAACTTTGAAGGGTTTGTAGACTTTACTACCATGCATTTTAATTTGCTCCAGTTTTGCCACAACAGAATGTTAGATTTTAATTGATGTGCGGATTTGCATATGAAAGAATGCATGCTCTATGTATTCGAGTACGCATAGACTAAACACATGTTGACTAGTCGGGATGCTGAGGAGATGAAGATGAGGTTAAGAAATGTACCTAAGTGACCCATGATTTGAAAGGCTTAAATGTACTTTATTAGTCTAAAAATGTTTCACACGAGATGACGCAAATTCTACAGTCAGCTGTACAAGGTGTGTGCCAAAGTGGGGGTTTTATTCCCCTCCAATTAATCCCACTCATGCTTTTCTCCACTGAATTTCTTCCAACAGTTATTTTTGTCATTCTTTAAGGTTAAATAAAATGTATCTAATATCCTTGCACTGTGGCATAGAGATTTCCGTTCTGACCTGCACTTTCGGAGCCGCGGGTTGCACATCGCTATCCGATCCCACTCGGCTAATTTAGAGTCAGATGCCAGCTCAAAGAGGCCGATACTGGCTAGTTTTTGGATGCTACTAAGGCCAGGGTTAAAGATGGTGGAAAAACGTCCCAGACGCTCCTTCCACGCACTCTTAGTTTCGGAAATGACCATTTCATTTGAGCCTTTTAAGAACTTTATTTATTTACTTTTCTCATTAACAGTGTAGTCTTAAGCTGGAAGTGTAATATATTGCAGCTGATCAAAAAAACCCCAGCTTAAACATAGAACTATGTTTAAGTTTTTACTTTACCTGTGGAATTGTGTGTATTGTTCATACATGACAAACATGAACTGAACCTCCCCAGGCCCAATAAGACGCCTGCTGAAAGTTTGTTTGTTTTGGTGAGCATTAAAGCTGAACTCTGGGACTTTGAAAGAGTTATGGGAGCCCGTCAGGATTGCCTTACATTGATTTAGAACCAGGCTAGCCAAATCATCGGGATGGTAATGAACAGGTGTGTTTGAGAGAGAGAAAAAAAAGAGAGCAGGGCCATGAATCTGAGCCCGGAAGGTGTGAAATTGGTCTTAGTCATAGCAAGGTTAACTTGGATTTTGTGGTACTATGTGGTACATTCGACCACCCACATGAAGTGGTGAGAAAAATAGCTTTAGTTATATGTGATGAGCTATTATACGGTGTGCTAATAAGCAGACGAGGCTGTATGGAGATACATTAAGTGAGTGCGCTTGTGTTTGTGTGGGCTGAGGCCACTCGCACTCCTACATGAAGAGTGTGTGGGTTAAAATGATGCCACTAGGCTTGCACAGTTCAAAGTGGAGGAAGCTGTCACAAACCCATCTGGAGGTGATCATCTTTTTGCTATGCAAATCGAGATTGCTCCTTTGTGTGCGAAAGAGAGTGGCGTGCATGGCGAAACCCCTCTCTCTTTCTCTGCCTACTCATTCTTTGATGCTTTGTTTCATCCTAGCTTCAATCTGAGCCCCCATCCCCAATCTTCAAACAGCCATGGCCTGCGTGTTAAAAAAAAAAAAAAAAGAGAGAGAGAGAGAGAGAGAGAGAGAGAGAGAGAGAGAAAGACATGCTCCTAGCACACTGTCGCAAACTCTCAACATCATTTGTGGAAAAACTTTCATGTATGACCAAAAACAGGCACGAACTCCACTGAGTTCTTCCAAGTTCCCCTCAAGTTTTGACTTATACCATCGTTCACATCAGACCTTACATTTAAAAGAAGACTAATCCAATAAATCAAATGCTCCTTTTTTTGCGCCATCAATCATCTGTTGTACAATCTCGGTTGGCACATGGAGGCGAGCACGTTTGAAGCCCATCAAAAGGGAATTAAATGAATATCGCCTGATGCAAGACCAGCCCATTGTGTACAAAGAGACCAGAATTAAACCATCTTTGAAGCTGATTAAACAGATCGATGCATCTCATCTTTTCATCTTCTATGCCTGAATTGTATTTTTCATCCCTTGTCTTGTCAAGTGTTGATATATCAGCAGTAGTTAATCACTTTACCAACTTCACTGAAACAAGTGCACATTGCATCTAAATAGTGGTCATGTGAGAGGAAATGAGAAACTGTTAGGTTCATCCAAATCAAGGGGCTACGATTAGTGATCTGAGATCTTCATAAACCAATTGGCGCAGATCTACGTTCTGGGTTCGGGGTGTGTTTCTGCAGTTTTATCTCTGTCAGTTGCATTATTTGTTTCTTGTTAATTGCAGCAGGGGGGGAAAAAAAGTTTCTGGTAACCATAATTAGACTCATCCCCTTAAGTGGAAATGATTTCTTAGCTTGAAGGTTTCTTTATTTCCCTTTCTCATTTCAGCTTTCCTTTATTGAAAGAACGTGGGCTCTTACATTATACATGAAACCCATTTAAGTCAGCTACGAAGTGACACATAGCAACGTGGCCTGGTATTAACCTCTTGAATGAACAAAACTGAATCTCAGCAGTAGAGAATATTAAAATAGGGGTGTAATGTACTGAGATCCAGTCAGGACCATTTAGCCAGACGTTTGTCCAGGGTCAATGGCTTCCAGTGTAAAAGCGTCCAATTCTAATCTGATGAAAAGCCTTTTCGTTCTTAGGTCTTAGGTTTTAGGTCTTGGGTTTTAGGTTGGGACATTTCTACATGTTGTGTTATGTGATATTTAAGGCGTCTTTACTGCTTTTAGAATCATAGGGGAAAAGATTCTGTCTTTGTACTGCTTTTTCAGATACCGTATACAATGAAGATAAAAGATAGAAGAGCTTGTCATCTTTTCAAATTACCTTCATCTTTGAAAGCTGCTGCACTTTCTACATGTGTAGTCATGCGAAAATGATAAAGATATAAAGAAAATGTCGTCTGCTGTCTTGCGCCAAATGGTGCATTCCTTGGAAAATTCTGATTTGAGTTAATTGTTCAGTTTTACATTCACCGTTACTTTTTATGTATAAAGTTACCGTAAAACGATAAGACTTTAAGTATTTAAGTATCTTTACTTCACTAAAAATGAGCAGTGTAACAAATGAATAGTGTTGACCTGGAATTATGTCAAGCCGGCCGCTATCCCGAAGCAGATTATTTTCCTATAACAGCAAATCCAGAAAGCTTTTATTCCTTTTAACAGCAATTCAGGGGAGAAAAAAAGATTAATTTATTAATGAATGACACTTTGTGCTTTTTAACCATTTATAGTTACATTTAATGTTGCGGAACATCTGAAACAAGTTTTCACTTACATTTTAGCAGCTATAAACAGTCATTCCATCACAGCATCTCTTTCTTTTTTGTCTTGAAGTTAACATGCCAAAAAAAAAGAAAAAAAAAAGAAGCTTTTATTGTGATAGAGATTGTAGACTTTCCTGTAGCGGAAAAACCTGCTGACCGTCACTGACAAAGTACTGCCACTGGAGACTCCTTCCACAAATGTTAAATAAATGTTTTCTTACAGAAAGCTTTACCATATCAACAGTTATATCTTTGTTGTCTTGCACCTGTGAATGAGCCGTTACTGTGGAAGCATACTACACAATGTATTTGAATATAAACCATTTGTTATAGTTGGAGTTAGTGCTATAGTGGAGTTGATCCTTGGTGTGCAGCTTGGAGAATTCAGCAGCGCTGTGGTATAAAATAAAACATCGTAAATGTAACGAGACGAGCGGCAGCAGCCGAACGGCAGGAAAGCCACGTGTGGTCTTCGCTGTTAATCGCTCGGTCCCGGGTCACGAGATTTTCCACCCCGCAGAGCCTTTTGTGACTGAAGTTTACCTCCCTGCTAGACAGTTTTATAAGAGCAGTGCAACAGGTGTTTTGTGGTATTCTGTCTCCATCCCTTTTTCAGGTATATTAACTCGTAACTTCTACCTAGAGACCTTGGCAGCAGCACCGCCGCCCAGAGAGATGAAGGAAACCTCATTTGCAATGACCTGATGAGTGTGCATTATACATAGCTTCAGACCTGACTACCACTCAGCCATGAATGTGACACAGAGCCCAAACAGCAGTAATTATCACCTCATTATGACCAACATAGTCGCACTTTCCCTGCCTACACCAATGTGCTTAACATCCGATTCCTGTTCATTTAACAAGCTGTGTCCATATGGTCGGTTAAACAGGATGAGCGTGCCGTGCGAAATGCCCTTGCACACACTGTTCAGATTGCCCTAAAGCCCTGATTCACATCTACTGTGCAATGTGGACAGGCTCTGAGAACTTGGTTAAGACCTCCCTGTTATAAAGCAACAAGATTCGAGAAATGGAGGCAGAAAGGAGGAGCCAATGTTCTTGTCTGACCCCCACTCCCCCCTCTCTCTCTCTCTGAAATGGCTTTTTTTTTTCTTCCTCCATGCGCTCTACAGAGCCATTGGGCTGCATTGTAAAGAATAATAGAACGGCTGCCTTCTCCCTGAGAAGCCATTTTGGTGTGTTAATGCCATGGCGCAGGGGCCATTTCTTTGAAGGTGAATTCACATGACACCTTTATCTTTCTTTATCCTTTTTTTTTGTGTTAAGTGATGCTGCTTAGTGCAACAGCAGTCCATGTGCTAAGTTAACTGCAGTTGTCTGAGTCCATATTAAGTGTTTTTTATCAGTTATCAAAAACTAATGCGAAGCTTTTTTAACCTAGTACTTGATCTTGAAGCAGTCAGTGAACTTGAAAACCCACGGTATCTAAATATCGTGTGACTTTCTCCCTTCTATTTAATTCATATAGTAATAGTAGCATGGATATTATTCTTTTCTGACCTGTTTCATTCCACTTATACCACAACAATTTTCCAATGATTGCACTGTCGTATTATTTAAAGAATGTCCAGTCATACTTTTTATCCTTTTAATGTTGCGGAACAATCGTAAGACAAGTTACCACTTGCATTATAGCAGCTATAAACGCTTGTTCCATCACTGACCTGTTGTTTTTACCCCTGCTTGAAGTTAATAATAAAAAATAATAATAATGCTGCTTGCCATGTTATAGAGAAATTAACTGAGGGTTTTTGACTGTTGCAAAGTGCCGACACTGGAGACTCCTTCCTTCTAAAAATACTCCCCCATACAAACGACTATACATTTTTCTTTGTGAAATAACACATTTTATAAATCCGTTTATTAGTCGCCGTAGATTGTGTACCATCCACAATACAAGTCTGTCGTGAATGAGCTGTTACTATAGAAACAACAGCGTATTCGATTGAGCACGTTAATATAAGCCTGTTATTTAAATTACATTCAGAATTCCTGTCAGAACTGCTGTTATAGAAAATGAATCAATGCAAAGACAATAACTAACAGTGACACCTTTGTGTGTGTGTGTGTGTGTGTGTGTGTGTGGGGGGGGGGGGCCAGTTTGTAGCAGGGATTTAGCATGATGATGATTATGTAACTGTATACACAATATAACCTATGAAGTACCTGATAAAATGGCTAATAAGTATATTTACAAGGTAGAGGTGTCTGGTAAACTAGAGGCGGTTAGGATCTACATCCAGATCCTGTGTGACGTTTCGTCTTTAAGATGCACTGCAGTTACTTGCATGACTATTAGATTCATCAGTAAAGTGCGGTTTATTGTGTTCCAATGTTTACAGTTTATTCAAGTGAAAAAGCTCCATAAATACTCTTATTTCTGCCTCGTCCAGATTGAGACAGCCAAACAAAGCCGCGTGGGCTTCAGTAATTAATTAACTATACGAGAGCAGAGCATGAATGAGAGGCCTGTGCAAACAGCTGTGGCTTTAACCTGTTTGCAGAAGCTTCAGTGATGAAGTGGACTCTGCATGCATGCCCAGCGTTTCGGATCTTGACATTGAATTTGATATAACGGTTCATTTCAGGCCGTAACATTTTAGCTGAATAATACAAGGCAGAAAGATATGTCTGTAGGAATGATTTTGTGATTATGAATGACTTTAATCGGAACACCTGCCCGTCATATTCTGAGATGCTTTTCAGCTCACCATGCTTGTGAAGAGTGATCGAGTTACCATAGCCTTCTTGTCGGCCCGAACCCGTCTGGCCGTTCTCTTCTGACCTCTCTCATCTCATCACCAAGGTGTTTCCACCTGATGGAGGTCCCCCCCCCCCCAACATTCTGTGTAAACCCTATACACTATTGTGCATGAAAATCCCAAGAGATCAGCACTTTTTTTTACCATCACATTTTCCCTGGTCTAAGGTTTGATGTGATCATTACCTAAAGCTCTTTGTTGATTATTTTCCTATAACCGCACACTATAATGATGATATAATTCACACACTTGGGCGAAGTATTGAATGTTCAGTATATAGCTTGTCTGTTTTAGAGCTATAATTGGCCTCTAAATACATGTGCTTGATGCTGGTTTTTTTTCTTCCTTTTGTTGTTTGCAGAGGCGAAGGAAGCAGCACAGCCCTGTGGTATTATCAGGGGAAGCTGCGATTGCTCCTATTAATCAGCACAGTAATAATAAACACAGAAAGATAGATGTCTTGTGACCCAAAATGCTCCACTGATGTGTGGAAGAAACCCAAATTACACTTTTACGTATTTTGACAGTTTTATAGACTTCTCAAGGGAATCTCTTTGGTATTTCTGCTCATACTCCTTTCATCTCATCTTTTCAACTATTATTTAACACACTTTTTTTGTTGTTGGGTTGTTGTTTTTTTTCCTTGAGTTAGAATTTTGAATAATAACACTCACACTAGAGGATATTTTCTGTGATGTATTTTGCACTAAGAGCTCCTGGTTTTCAGAGTTATTTATAGCTGATCCTTATGAGTGTTGGTAAGTCATAGCATGAAATATCATCAGGCCATAGCATGAAATGGAGTGTACACAGAATATATATATATGTGTGTGTGTGTGTGTGTGTGTGTGTGTGTGTGTGTGTGT
>JAOTRR010000043.1:4823736-4835053 GCA_028570945.1 Gogo arcuatus | reverse complement strand
ACATTAACTGAAGCTCTTGATTTGTATCTGCATGATTTTATGCATTGTGCTGCTGCTGTCAAGGGATTGGCTGATTAGATAACCACATAAAACAGCAGGTGTCCGGGTGTACCTAATAAAGTGGCCGGTGAGCGTATATATACAAAAAGAACACAAATGCTTAGTTAATGATTTTTTTTTTTTACTATAGAACGGAATTCTGTTTAAAGACTACAGATAAAGAGTACACTTTACACTTTAAAAATATAACAAATTGCCTTTTTTTTCGCTCTAAATGTGAGCGAGCCTTTTTTCGTCATTGTTAATGCTGCTCTTACTTTCAGTAGCGAGATAATTAGTTAGGTACCAAAGCCAGTGTGAAAATGTGCTTCTCAGTTCCTATGTGCTTTGAAGCCTTATTTTTTAATGTAGTCTCCTGAGGTCGTAGTAAAAAGCAGCATAATTTCACCATCACATGAATATCCTTTCAAATACGGTGTTTGATATCTGATGCATTTTTGAAGCCTCACAGATGTAATAACACTAGCGTTATATGACCGTACATCACAGATTACAATAACAGTATCTTCACATAAGACAAATATTAGCACCGAGTTTCATCACGTATACGCTGATTACGATTTCTCTAGCGCGTGTTTAACCGCAGCATCTTGCTCGAACCGTCACACAGAACTGCAGCCAGTAGGTGTTTAAATGATTTGGGGAGACGGCGTGAAAACAGGTGCCGAGTTTACAGAGAGATTAAGTGGAGAGGAGCATTAAAGGTGTCAGCAAGATGGATGTGACGGGACGTTAGTGAAATACGTCGCAGCGCCGCTGTTCTCCTGGTGGCTTAATGAAGCAGGTGGAATTGAGCTGAAGTGTCATGCACATTTAAATCCTGAAGCGATCAAGGCTGCACCATGATGGGTTCCTCGGGTCCCCTGTATACCGGGGACGAGGTAGTGCGTCTGACAGATGCGGAAGAAAGAAGGCCTAGTCGAGGCCGGTTAGAGGAAGTACTACAGATAAATGCAGAGAATTGTCACACTGACTGATCAGTTCCATATGAATGCCTGTTATTGTGTGAGGTTAATGCATTTGTTATCTTGTAGACTGTTAGGTTAACGTAAGATGCGATTATTGTTGGTTTAAAATTTTAGCTGGTAATTCACCAGCATATCTTGGCAAGTGAAATGTTACGAGTTTAAAATCCAAGACTTTCAGACTCGCCACTGGACCCTTAACGAAGAATTTTCTTTATATGCATCATAGTTAGTATGGTATATGTCTATCATTACTGAAGTTTCATTACCAAACTGGTCAGTGTGTCATCCCTCCAGTGAATGCAACTAAAACTGAATAATCAATGAAGTAAAAGAAAAATGTAAAATAAAGAGAATGCTATTTATGATCTGATTATCTGAACTGTAACTTTTTTAAAATTACATATCACAAGTGCATATTGCAGACTAAGTATGCATTTTTTTAAACAATTCCTTTGTCTGTCTCTACCTATCTATCTCCCTACCCCTCCATTCATGTACATGAATTCTGAACTCATCCATCCATCCGTCAATCCAGTGTTGTGTGCTCATATTTTTGGTGAGCGGTGAACTGAACGAATCAGTTTGCAACTAGTGAACATGAATGTAGCTCACTCTGGCGAGAGTGAATGATGCTCACACACCAGAAATAGGAATAATTGGCAAAAATTGAACTTTAATATTCCGATATGAAATACGATGTAGTACAATGTCTTGGGATCACGCTTTAGGAAATTATGACATGACCATGTCGAATTTCTTGCGCGTTCCTCCAGTGCGCTGGTCACGACACTACTGCTTTGCTTATATCAATAAAGTACACTCCAAGAGCTTTCTAATGGTACATGATGCTAATGCGGTCTCCTGAAATTTAATATTTTATTTGCTGATCAAAAATTTCACTTTGGATTTAGAGCAAGTCATTTAAAAACATTCGGAAGAAATGAACGTGAACTGGTTCATTTTAATCCGTGAGAAGTGAACTTTGAGCCGGCTCTTGTTCAGTGTGAACTTGCACAACACTGTATACATCCATCATCCATCCATCCATCCATCCATCTATCTGTCCGTCTATTATCGATTGATCAATCAATCTATTTATTTCTCATTTTATTTTTATCTATCTCCGTTTAGCTCTCTCTGTACCCATCCATCCATCCGTCCATCCCCCCAGTTCATAACAAATAGCTGGTATGCTCACTATAATAATTACAATCCTTTCTTCTATATCGAACAGCAACCTGTACATTTCAACATCAATCCATACACACATTTCAACCATATAGGAAACTTTGGAAGTGTCATAGTCATATAATATAAAATTGGTGAAGAGTATAACAACCAGTAGTTATGGCAAAACCGGCTGTGTGATGAGAATCGTGAGTATAAAGCACATACTTGAAGCATAGTCGTATCAGTGTGTTATAAGAGTTTTCATGGTGTAGCGTCATTAAGTATGTACTGTGTACTTAAAAAATGATCTAACTTCTTATGTAAGTGTTGGTAACTGACCCTCCACATTGCTCTTAACTTCATTCAGCAGTTTACATACTGAAAAAAGCCAGCAATTTCCCCTTAGTGATTTACTAAAGTTGCATACTAGAATTACTCCAATCTGTTTAGGCTTGTGTGACTGTGGGTGGTCTGTACAACAAACGCAAACATAGGAAGGTTTCCTGTGTAGATATTTTTTCTTGTATAGCAGAGTATGCATTTCTGGAATACTCATATTTGATTCCACAAAGTATTCAGAATTTAAATTGCAGACTCTTGCGATTATCTTCAACTGTGTCTTTGATTTGTAATTTACACAGCGTGCCTCCACTTATTTACCAGTGGCAGTAGCCAAATAACTCGCACTGATTTATTCTGCTAGATGATTCCTATTTGATATTTCAGACGAATATTCGAGCCTTTGTTTATTTGTCAGTCAGGCAGCTGGTAGGAGAGGGGTGGTTTAATGGCTAGGCTCCGGTCGCCCAGTGCAGGCGCTTTCACAATAAGCGCTGTAATGATGAGGTTGCTCCATATGGTTATTCCATCTCTGTTTCATCCAGCATGCCAGAAAACTAACGAGCAGCCTCCTCATGCCAGACACATGCCTGTGAAGCAATAAGCAGCGGCTACGCTGCGCATTTTAGATAGCCAGAGAGTGTTTGGGTCTCTGCCGCACTCATTGATTGCAGAATATATATATAAAAAATGATGGCATAGACTAGATGTGATGTGTGTGTGTCTGTGATTTGCATACCTGCACTTTCAGGAGGAAAGGAGTGAATAAAGGATAACCTTCTTTGTATTACTTGTGTTGTCGTAGGACCAATATAACGTGTCATGAAAGAAATGAGATGCTGTTAAGATGTTGCCATGAGAGTTTACATCTAACGATACGAAATATAATTTGCCATTCTTGATAATTGCTGCATGGTATTTTTTTTTTTTGCTAGTTAGCATACAGCTACTTTATGAAAACTGTCATAACATTAGATATCTCATACCATCGCTTTAAAATGATAGTTGGTAGGAGTTGGAGTTTTGTGTCGTTATTTATATTAATGTAGGTGCTGTCAAAAATTGTCACCATTTGAAATTAATGCTCATCATACTGTCTATACTATGTTGGCATGTAACCATGACACCCCGCATAAATAAGGTTTAAGCCAGACTTACAGTCACATTTTGCTTTCGCAGGGGGTTGAGATATAGACTGCATCAAAATGCTTTAAATAAAAGAAGAGAGCAAGATCATGCCCCATGAGATGTAACCATAGTAACAGTTGTATAATGAAACCTATGGGGGAGGGAGTTATGAGGGCACAGTTATGAGTATGTGGACATCTCTGATTTATGAAGCGCTAGTAAGGAACCGTGGTGCCCAAATTTGCTTCCCGGCTTTAAAAAAAACAAAAACAAAAAAGAATCCACCTAAATCACCCCAAACTATGTGGCAAAATGTGTTATGGCCTAAGTAACTTTTTTTGGCATGATGTTAAAAGATATATATGGAGCAAAAACAAGACAGCTCATAACCCAAAGAACAGCATACCGACAATGAAGCACGGTGGTGGAAGCATGGTACTTAGACCTGGGACTGGGGCTCTCGGCAAGATAAAAGGAACCATGGATAGCTCCAAATACCAATCTATTTTAACACAAAACCTGCAGACCAAGTTAGACAGCTGAAGATGAAGAAAAATTTCACCTTCCAGAACAATAACGACCCAAAGCACAAATCCAAGCGAACAAAGGAATGCCTTCCGAGGAAAAAGATCAAAGTTTTGGAATGGCCCAGTCAGAGCCCACATCTAAATCCAATCAAAAACCTGTGGAATGACTTGAAGACGGCTGTGCAAAGGAGATCTTCTTGCAATCGGACAGATCTGGAGCAGTTTTGCAAGGAAGAGTGGAAGACAGATGTGCTAACATGGTAGACTCTTCTCCAAAAAGACAGTGCTGTATTCTAAGATAAAGGTGCTTTAACACATTATTAGTTAAGGGGTGTGTACATTTATGCAACCAGGTTATTATTAAGCTTTTTCTTTTTATGTTTTTTCCCCCTCCTTCAGTGTTTCTTCTTGTTTTTCAATTGAATTTTGTTGTTACATTGTGTGTGTGTGTGTGTGTGAACTTGTTATATCCACTCTATATGAAGTACATAATGAATAGAATTAGCATGTGACATAAGCTCTCATTATATCAAAGCACTAGTTTATCAGTAATAACATAATACAACTGAACATAAACTGTCACGATGACTCGTGAAGGAGTAATAATGTCTGTCATGATATGGTTATGACGTGATTGTTAGTTTTATGTTGCACGGTTTGAGTAAAATGTTACCGTTAGCATGTACATACAGCGTGTGACTTACAGGAATATGAGAAGAACCGAGCACAAGTTTCATGTTGCGTGTGTGTTTTTTTTCCTCTCTCTGCTTTGTTTACCCCCCCCCCCCCACCACCCCCCACACCCCCACACCCCCCACACGGTTTTCAGTGTCTGAGAAAAAACAAATCTTAGCACACCCTAGTTGGAGAAAGCCTGAAGCAAAGAAATTGAACCATGCTAATATGTGCTTTATCATAGAAGGGGCTTTCTTTCGCTTTGTTGACCATACTGACTCTGCTCAGGATGGATCCCTGTTTGTGTACAAACACAGGTTTTGCCCTCAAACTAGCTGTTAAGAGAGCTTACAAAGACCTCGGTCCTGCATGACACTGCTGCAGGTAGCTGTTGTGGTTGAATTTGAACTTGAGTATACATCATTGAGATTCTGTAGTGAAACTACGAAGAGAGGTATGTTTTAATAGGGTTAGGGAGTTCACTAGCAACCATTTTACATCTAGGTAGCATTACACACGTTAAAGTCATCTGAACATTCATTTCTGACTCCATCCTGTGCATCAACACTGAAATTTGTCTAGTTCGGATAGCGATGTGTGAACATTGAAGAATGGATTCTTCAGTGATGTCTGAAAAAAAAAATCTGCTGAATTGCATTTCGGCATCCTGTGTGCTGATTGTGTGTGTTAGGATTTTAACTCGAATTTATTAAAACATCTTTGTAAATACATGAGCAAGAAAAAAAAGCAACTGTTGGAAACCAAGAGCAAAATAGTGTATTATCTGGTGTATTGTTTTTGGCAATTTATGGCTTGGATTGCTGTGGACAGAATTTTGCAGTTTTGTCAGATGGTCTCCCAGTTTTTGGGGGGTTGTGTTTCTCAAGCCTGGTGCATCTGTTGTTAACGGTTAGGGAAGGGGAGTTATGCCAGAATTATGCCATGATTCTGGATGCATACATAATTTTCCTTAGCAACTTAGTAATTGCTTGTATTATAAAATGTATTTGTTAATTCCTGCTCATTGTACTACATGTTTATAATGGAGATTGTCATAGAGTGTGTGTGTCAACACTTTGCATAAGTGCTCTGTATCACTAATGATCTCTTCCCTTTTGGTTCTTTTCCCTCGTATGCTGGCCTCGGCTGACTGATCCGTGGTGCTTCATTTAACATCACACAGGTAAGTGATACCTATGATAGCTGTCATGTATTGCTCTGTCACTCTGGGCCTGATGTACTGAGCCCAATTTCAGGCGTAATTAGGCCACACTCTGTGCTGAAAACCTTGCAGGAAACTGGTGTCCGCACTTAGACAACGTAAAACTTTAAGGGTTCTTTGATTGTCCCTTGAGGTGAAAGGAAAAGGTTTTATGTAAAACTCCACAACACAATGTTTTCAATGTAGAAGACTTTTATACGGCTATGAAACCTTAATTATCCAATGAACACAAACGTGTACAAGGATAAATGTCCACTTTAAAGCACCGTGCATGTGTATTTGAGGGGGACGTCGGAGCAAATCAGTGCGGCTGATGATTGATGTAATCCATTCCAAGTCGTGAAACTTTGGGCAATTGGTGAAAGCCTCTTTTGTGCCCTTCACAAAAGCAGGTATAAATTAGCACCGTGTTCAAATTGCTTAAAAGAGTAGACGATGTGTAATAATACAAGGCCGTTTGAGGACCTGGGTGAAAGAACTGTTCACGGAAACTGTCTTTTGTATGCTGGTTTTACCATGCATATTTGGAAGTCTTGGTTATAGCACACACGTTACAAACACGTACATCACATTTAGTCACATCTAACAAAAATTCAACAGGTTATAAAGGACTGGCATTGATAATATTCCAAATGTTAGGACAATTGGAGCCTTTTACAAAGTTTAATTTTTTTCCAAAACAGACCTGAGCCACTGTTGTCTGTATTCCTAGACTGGATGCATATCTGATAAGTGGCCATGCAACATGAATGAGAATGTTCAGGCTGGAATTCATCGTCCGGTGTTGGCAGCATGGCAAACTAACAACTGAGGACAGCAACAGCAGTGACTATATTCATTGGAAGGATGGGGAAATTGATGATTTCTATGATAATTGTGGAAATAGATGCAAGCAAAACTGTAAGGAACCTACTGAAAGGGACAAGTGTTGGAAACAGTTGCTCAACAAACAAAAAAAATCAGTGTTTGCATGTGGTGCATATTGGGGACAGGTGCGTTCAGTTAAAAGTTGGGTCGCTTTCAGTTATGAATGTGAACCTTCAAGTAAACAAATCTGAATTGAAATTTGCAAATTTGATCATAGCTGAAGAATCTTATTCTGTACACACCCAGTCTTTTCATTAAATCAGTAATCAAAACTAAATCGGTTTATTTGTTCTCACGGGTTTGCAGTTTACTTGTTCTGGCTTCTTCTTTCAGCTGCTCCCGTTAGGGCTCGCCACAGCGGATCATCATGATCTGCATATTTGATTTGGCGTAGGTTTTACACCGGATGCCCTTCCTGATGCAACCCTCCCCAATCTATCCAGGCTTGGGACTAGCACTGGCTTGTGCAACCCCAGTGGCTGGGTATTTTTACCTAATCTGCATGTCTTTGAACTGTGGGAGGAAACCAGAGCACCCGGGGGAAACCCACGAAACCCGGAGCCTTCTTGCTGTGAGGCGACAATGCTAACCACTGCACCGCTGTTCTCAAACTTGTTCTCACAAGTTTGCAGTTTACTTGTTCTGGCAAGAACTTCATTATCTTCATTAATGAATGAGCATTTCCTCTTTAGTCCTGATCCTTTTGTCAGCTTTGTGGTTAACTATTTTCTTCACTATGTCAGTTTACTGTCAAATTAAACCACAATTTGAACCTTATGCGCATTTAGTTTAAAGCACAGTTTGCACCTCAGGACATTTAACAGGTGGCCAAGGCGCAATTCAGGTTGAGCTACAGCCTTAGTAAACTTAACATGTGCACTGCCTCATGCAAATACATCTAGTTCTCAGTCTGTGTAAAATCATCTTTTATTAGTTTCATGTAAAATGTCTCGTATGGGCTGTTGGGCTGCTGTGGTTCCCTAATGGGCGCCGTGTGGCGGTATTGTCCGTGAAGTATGTTTCCATCAACCGTAATTGCTTGTTTACATCTAAAATTTCCTAAATTCATTCTGGCCTCGTTGTTCAGAACTGTTGTGTGTACATGTGGATGGAAGTAATAGCTTGGCCCATATATTTATATCTTGTGTTTATATTTTGTTTGGATCTCTTAATTTGCCTCTGTTTAGATCAGTGGATTTTGGGAGGGCTTCATGGACCTAAAAGTGATTGTAATGATTGCTATTTGAGGTTTGCTGTTTGAAACATGAAACCTATAAGAAATACTGTATCACTGTATTGATATGTTAAAAAATAACAACAGTGCAACAGACTCATACGCTGACATGCAGTACACATTATATGTTTCATGAAAATAACACTAATTATCCTCCAGAGGCTGGCTTTGCCATGCTCTAGCTGGTGATTGTTGTGAAGAACATGACTGGCATGGCGTTAAATCGGTTTGCAGTGCCTTCCAAATCCATGTGCCTGCTTAAGCAGTTAGAGCCAAACCCAACAGATGGGAGAAGCAAAGGAAGTGTTGGGTCGGAGTTTTTCCAGTTAGGTGTGCCGGGTCAGTGTGGCCATTAAGCCTGACCCCTTGGCAGAAGGTCTGTTTGCTCCGCTACCACCAGGGGTGACTGGGGAAATAAGAGAAAGAGAGGAAAAGGAAAAGGGTGGAATGGAAAAAAATGCAAAGCCCAGATTGCATCCCATCTCTGTTTTTTTTTTTGTTGTTGTTTGTTTTTGTACCACAATTGAGCACTCCAAACCCAATCTTGTAACTTTGCAGCATTTATTTGCGTTCGTAAAGTTTGCTTGCTGCTGAACGTTCTCTGTGAGAGCGGAGCAGAGACTATTACAGCACCTGAGCATGAGCCGTTTCTCTCGCAGCTGCTAATAGGATGATCATACCTGCCACGCATTAATAAACCCAGTAGCCGGCCTCACTGAGTAGAATCCATTAGAGTTTTAATCAGGAAATATGATTGCTTCATTCTTCATCTCACCGCACCGGTCTGCCACATGGGGATTCGCTGCCACTTTATGACAACTAGTTCTACTGGGGGGAAAAAATGAAGAAGATGGAATGAGAAAAGAAAAAAAGTGAGGGGGATATAGAAGAAAAGTTTAACAATATTAAATCTGAACCTGTGAGAGGGTTTAGCGAGGCGGGCAAGAAGAGCAAGATTAATCTGCTTTTCTTTTTTTTTTTTACCCGAGTGAAATATTGGAGAGGTACAGGAAGAATCCTGCTGAGCTGTTAAATCAACGCCGCCGTGTTTATCCCGTGTGCCAATAGGTGTTCAACTACCTTGGTCTTGTGTTTCTCTTCCAGCTTCATATATCTGCAGTGTGGATCCCGAGACTCTTGTTTCTGCACTGAACTTCCTGCCTCTGTCCTGCATATGACTCCAGTTAGGAGGAAAAAAAGCCTAATAGTTCATTTGATGGCATATCATGCCAAAATAATCAACCACAAATATTCCTCCTGGCTTCTGGGAAGCCACACTGTCACTAGTTAGAGATGTTTTGTGGGAAGTTAGGAATTTGAGGGACATGTTTTTCCCTGGTGGGGCTTTTCTCATCTGGTTCCCATTGTTATTTTTGTCCAGGGCTCATGATGGGTTTTATCTCTCGCCGTCTCTCTCTGTCTGTGATAAAATGTGCCCGAGATGGATGCGTAGGCCCCCCCCCCCTCCCACCCCTTTCTTTCCCCAAGGCTTGTTTAGCCATGGTTTAGTGCAAGGCTTTTACGGTGTCTTCTCCTTCTCTTTAGTAAGTCTGGCCTGGTATACTTTTACAACACCAAATGAATTGTTTAAACAGATGTTTACTATTAGCAACCCATCAGTAATCGGTTAACATTCCAGAACTTGTGATAGCAGACATTTAGGGATTATTGGAAGTGATAACAACTCTGGAAAAAAGACCTGTATCTCCCTGGCTTACAAAAGAATGTGCGTTTATCAAATGTTGCAGTAGGGTCAAAATTTATCTGGTCCAGCTTCTCATTTTACAGTTATTTCTAAATGTCTGGTTTTTGCTATTCCATTCAGTCAGTCTTTTAAGACTGTTTTGTAGAGATTAAAGCTATGATCTGTTCAAGGGTGACTTTGTCAAGCTGATATCAACAGTCTTAGAGAAGGCATGAGGAACCAGCCGAGACTCAGAGAGGGAACAACATTAGAAAAAGGAACCTGAGCGCATGAGAAAGTTGTATGAAGCAAGGGTTTGCATCTTGTTCAGTCAAATTAAGCTGTGAGAAAAGGTAGGAACTCTAACCCCGTCCCTAACCCTTAATCATCACGTTTTATAGAAATTGAATCACAAAAAAGGAAACATGGAAGAAATACAACAGCGGTATAGTATAGTCTCATGGAAAAACTAGTACTGAAGCGGTTTTTTTTTTTTTTGGAATTTCGGGCAGGATGTTAAATTAAAAAGGTTAGAAAAAACTCAATCGTATCTTCTGCTTGGGTCTGTTTTGAACTTAAACTAAAGGATGATTATATATTCTGTAGAATAAGCAGGATATATAAAGGAAGTGTACAGAACAAAGATTCTCCTTTTTAATGTAATTCCATGTACTTCAGCCTCCTTTTAGGAGCTTCATATCTGTTGAGTTACTGTTTGGGAAAGAACGAATATCATTAATACTTTTAATAGTATTTAATAATAATAATAATAATAATTTTACACTGAATAATCTCATTTTTGCATTCAGTCGTTCAGTTATTATCCAGATAAGATTCAAATGAATAGAAGCATACAGCTTTAGGACATTTTGCCTGATTATAGATACAGGAGAGTGTGAAGTTTAGTGGTTTTCTGAGTGTATGTTCTGTTTGTCTAAAACATTGTCTGGAAACCTATTTTTTTGTACGTTGCTATATGCAGTAGTGAAAGCTATTGCAGCATGGTGTAGCATTCCTTCAAATCTGATTTTAATACAAGGAGAAGACAACCACAACCCCAGAATAGAAATAAGCCACAACAGCCAGTAGGAACTCGAACCGCTCCCCATGTGTCACCTAATCAGTTGTACATGAGAGTATGTATATATGTGTGATGGGGTGACACTTGAATGTCGAATAGCCCTGACGCAACATTATATATTTTGTAAGGAATCCCCACTTTTTGTGTTGCTCTGAATGCAAAAGCCAATATATTTATCATTTGAGTGTCTCCGAATCCCTGAATCATTGAGTGCCACTGAATCAGTTTCGTACCTCTGAATCATTTGAGTGTCTCTGAATTATTTTTTGTCACTGAATCATTGAGTGCCACTGAATCAGTTTCGTATCTCTGAATCATTTGAGTGTCTCTGAATTATTTTTTGTCACTGAATCATTGAGTGC
>JAOTRR010000043.1:4802574-4816224 GCA_028570945.1 Gogo arcuatus | reverse complement strand
AAAACAATTCATCGATATCCTCACGAGTGACATATTGGAAAATATGTTACTCAATGTCCCGGATGTAATTTGTATGAAAAATACGAGTGGCGTATTTCCCAGTAAAACACTCCTGTCTATATAATAAACTGTAATACGATGCATCGGTACTGTACGTTTCTACACGTTGAGTGGTGTAATTATGCCACAGCACTGATAAATTCTGAGTTCTGATTGGTCAGGAGGTGTTGATTAATGATCTAACTCTGACAGAACTGCTAGCTGGAAGTCAAATCACAGATTTATATCAACGCTTTTGTACGAGTATGTTATTATTTCTATACTAACAGCTTATGGAACTCCAAATGGATTTTCTAAAAAAGTGTTAATATGGCGATGTTTCTCTGAAGAAACATTAATTTAGTATTAGCGGAAGGAGTCTTCAGTGTCGGCGCTTTGTAACAGTCAGAGGTGAAGCTGTTAAATAAGTGATAGCAGGAACTAAATTGTCTCACAGCATTAAACGTAACTATAAATGGATAAAATGTATGATGTAATTTTTAACAACAAAATTGCAATCAGTGGCAAAATGCTGTGGTATAAGAGGAATAAAACATTTCAGGTTATGCCGTTATTGGGAAATAATCACTTTTGAGGTGCGAAAGGCATTGGCTGCTTTTCTACAACAGCGTGTCCTGTTGTTTTTTATTCCCGACCTCATCCACGTATGTAAATGAGGGGTGTAACAGTGAATTGTCAGAAGCTAAGCACTGGTTTAAGGCAGTTTCAGATATAACGCTACAATATACTGTGTAAAATTACCATAAACATTTCTTCTGGTTATGTCAATGTTCTTGACTTCTTCCTTGATTTAATTTATCTGTAAATTACACAATTGTATAATGTACTGATTTCTACTGATTGCACTGAAAATGTTTGTTTCCCCCTAACCTACTACTGGATTTAACTCATTAAGTAATTGTGAAGCGCTTCATAGGAAGAAATGGTGCATAATTTGGGGTGAGAATAAGCGCTGCTTTTTTTAAATGCACTGTTCTGTTCAGGTCAAAATGACTCATTTAAATTGTTAATAAAACCACTAAAATGAATTATCCAACATGAATCTTTGTGCTTAGCTTAATGTTTCTAATGAACGTTTTATATTCTAGAAATATTTCAGGTCATTCGGACCCAAGAGTAACAAGGTGAAATAAAAGTTTCTTCAGACCAGAGCAGGGCATTTATATGCCTCATAATTAAGATAGGGATAAGATGTATTGGGTATTTTAAAATAAATGTTCCAGTGCTGTTGCTTTAACATGAAAAGAGAGAGGCTGGGTCGATGGGACATTTGTTGCTAGTGAACACAACATGAGGGTTAAGCAATCCTACATTATTACTTTTTTTGAGCTGTGATTGGCAGGAGGAAGTACTCATCCATTCGCAGAGCTTAGAATAAACAGTCTGCTGCTAAACATCTCATAACAGAGCGAGGCCTCTTAGCCCTGGAGGGCAGAACTGTCTAGAATGTCAGTCATGATACTGAAGATATGCAGTATTGCCTTGTGCAAACTCTGGATTAATCCTATTTGGTCAGACTGATTGTGATGCTATCTATCATTAATACACCTGTATGACTGTTAGCAAAAATCATGAAATGCTGTATATGGTCAAGTAGAAGACCAAAGAATTGTAAACAGGCCCGGCTAAACATGTGCGTTTTTAGTTTGGGGCGTTTTCCTAATGTTCTCGAGAACGCTATTGCAGAGATTATTTCACGAGATTAACTCAAACATTTAATCCCAGGTTTATATTAATGTGCTTGTTCTAATACAGTATAGTTTCTATGGTAACTTGCACAGGGACGGGTAGGGTGGATACTCCTCAAAAGTTTGTGTAAGCGTTTATGTGGATTAAAGTTGTTTTCTATCAGGAGATGTTTATTTCACCTTTTTGAGAGTAGTCTACAGTCAGAGGTAAAGTTTTAACTTTCAGTTTTGTGACACAGGAAAGTCTTCAGGACAGAGCGCTTTCTAGATTCTTGGTAACATGACAAGCTGGCAATATTTCTCACGCACCTCATGTGAGAGAAAAAAAAAAAGAGATGCTGGAGAGGGAACGACTGTTTATAGCTTTTGTAACCCAAGTGACTAACTCGTCTCACTGATGTTCCATGGCATTAAAAGTAACTAGAAATGGATTTTAAAAAAACCTGACATGCCCTTCTATAATAAAAATAAAAATATAACCATTGGCAAATTGCTATGGAATAAGAGGAATAAAGCACTTTTTGGCCATGTTGTTCTAGGAAAATAATCAACTTCGTGCTGGGAACAGTAACTCTGATTCGTCTTGTTGATTATTGAATCTTCCTCGAAGAACACATCTTGTTGTTGTGTTTTATTCCTTACATATCGTATGTATATCAGAATAATTCTGTATATTCCAAATTCAGAGTATCTGCCCAAAGTCTCAAGAGGTTCTCATGCGTCAGTGTCCGAGACATCACTTGAGAAACCCCTTGTTTCTAAAATGGTCTGCTTGTAAATATGAGCGGCTTCCTGTCAGGTCACGGCTTCCAAGTGGTTCCATGATACCCACTCCAGAAGAAAGTCTTCATCTTTATTCTTAAAGGTTTCTTGAGTTGTGGAACTCGACAGCCCTTTCAGAGAGGGTTCCGAGTACAACCCCTTCAGGACGCGAAGCATCTAAGTGTCCAGGGAACCCTTGAAGATCCAAAGTGTAGGCTTTGGATTCACTTTGACGCTGAACTGGATAGGCACATACAGACACAAACTGAATGACCGATTGAATCATTTAAAATTAATGCACCGTTATAAACCTTAAGGCACAAAATCCGATGTTTTACAATCTGTCGTCTTCAAATGGCTTGTTAAACCCGAATTAAAATCAGCTCTTAAAATGCAGCACAATGAAGGTACTTGAGTGAATTTTTTTTTTATTTTTTTTTTTATTTTTTAAGTGTCCTTTGCACCATATATTGCTGGTCACTGCTCAACATGTGGTATATACTATAAGCCTGGTTTAATAAACATCCTAAAACAAGCATTTTAAGAAGCGATAATAGATATCATATGATCCATTGCTTTGATTCATGCTTTACTCGGCTTAAGACGGTGCTGTTTGAATTAGCATCTTCCTGTGTGGTGATGGAATCTCAAAATCTACATTACAGCCACCACTTTGTGGGAAATTGCAGACATTTAACTTTGTTTAAAGTTTTAATGTTTAACTGAGCTGTGTTGTATGCACACTGAAACATGAAGTGTGCTTTTGGTATTAAACCCTGGGCTTGCACGACTTCTAAAGCTCTTTTAGAGTCCCTTTCAGTATAAACACATTTACAGGCAATCCATTCAGCACCAGATTCGCCTCTCGAGCCACCCCTGCCCTTAGCCGTCCTGTTTATAGAAGATATTAGCCCCGATTCAGTTCTGGGTCTGGTATCTGAAGACCAGTATTTGAAAACGAGAGACTCTACACATGTTCAATAGATCGCCTTGAGAAGGAGTGGCTCCAGATTAAGTTTGTGCTTCTGTAAACAGTGCTCTCAGTAGGGGTCATGGACTTTATCTGTTAACCATTTAAGCCATTTACTGTTTAAGCAACATTTAAACAATGTGCTCGTAAAAAGCATACATAAAATTGTCTGAGAGCTCGTGCTGGTAAACTTCTGTCTGGTCGTCAGAATCGTGTATCAGAAATAAACAGGTCAACTGCAGTTTCAGGCTGCGCACACACACACACACACACACACACACACACACAGACATGCGCGTGCGTACGCACAAGAAAGTCACCTTCAAGCCACTGCTGCATTTGCATGCTGTATATTCAAAACACTTTCTGTGCACATTACTGAAGTCTTCTTCCCCTGCATTCAAAACAGACACATTAGGGCCATGCGTGTTCCTCTCGTTCACCGTGAACACACTCGTCCAGCAGATATTTCCATAAGTAAATAGAGCAAATCTTTTGACGGGATGTTCTAAAAATGAACACGCTGCCAGTGTGCCCCATCACACGACAGGCCGGAGATGATGGGAGAGAAATGGGACGTGTTAGGTTAGGTACACGCTGGATATTTTGGCATCCACTGACAATGATTTATGCTTTCGCGAAACTATAAGTGATTTATATGCTGCCTTTTTTGTTCAGCAATTTTTTTTATTTGCATTTTTTGCCGTCTTTACATTATTTATATAAATATACAATACCTGTTCAGGCATATATTTAGTTTTAAAGTGGATCACTGTTCTAAAGATTGAAAGAGTGTAAAAATGCCAATGACTCTCTAGCTTTTCTACTGGCAGGAATTCCACCATACACTAACTGAGCCAAAAACTGGTAACCCTCAGACCTCTTGCCTCAATGAAGGACTTAAAGTACGAATGTGAATATGAAGTTATTACCCGGGCGCGGTTTGTTAAAATTTTCTAATGATACATTTGCGTGATAGTGTTGGATGTCGCGATGACTGAATTCCTGTTCTTGGTTAACACGAGAGAAACCTGATGTGGTCTTCTACTGTTGTAGCCCATCCGCCTAAGATGCTTTTCTGCTCACTACTGTGGTAAAGAGTGGTTATTTGAGTTACCATAGCCTGCTTGTCAGCTATAACCAGTCAGTTCTCCTCTGAAATCATCTCATCAACAAGGCGTTTCTGTCCGCAGAATTCCCGCTCACTTGATGTTTTTTTCTCTCCACACCGTTCTGTGTAGACACTGCTGTGCATGAAAACCCCCAGGAGATCAGCTGTTTCTGAAATAGTCAGACCAGCCCATCTGGCACTAACAGCCATGCCACGGTCAAAGTCACTGAGATCACACTGTTCCTCATTATGATGTTTGATGTGAACACTGACTTCATTTTTTCTAGTTTAATATGCAAAGTATATCTTATTTGTTATCACAAATATTAGACATCGAAGCATCGTTTCTGAAAACGAACACCAACATCCTCCATATGTTCCACAAATCTGACAGCAGATGAGATTCGGAAGAAATATGACAAGGTTTAAACAGTTTTAAACACTTTTTTTATATCGCCGTGCTACTAACAGTTGAGAATCCCCTGAGCGTACTGTAAACTCGGTGATCCATTAGAGAAAGTGATTGAAGCACACCACATAGTAGTGACATCATATAGTAATGTTTAACTATTAGGCTCACTGAGCGAGTGTGTTTAAAGCTCTAAATACTGATTCTCAGCAGCTTGCATGGAGACACAGCCACAGTCAGCTCCAGCAGTAATGTTTATGCTTGGATGCTACCAATTATAGTGTTGGTATCTTTTTTTAGAAGAAGAAGAAGAAGCATTTATTTGTCACATATACATGACTGCACAGTGAAATTCATTTTTCGGCATATCCCAGCTTGTTAGGAAGTTGGGGTCAGAGCACAGGGGCAGCCAGGATACAGAACCCCTGGAGCAGAGAGGGTTAAGAGCCCAACAGTGGCGGCTTGGCCTTGCTGCGGCTTGATCCCCGACCTTCTGATCAGTAACCCAGAGCCATAACCTTTGAGCCACCACTGCCCACACAGTGGTGCTTTTTTCCCCTCTTGTGCTTCATGTGAACTAGCACTAGCTTACTATTTTTAAAGCTATATTTTATCCCTGCTGATTTCCCCCTCCTTCTCCAACGTTATTGATTCAGACTCTCCTGTTGTGCTCTGAAAATACTGGAGGGACATCAGACAATTCATGAGTGCACAAATGTGTCCTTGTGATGACATGATATAAACATGGCAACTAGCTTCATATCAAGTGAGTGAACGTGATGTTTAAAAAAAATAAAAACAAACGACTCATTGTGTCCTTTACACAATATGCAAAAGTCTTGAATTGTATTATACATTTTCATGGCTCGTACCTAAAACGTGGAAACTCATGGAAAATAAAAAATATCATGAAAAATTATGACAAGCTCATGTACTCATTTTATTTCATGATATAAAACACGAACTAGCCAAATTAGCCTAGTTTTTGTTGTTTTTTTTTGTTTTTTTTTGATAATGTGACTAGTGAGCCGGCGCATGCGCATCACAGGACCTCTCGCGCAAATTGGATTCATTAATTAGCGCGTGCCTTACATAGTGTAGTACGGCGTTAGCTTAGCTTTGGCTAGGCTTTTCATTACTAGACAAAATATCACTAACAGTCAGGGTTAATTTCGTCAGAATGGCCGGAAAGTGCGCTTTTAACCAGCGGGGGCTGGAAAACGGCCACTACACAAAGCACGATGACGCCAATAAGCCCAAGTTCGGGTGCTGTTTGTGTTATGAAGAAATTTGATGTTGGGGATCTGTGCCTGCTCTCAGGAGCGCGCGCGCATGCGCCTATGTCACTTTATCAACAAGGGGAAGCCATTTACCCCACTGAAAGGGATGTAAACAATGCTTCCAATACTTTTCAGGGGAAAGTAGCTGAAGCACGTGCAAAAAATTCGCTAGGTGATGTCTTAGGCTAATTTGCATATTCATGCTCATTGGCATAACAAATTAGTTATATGAAGATGAATATTTTCTTTAGACACTTAGAGTATGTAAGGAATAACATAGGACAAACCCTGCTCTTATATGCAAACAGTGCACGTCTGTGCACGCATTATTTTAGTGTAACAGCGCAGTCTGGATTGTGTTATACCACAGTCATTTGCCAATTATTACAATGTTTATTATATTACTGAAGGACACACTGAGCATTTTAACAGTTTATATATAGATTTAATGTTACAGAACGTCCAAGAGACAAGTTCGTTTATCTCACCTATGTTAAACGATAAACAGTCATTCCCTCACTTGCCTTTCTCTCTCAGAGAAAGTGAAAAGTGTAAACTCCTCTGTTCGGAAGACCTGAGCTGGGGAAGTTTGCCTGTTCCAAAGCGTTTACAACCTAGCCTCCTTAAATAAATCAATGTCACCACATCAACAATCATGTTTACTTTGTTAAACAACAAGCTTTTAAAATGCATTTATTATTAGTCTTAGATTATATGGGGCGTCTGCTGTGTAAATCCCTGTCTATGAGCTGTTACTATAGAAACAATATTACATATAAATGATCAGATTAGCATTAACTTGGTGTAATCATGTTCCATGTCTCAACTACTAAAACAGAAAAGATGCAACCAATAATTTACATGCTTGTAAAAAATGAACCATATACCATACCATACCATACCATATTATAGGGGCATCTTAAAATGAGTGATTGATTGTAATTTGAAGTGCGTAATTGTAATTAAGTTAGTTAATATTTTCCAAGCTTCCCTCAAAGGTGGATCATACAGAGGAATGAATGTATAAGGGTTTAACTAGATTTTTCCTGGTGTGGGTTTTTTTTCTTTTTCCGCTGTTGTTACAGTTACCCTCTGCAGTGATACAGTTGTGCTGCTTTGCCCGTACAGTTGTAACACAGGACTCCTTTTGGTTTCACTGAAAATGTACCACAAGAAGCAAACGTGCATGATGTTAAAAATAATCCCGTCATCGATGTCTTCATACGTGTCAGAAATCCAAAATGGTCTAGCTTTACACTCGATAGGCAAACATTATTGGGCAGACTTTTTCAGGAAATGTTTAATGATGAGATGAGCTGTGAGGAATGTAAATGTGCATACATATCTTGTTATGGACTTGTTTTAAGTCTGGTTCAGCAGGTGTCAAAAGCTAACGAGTGTGTGCTTCTTTATGAAGAAACCCTAAACTGCAAATCACAGTTGAGAATCCAGCTCAGTCTGACGAGCTAGCAGCTGCCAAAACACAGGCTGAGTTGGTCAAACTGGCAGACCATCTTTCCCAGCTGCTTCTGACAACCTACCAGAAGATTCCCTGATGAAACCACACGACTGTGTACCTGTGAGCACTGAAGCAGTTTTAAAATGCAAAGCCACGTTGGTTTGATTTAGTGTTTCACCATTTAGTGCTGTTTATATTCAATTATCTGACTTTTCATTTCATTATTTTAAAATCTTTTTTTCACAGATTTTTTCCCCCCCACAGTACTGTAAACCGTATGAAGTATCTGAGCATCTGTTTTTCTCGAGCTCAGTGCTCTGGATCGTGTTTTCTGTTCATCCTCACTCTCGGTCCATCAAGGTGGCTGCCTTACATTTTAGTACCAATGATACAAAGCCTGTGAAAGTGGCAGCTTACCTCATAAAAGTGTTTTATTGGCTCTGACATTTTAATGATGTTTACTTGGTTTGGGAAAAAGAGGGGCTTTGCTCTCTCTGTCTCTCTTTCTCTCTCTCTCTTTCTCTCTCTATCTATCTCAGACAAAATGTCTTGCATTTTACATCATTTATGACTAAAAATAAAGATTTTTTTTCCTATTCTGCACATTTTTCTGTTGGCAAACAAGCACAAGATGGGTTCATGGTAAATTTTCTTTTCTTTTTCGTCTCTGTTCACTTTATCTTTATTACAGCTGTTTTTTCATTCTGTACTCTCCATGTCCTCACACTTTGCCTTTTTTTTTTGTCTTCACTCTCATTTCTCTCTCTCTCTTTTTTTTATGCTATTAAGTGAAGGACGAGCTATTAAACACAGGCTGCTTTAACAACTCCTTCACATTTACATCTGCTTCTGCAGCATTATTTGCTTATTAAACTCGCATCAGATGGATTTAAACCTTGCTGTGAATTAAATGCGGTGTAATGGTGTATTGCTCTGAGAGGCTTTCATTCCTCTTATAGGTTAATGCTGAAGACTTGAGGTTAGCGTGAGATTATTTCTCAATGACATCCATTTCCATCTGGATTGAAATTATGCATCGTTTGATGAGTCCCTTGATAAAAGCATGAACATATTCGTGTTCTAATTTTCATCTCAAATTATCTTAATGGTCAATTACGATTTGAGATACACACAAAGCTTAGACCGAGTCCATTTTTATGTCTCAAGTGTGTTAACACGTCTGTATAATGATCAGTGGTACCAGGCCTGAAAATAGTCTTTCATTGATCAGTCGTGTGTATGCGCTCTGAAAGTCATTAGCATGAGGTTAACTGCATTGCTCTTGTATCTACTTCTATTGCATGCACTTGTATAGCTGTAGCTGTTCGTTGGGTCTTCCTTGTGTGTCTTAGCTGATAACAAGCCCTCATAGTGAGGAGAGACAGAAGGTCATGATTAATGCTTGATATTTCTGAGATGAAATGTATATTTTGATCTCTGGTTCAGCTGGTCCAAGGACTGTCTCACCATCAGGCCGCACCCTCGTCTTTCAAGCCAGACCTCGCTACAGATTCACTTCAGAATGCGTCCGATACCTTTTGTCTATAAAAATGGCCAAGAACTGCCTACATTTACAGTAAAAGGCATTGCATGGCACATAACCAACCAGACATTTTCTTATAGCCTGTTAGCAAATATGCAAGATCTCCTTTACTTCCTACTCTAATCACTACTACTAGACAAAATTCTGTATAACTTTTCCTTAAACATTTTTTTCAAGGCAGTGATTAAATGTTGCACGAATCCAATTGCAGCATTCAAGATTCTGAAGCTTGTGGCCAGAAAAGTGTATAAAACATATCAAATTACTTGGCATATAATGATTCACTCAGTTCATATTTCAATTCAGTTTTCCAGTGACATTTTTGAAATAATATTAAATGACAATTTCATTACCAAAACAATGCAACATTTTCTTATTCTTTATCAGCTTGAATATTCCTTTTGTTCAATTAAAAAAACCCTTTTGTTTAATTTTCTTAATGATCAACAATAGTTATTTACCAACATTTGTACAGGCTGGAGTAAAATATAACAGCCTATTAACTAAAATATTTCTTTTATTAAAAATAAAAGTTAATAACATAGGCCTTTTCTTAATAAACTTGTATGAACATTTACTTCCTCCATTTTGCTTCTTTTTTCTTTAGCTTTCAGCAGTCTGTAAAAAGAGAGCTCTGATTTCTTGTTAAATCTGTTTGTACAGTCAATCACACAACAGCTCTTTCCCGTTTCTTTAATCTATTTTTTTTTTATTTTTTCTTTTTTTCTCTGTGGCGTGAGAGCTGTGTTACTTCCACCTAGGGTGAAGTCACATGTATTCCTGCTGTTGTCCTCTGCTGTCGAAACAATGCATTTACAGCTGGGAAAAACTGAGATTACCCAGCCTGATTGTTCGTTCGCGGTTCATTTTCAATTTCGATTCTATTCGTCATAAATTTGTATCGTGATTTATCGTCGCACGATATATTGTTACATGCCGACACATTACTGTTCATTACTGGATGCGTCAACAAATCGGACATGCTGTGGCTTTTACTCACTCTGTCCTTACAGGATCCTCTTCCTTTCCTAGTTTTCATCCCTAGATATCTAGCTGACTTCCCTCCTCTGTGTGAATGTTCTCACCATTCTGCTGTTAGTGACAGATGCTGCCTGGGCCTTCAGAGTCTGAATCTAAAGGGAAGACCTGTATAGAAGACACAGATCGGGGAGAGGAGGACTGCCCTATATACATCTGAGATGGAAATTCTCCACCCGGCCTGCTTCATTAACACGTCCACGACCAGACCCATAAATTACCCCTCCAGGCTATGGGTTTTTTTTTTTTGTTGTTTTTTGTTTTTTTACAGGCCCTGCTGAAACATTCTTGGCTCGTCCCAGGGTTCACATCTCCAGCTGAAGAGATAAATCATCTTTCACACTCTGCCTCGTGATGTTTTTCTCCCCATTCTTGTCTTCACTTCTTTCTTTTGCAAGTCCCAAGAAAGACTGAACTGCTGAAAGGTGGAGCATGCATGGATGGATGGAGAGAAGAGGCTGGGACTTTATGATCATTCTGAGAGACCTAGCCTAGACTGTGGAAGTTTGGAGAGAAAAGTGGAAACTCTTGAATGAGAGCCACCTTTGATCTTACACATTTCTTGTCCTGGAAATGACATTTGTCCAACTTTGTCCAACATTTATCTTTGAGATCTTTCCAGAACGTGTTAGATTTCTTCCTGCCCATGTGATTTAGAACGTTTTATTTTGTCCAAAACCATCATGATATGCAAGTCTACTCGAGGGAGTAGGTTCAAAGTGGAAAACCAATCAACTTGACTTCATTTGTAGATAAGCCTTTTTTTTAAAAATTGTTTTTAAACCAAATCTGTGTCCTTTCACAAAGAATTCATTTAAAATTTAATGGAATCACCATTACGATAGACCCTGTTTTAGCCTATTTTGTACTTCAATTGAAAAATATAATCGCAGACGAGCGTGATAATTATTATACATGAGCCTTTGTGCTCGCTGGTCCTGGACGTACGTGCCTCTAGGAGCTTTTCTTTTGCCTATTGTTATGTTCCATAATAAGGATTTTTTTCTGCTTACCTCATATTTTTCTTCCAGTGAATTGTGGAGCAGTGAATAGCAAGGCTGGAGATTTATAGTCTCAAAGTTAGTGCTATTCTTGGGCTGTACTGAGAGGACTTCTGGAAGTTGGGCAGTCAGGAAAAATATGCTGCAAATCATAGTTGTTGGTCTGGCACTTATTAATGACTGTTGTTTTTACTATACTAAAAATACTTCTGATGTTTTTGCCAATATACATGATGTAACCCTAAACGTAAGTGCAGATTTTATGTGCTCAACATGTATAATTTAAAAAAAAAACACTTCAATTGTTCCTTCCCACCCCAAATTAAATTGCAAATCTCTTTTGCAGGAGAGTCGGGGGGGGGGGGGGGGGGGGGGGGGGGGGGGGCAACAGAGATAATGGGCAAGTGAAGAGGCTCTGAAAAGAGCCCTACTTTCACGACAGAGGCACTGATTGCCGTGTGCACTTTATCAGGAGTAGAGAATGAGCAGTGGTCATAAGTCATGCTGCTGGGTGGCCCATTGTGCTGATGAGGACAGCCATGTTGTTGTTCTGTCTGAACCGAACAGCCAAATAAGATCACATCAGCCAGTGCGTTTCCTTCAAACACACAGAGGGAAATAAATCCCAAATCACAAACAATTAATAAATGTAGGCAACTAGGCTTCATTAGTTTTCAAGGTTACCTAGAAGCAAATCACACAAGATTTGTTGCATGTTACTGCAAGTGAACTGGATGTGGGTGTTTTTGTCTTTTTGATTGCATGAATCCTGCAGAGACCAGGCAGCTAGTTTTGCAAGGACGAGTTAATGATTGCGAATTTAGGATGGAGATGGAGATGTGATAGACGGTGACACTTCAAGGCCTGAGCAGAAATCAGATTCGGATAAAGGGAGGTGGTGAAATTGGATACGGTGTTAGCAGTACCTGTGCTGATAGTACGATAATCCCAGAATAAAATCATTATCAGCTAACGCTTTTCTCAAGAGATTTTTTTTTTTTTTTTGTGAAAACTCACCGAAATAGTGAGCCAGCCATGATGTAACCCTGGACACACAACCTTGTTGGAGATGTAAGGAGTGTGCAGTTACAGGAAAATAATCAACCACTGGGTGATAATTATAACAACACATCCCAAAGTGGTGTTTAAAACACCTTGTGATTTTACCCAGAGTTTCTTTACAGTGTCGGAAAACTTAGTGACCGCTTTACCTTTTGTTACAAATCGCTGACACTGGAGACTCCTTCCTAAAATGCTTCATCACAGAAAAAGGTATCATGTTTACCAACATTTAAAATAAAATCAATTGATGTGGAGCATGAATAGAAATGATAATGTATCAGACTGGTGCTTTAATATAAACCTGTGATTTGCCTTGCAGCCAGAAGTACTGTCTGAGCTGCTGTAATAGAAAATGCACACCTTCTGACCAATCAGAATCAATTATCAACAGATGATATGATGTATGTAATAATATAATATAATGTTATACAGTACAATGCAGCTACTAATATGATGTTAATGATGATGAAGTTTAACAAGAAAGCCTAGTATTAAAATCTTCTTCATATAGGCTGTGTGACTATGGTCAAAAGGAAAGCACATTTGTTAGTGTATAATAGGGTGTGTGTGTGCGCGCACGCACTGACAAATGTGTCTTAAAATGGGTTTTGACATTCATTTTGCCTTGTGTCCAGTAGTATTGGAGAACATTAGTCTCCTGTAATAGCCCGGCTGTGAATGTGCTGAGGCCTTTTCTCCTTTACCGACGCGTGACGCTCTTGCGCTTTTCTGTTCAATACGATATCCGAGTGCTTGGTCATCTTTCTAATACCTTTGTGCTGAAATGGGAGTCTTTGTGAAGTAAAAAATATGCACGCATGGCATGTGCTGTGCGTGTCTGTTTATGGTGTTTATTTCGTGTATCGAGAGCATGACAGCTAACAGTACTTTGTCCTTGCTCGACTTCCTTAATGACTAGTGAAGACACGGATATCCAGCGTGTATATTTCCCTTTCACTGGGAACATGGGCTGATTTTAAAAACACAGTAGCTCTGCAGACACAACAGAAATGGTGAGCAGCACAGAGAACATGGCTGCTCTTTACCTTATCAGCAATCCCATTAAAGACTCATTAACAAGAAAAATAGAGCTCAATAAAAGCAATCACGTTGCAGAATAAGCTACAATTAGACAACCTTATTTTGGCCATTAGAAAGCCTGACCGGTCTCAAAAGATACCTCTGCTTTTCTATCACCCTCCCCATCTGCTTTCACAGTGAAATTCCTCCTCTGCATTTAACCCATCTGAGCAGTGAACACACACAA
>JAOTRR010000043.1:4743621-4765853 GCA_028570945.1 Gogo arcuatus | reverse complement strand
TATATATATAATTATTCTTTTTCTTTAAGTGATAAATTATTGTCCAGTAGTATCAGAGATACCCTCTGGCTTTTGTCTTTTGAAACTGTGATGTTTCTAGATTCTACAACAGTCGTTATTTCCCGTCAACAGCCCAGTTCAAGTGTGTTATAATTCTTTATTATTACCTACATAATAACACACTCATAACTTCAGGCCAAGCTGAAATACTCATATCCCGGCTGTTTGTGGTAGAACTGGATATTTTTTGAATTGCAACTCCCCAACCAGGGGCAAAAGTCTATAACTCCTGCAGGGTTCCTACGCTGGAAATAATGAAACATTGCAATCCATCAGTCAAGAGAGACTAGGGTATGATCAGAGAAAGAAAGGAAACAGAAAATCTCCATAAAGCAGGCAGAAGCCCCTTTAGAATGAATCACCTGTCAAGATTTCTCAAAAGTTGCTTTTATGCAAACGTGTACACACTTGCCTGGGAACGGTTTATTGCGAGCGTGCATTATAAATGCATAGAATGGGAACAGGCAATCATCAGGACGTGTCATCGTAGCCTACAAATGCAGGCAAATACTCAAGGAAATGAGAAATATTTTAATTTATTTGTTCCAGTCAGAGCGATGGTGATATTTTGTCAGCATTCTCTTATGGTACTAGATAATGGGAACATTGGTGATGCTGGTTTTTTTTTTTTTTGTCTCTCCCTTTAACAAACATGCAACTCTTAGCATCTTTAACTAGTTTGTTCAGTATTTATATTTAGGTGTATTTACATTTGCATATAAGTTATATACTTGTAAGTATAATAGTTATAACTAATACACTACAGCTTTGTTTAAATTTCAATTCCGATTGCTCTGAAGGTATTGATTAATTATCTGTTACAGCAGCCTTGAGAGTCGTTCCGGCTGTGTAATTTAAATCACAGGTTTATATTAATGCACTTGTATTAATACGTTATCGTTTCTGTAGTAACAGCTAAATCACGGGGACTTGTATGGCAGACGTTTTCCAGCAAGTGAGAGTCTTCAGGACAGAGGACACGGTTTACTGGGAACCAAACAAGATCTGGGTTTGTTTGTTTGTAATTTTTTAGTCTAGTTACTGTCAAGAAAGAGTGAAAAGGACGATGGTTCGGGAACGACATTCATACTTGCTTAAATGTAAGTGATAACAGGAAAGTGCAACGTGTCATTCAGTAATAGATTAAATAGTGTAATCGATGGCAAATCACTGTGGTGTAAGAGGAATAATGCTGCATTTGACGAGATTCCATAACTCGTAATTCCTGAGCTCTGACTAGGAAAAGCCAAAGAAACTGCCCCCTCAACTTGGAATTCCTACTCGAGACGTTTCGGGTTCCTCCAATTTCAGCACGGAATGTCAACTCGACACGGCCGCGCACAGCATCAGCAATAGACATAGTAGCACCTCTTACCTTTAACTGGGTATTTGCTTTAGATCAATCAACATACGGACATATTGACTTCTAAAATCTGTAACACTGACTAGACAGATTGCTGTTTTTGATAAGGAAAAATGTACATCACTCATCACAGTTAGCTGGCTAAAAGATGGTAGCATACCTGTTTTGCCCCCCCCACCCCCACCATAAATTTGTAGCTTGATTGTGAATCGAAAATCACGTAATTCATTCCTCTGAGCTCCAACTTCTCGCTTCGGTAGTAAATCGAATGCAGTATAAAACACTTGGGGGTGTGCTGTTACAGGAAAATAATCCATTTCCCAGTAATTTCACGTCAAGCCGATAACAGTCATGCTTTTATTCCTTACCTATCAGATAAAACCTCTGAAGATGCTGTACAATGCGTGAATGCAGTGTGCATTGTAAGTAGCAGTGTTTTGCATAGCTGAGTGCCACAATCGAACTCGGTTCAGGGTAGCTATGATGTTTTATTTATAATATTTTGTCATGGGATTTTATCCTTCTTGAGTAAGCATTCATGCCAGTGATAATGGCACTGCTTTCACTTTTATGAATTCCCCCACGGTCCTGTCCAGTGCCTGCACACACACACTAATTGGTGTGTTGCAGCTCCAGTGGTCCGGTGCCTCATGCATTTTTCATAGAAAGCAGCGGGCACATTATGGCCACATTGTGCAAGGCTGGTCCAGTCCGGCTGGTGTGGGGAGAGACAATATTTCACAGAGTTACAGCCTCATTAAGGTCCACGCCAGCATCTAGAACACACACACGCACAGTTGAAAAAGTGCTTCTTTAAGCATGGCTGATGCTATACCTATAGCATAAATGATCATTTCAGAAGGTATTGTTCTGTCTTGTTTTCATTACCTGGTATAAATGTTGTCGTGTACGTGACAGAGTGTAGGCTCAGTGTTTCCAGTGTTGCAACTTCAGCACAATGATGTATACTTTATATACTTCTGAAACTAGAAAGTGGAAAGGGGTTCGCCTATGGAGTGGAGTTGAATTGTACATTTATTTTGTACACTTACTTAAACACATATATATTTTGTTTGTTCTATCTTTGCGAGATTTACATTGACATAAGTAATACTAGGGATGCATTGATACCATTGTTTTCAGTACCAGGATGTTTTTCAGTACTTGTTGATACTGATACCAAAATGAAATGAAGCTGCAAGCAGCAATTAAGGGGGCCAAGCACTACTGGGACCATCAGCACTTGTTCCTATGAAGATAAAATACTAAAAAGCAAAACATTAAGCTGTTGCTGAGATATCACTTCTCTTTCTGTTTTCAGTAGCTCTCCCAAGTTGGAAATAAACTCAAAGCTTGGTGGTTAACTTTAGGGCATGTTGCTAAAACAGATCTGGCAAGTTCGGTGACTTAACCATCAAATTTGTTTGTGAATTATGGACAAAGCGCCCCGCATATCAACTGAGAAACAAGTTTTGTTTGGGTTGGGGCGACAATGCTGTGATCCAAATTACCCTGGTGATTGGATATCATTTATTGATAAAAAGAGCTTTTGTTAAAACTCAAAATGGCGGACTTGCTGTTTGGCAAATCACAAATTTGTCACCTCAAGAAAAGAATGCTCAGCATCCTACAGGAATGAAAAGGAAGAAGCACTGAAGTGTAAAGGAGGTGCCTGTGTCTCAGTTCTCGTTCTCATGTGCTAGTTTCTGCATGCTAATTTCAGCAATTTAATGACCATGCTCACTGATAGTGCTCACACTGTCTGTTAAAGATACTGTTTACACACCTGAAGATGTTTTGGTTACTTGTATTGTATTGTAAGGAGATACTGTAGTAGCAACTCTCGATATTTGTTGTCTGCTTTGCTTTGATTGTCGTTAATCATGAAGTACATCCAGACCGCTGTCATTTCATGTTGTGTAGATGTGAGGAAATGAGCATGGGATTGGATCGATACGCGATACAAGTGTCAGCATAGATGCGCCCTTAGTTTATTATTGTTACTGTAGCTAATGACTTCATTATTCCACTATTATTGGGACATGTAGCCCATATTGTACCTCCCCCAACACACACACACACACCCCATCCCAAAGAAGTGCACTTAAAAGTCCCAGAGTATGGCGCTTTAAAGAGAGAGGCTTTCCCGCCTACATTTAACTCATCTTTCCCAGTGGCACATTTCAATTATCCATATTTAACAGGATTTAATATTTGAATGCACAAATGCCTATTTGATGTGGAGAAGTCAAATTAATGAGTCACGACATTATCAATCTTTAATAGGCCTTAAAGTGAGATTTATGGTGGATTTCGGCTTTAGAGGAATCACCCAGTTGGACGTGTCACACTCTTGTTATGTATGAGTGCGATTAATATTTTTCCAGAGCAACACATTTCCAATCTAGCAATTACAGTATTTGTGCATTTTGTCTTTGCTAAAAATGTCTTGTTTACGAAGCTAGAAAGAGGTGACTGGAGTGTTTTAGTTGCCCCCCCCCCCCTTTCTTTCTTCTTTTTTTCCTCTCCAGATGATTTCTGACAGGCTGCTTTTGGCTTGTGAAATGATATGTAATGTGGTGGGAGCACATCAAATATTGGCAGTGGTTTTATTCATAAGAATGGTGATTATGCAATGAGAAGCTCAGCCTCTCTCTCTCTCTCTCTCTCTCTCTCTCTCTCTCTCTCTCCATTTTCCCAACCACTAGAGAAGAAACCATCCCTGTAATGTCTCAATAAATAATGCAAACACACTTCCTGTTCCACATCTATTCCATATGCGAGACTCAGACAGGCAGGCCTGTGTGTTGAAGTTGACTTTGTAAAAATCTTGTACGTATTTTGACTCGCCATCACCATGTCTTTATTAATCATACCCCCAGTCCCCACTGGCAAAACCATTGTTATTCAGTCATGCAAGTCTCTTGACTTTCCAGAGGTCTCCGCCAGCCGCCGATGTCAACTTAGCAAGGTTTACAAGCACTAAACATGAATGCCTCTGGCAAGTCGGCCTGGTTACATCACTTTTCCGCCCACCTTAAGTCACCCTGAGGAACGAACCAGAAAGACCTGTGTTTATTTCTCTGTTGAATCAATGCATAACTTCTCTTATTCTCCTGTCAACACTCCTATGATTCTATTAAGCTTTGTATTCTGGCTGCTTCTGTAAAGCTAGCAATGAGTGACACGCCAAAACATCATGAGGCAAAGGAGGAGAGGAGCCAGAACAGATATGCGTGCAGTAGAAGAATAGACACAACAAAAGAAGCATAATTGATTTTCTATCTGCACCACCGTTTCATTTTAGGACAGTCGGACTCATTTAAATAGTCCCTATTGTCCCATTGTGAAGACAAACGACGTTGCTGTTTGCAGAGCATGCTAATATTTCAACACAGTTCACTGCGCAAGCTAATGCGTTCCTATCAGTGTAACAGGCTTCTGGGTTTGCCTGATACCACGAACCGGGTGCCATTTAGCCCTTGTAACTCTTAAATGTTTTTAAACAATGAATCTTAAAAAAATAAATCCATTTAAATCTTACAACAATCTTATTTTTATGAATTGTTTTTTTCTTGAAATGGCTGCAGAATTATCAAATACGTAATGTATTTAACAAGCTTGCACGCTGATGATGTGAAGGCATTAAGGACACTGTAATTATTTACTTAAAATGACTTTTTAGCTAATGATTTGCTTTCTTTAGTCTTTACGATGGGTAACGGGAATGTGCATTCAAAGTGACCACATCAGTGAATATCACAATATCCTTGAAAATAAGGGGGGGGGGGATAGTGACACAGCGTCTTTCCGTGATCTTTAGGACATTTGGATGATTCCAAATATTTCCTAGGTGCGAATTTATTCAGGTAACAGGGTTGAGTAAATGTTGTGCGACTTAAATGTAATTTTCATTTTACATTTTTATAACCTGTAATGGATTCACACATTAATGCAAAAGTAAGACTTCTGAAGCTTTTTAATGGTGATATTTCAAGGTAAAGTGTAGTAGTAAAAGACTGGGGAAAGGCAAAAATGCTGTTTTCTAAGTGCTTTCTAAGTAGATGTTTGACATTTATTTATTTGCAATATGCACGTTTACATACATATCTATAAACGTCGTATCAGTACGTCACAAATGGCGCCCCGACCATTAAATCACGCAACGACTTGATCTGTGATCTCCATCTTTGTAAGAACGAACTGTTCATCAACTGTCTGGCTTGTAGTTTGTAATATTTATATATAAGAAATGCACAAAGAGGTTTGCTTTTTGTTTTGCAGATGTGATCCACACTGTTGGCCCCATTGCTAGAGGAAACGTGGGCCTGGTCCAAAGAGAAGATCTCGCATCCTGCTACAAGAGTTCCCTAAAGCTGGTGAAGGACAATAGTTTGCGCTCTGTGGTGAGTACTGGAAGCACTGTGGTGATCGGTGACATTAGTTAGTGATGTGTTGGCTAGTGAGCAAGAAATTAGCATTGCCAAACTTGAGTAAAAACCTGAGAACCTGCTGAGCAGATTAACAAAAGTCAGTTTGTCCTCCCTTCCCATGTTAACATCTAGCTTTGCGTTTGAGAAGCACATGTAAGAAAAGGTTTGTATTCTGCTTATTTCTTATGAACGGTTGCAATCAGAATATTGATGAATGAAGAAAATAATTCACCTGTAGATTGAGATCTTCTGAACTCATTTATTAAAGCTGCGTTCTGACTGAAGGGATTTTAAGTACTTGGTGTAAAAAAAAAAAAAAAGGAAAAAAAAAAGCCTCGTTGTTGCCAGCCACTGCATGTTGCTTTCTGCAGTCATTATTTTATGACGCAGTTCATCTTCTCAAGAGGTTTCCTTTTAAAGCTTTTTAAAATGAATACGCTTCAAAAACAGGACAGTTAAACGTGCTGTTACTCTTAATTATTCTGAGACCCTGGAGTCTCAGAATACTAGATTAATGGATTTTTCCATGACAAAAATTCTACTATTACACGTTGTTACTTAAATACACGATTCTTCATTTGTCACATTGAAATAAGTGTTTAATAAATATAATTAAAAGAATAGAAGTGCATGCAGTTCCTTGCGTAAGTATTCACCACCCTTGTAGTGTTACAACCTGGAACTAAAATGGACTTAATTGTGATCTTTACCATTTTGATTTATTTCAAGATTTTGCTAACATGCTTAATGGAAGCATCGAAACAGGATTTCGAATTGCTTTTTCTTTTCTTCAGCAGGAGGTTATGGATGTCCTGTGAACAGCTTCTTCTACGTGAGCTTCTCTGACTGCTCACTGAATTTTGGTACATGGCCTCATTCAGGTCATGACTGTAACATGTTCTTTCCATTAAAAAAAAAAAAAAAAAAATTGAATGGTGCTCCGCTGTATGTGAGGACTTTTCCAGAACGTTGCTCTGGACTTTCCTTGGTCTTCATGATGCTGTTTGTTTTGGTATGTTCCTTCTCTGGTCTTTGAGGAACAGGTTGATTTATGTTGAAATCATGTGACACTTGGACACTACCGGGACTTATAATGTACTTGTACATTACATGACTTCTGATGGCAACTTGTTGCATGAGAGGGGGTGAATACTTTTGTAAACACGTTATTTATTTGTAAATAACATTGGAAACTACCCCCCCCCCCCCCCCAATAATTTGATTTTATTTTGTGTAAGTTCATGACAGCATCCCAGTTAAATCCATTTAACTACATGCCTTTGATGGCACCGTGTTGCATTAGAGGGGGTGAATACTTTTGGAAGTGCGTTACTTGTTTGTAAATAATATTGGAAACTATATTGACCCTCCCACCTCCAATTTGGTTTTATTTTGTGTAAATTCATGACAGCATACCAGTTAAATCCATTTCACTTCCTGGTTTTAACACAATAAAATATGGAAAAGTTCATGGGGAGTGAACACTTACGTAAGGCAGTATATATCCGCAGGTCACCAATATAACTATAACAGTGATGGGTGTAATGAAGAGCAGAAACTATGTTTATAAGCAATAAACTCAGGTCATTTTTCAGCTCGGTGGGCTTCCAGACGGCCGAGCCCTGATGCCTTAATGAATCTGGCGGCAGACCAGAGTGTTTGGCCTGGGAAGAAGCGGCGTCAGAAGCCATGCTGCTCCAGCTGCTGGCCCTGTCTCCACCATCTGCTCCACATAACTTATGAATCTGCTTTAATCCATGGTGGCCACAGCCTGAACGAGCATTCCAAAACCCTGATGCTGGTTCCCTGAGACCGAGCACCAGCACAGATCATTGACTATTTCCAGCAATTAGCAACGATGAGGCCACCTTAGATGGACAAATTGCTAACTCACGTTCTTGAATAAGTACAGTCTCATCATGAGGATGAGGGGAGCTGCTTCATCGTTGTCCGCTCATGTCCGCTCAGTCCCCCACCAGTTTTGAAAGAGCGAGTTCATTTGTAGGCCCAAATTGCTGCTTCAGTAGCCGTGACTAAATCCTGATTAGCAGGTGTAGTTAACTCGCTGTTGTCGCAGACCACACAGGAATGACATGCAGACCTGACATGTACGCTAAGTTCCCAAACCCTCCAAATTCGTTCAAGCTCTCATTAAATGGAATCCGAGAGGCTCAGGAAAGGGGCCACGTACCCAGCTCCTGTTTTTCTTCCGCCATCCAGCACCACCTCCAGTTCCCTGCTCTTCTGCAGCCGCATTCCTGCACATTTATTTCATTTTCCACTTATTTATTTAGTAATTCACATATTGATGAGAAACAGGGCTGCGCTTTCACGGAGAGGTCAGGTCTGCTTTGGTGGGACGTGTTTGGACAGCTGCTCCTGATTGAAAGAGCCCCTGCGGATGACTGGACATTGTCCGATGAGCTCTTTTCCTCAGCACTGTACCTCGTGTTCAAGAAAAAAATCTATTTATTTTCATCGAAGACGCATATGCTGTGAAATTCCCCAATTGCCGTCCCATTCAGCCTTGCTGCTGAGCTTCTTTCATTACCCCTGTGGTGTTCTTTGGCCCAGGAGCAGCTCATGCTGACTAGCTGTGGAAGCTTTCAGGATAGCGGATTAGCAGTAAGCTTATTGGAAAGTGCAGAACGGAGGAGGCTCCTTACTAGTGAGTCATGCTTAAACAGAGAATGCGGAGGGTTAAGGGAGGTGGATTTGGTTTCAGTGTAAGCAGAGATACAACAGCGCCTATAGTGGAGATTTCTGAGCATTACGATGGGACTTAATCAAAACAAAAGCACTACCTGCAAAATTAGCTTGAGCAACAAAAGACGAGGGAGGGGCTGGCTGCGTAATCCCAGTGCTCGAGAGTCCAAAGCTTTCCCCCTCAGGCAATGAGAGTTTGGAACACATGCTGTAGTCCATGTGCACAGCACGGATAAATTCCCCTTGATTATCTCAAGAAATAGGGGCTTATTTTCAGACAGTTTCGGAATCTTAAGCATATGAGGTGTTGAAATGCAAATTTGATCGCAAATATCTCGATCCCTTTCATATAAAGGGCTTCCATTCTTTCATTTTGTGGTAGAAACTCATTGGTCACTGTTTTTTCCTTTTTTCTTTTTTCTTATTTAATGCGCTTATCTTCATGGGCATTTAGCTAAATCATTCCACAGGGAATTTTTCAAATGTATTTAACTAATGCACTCCCCAGAGTTTTACTTCTAATTTATTGTAGCTCAATGCTACTTTTTCTGGTGATGGGAATTGAATAGTCTGTTGAGGATAAAAGGGAGGGAAGTGATCATGCAAGATGTAGGTGTGCTCATGCAGATGGGGATGAGTAATGCTATGTGAAGAGGCATACCATATCCTACATTAGTTTAGCACATTGCTTGTGCATGCTCAGCTGGAACCATCGGCTAGGAAACCAGATGAAGGATGGGCTTCATCTAGAAAAATGATGAGCTCCCTGAGCCAAGAAACAAGGCATTTAACCTCCCAATTGCAGTTCAACACTTTTTAGAGGGGCAGGAAGACACAGCTAACGTCCTCTCTTTGTCTCTGTCCAATCTGGGCATTTGCCCATTGTACTACATTCACAATGGGAAAAGATCTTGCTATGAGAGGTTAAATTTTGTCTCTCGTGTGGATTGTGTATCATTATTGACTTAGTGTTGTTTTCTTAAATGTTCATTCTTCCCCGTGCATAAATTTTCATAGTTGCGCCTTTGCATAATTTAATGCACTTCGAAAGAACTATCATGAAGTATCTCTTTATTCAGTGCAATCCAACCTATCCGCTGATCCCCCTCTTTCGCAGAAATCCCTCAAGAGGTGCACACACTCATTCCCATGTGCGTATTTTCTCTCCGGCCAAGTGGGCAGCGTGTCACGGTCCCCCACAAGGCTCACTTGGTAATCAGCAGCGAGAAGCACGTTCCAGGACATCAGCTTGGGGAATAGTGGAGACCACAGCCAAGCTATAGTGGGTTTGCCATGTGTGCACCGAGCTGTAGAATGTTCTTCATAAAAAAAATAAAATTCAATTAAAAAAACAAAACAAAAATCCCTGTGCCCCCAGGGCCTCTGGCTCACTAAGAAAATATAATAAATTCCCAAACACAATAGCTCTTTGTTTGGGTGAGATGTCAGTGGAAGATGTTCACACATTTAGAAATATACTAGAAGAAATTTCATTGGTGGATTTGGCTTTATTTGGACAATTGTACCATCTGGATTTGGGGAGTTTAGTGGATGGAGCTCATATTGTTGTCTATTGAGAAACCATGTCAGGAAAGTTCATTCTTTCTGTTTCTTTCCTGAAAAGAATGACCTTCTTTGTACATGATTACAGTAAGTGAGTAACTAATGGAGGGCATATATCTTAAGCAATAAGAGTTTATTTTTTGTGAAGAGATGATGCCAACTTGCTATTCACACATTGGGACTGCTGAAGGTGTTGACTTCATGGAGCTTTGACTCCCAGAGTGCCCATCTGTAACGGAAGATCAGGCAGAAAGAATGCCCCCACGGGTGCAAGTGGCCCGTCTTACTTTTACTCATGCATGCATTTAGAACCGGTCAGGTCAGTCCAGTCCACTCCCTAGAGTCCCTAATGTTGTAGTTTAAGGACATTGATGGAGTTAGGGACCTCGCATGCCTTCAAGGATGGCCTGAAGGGGAAACAGTGGAGCTGGATCAGTTTCCTGTCTATATTAATCAGCCTGTTTTTATTCCCCCTACAAAACCTTAAAATAATCCATTCTGAGTGAGGACACAGCCATCTGGAAGCCATTCAACTTTCTGTGGTGATTTTCCTACCACATCCCCCCACCACCCATCCTCGAAGCTCAAAACATGTCCATTCTTTCTGCCTGTTAACAAACAAAAGGTCCATGTTTATCCAAAACATCAACTAATTTGTGTGATTTTGTTTTCTTATAATTCATTCTTGAAGTGAATGGTATAACATGGAAAACATAAAAACGAGTAAAACATTTCCAAAGCTGCTATTTCTTTCATCAGGAACTTTTTTATTTTACAGTAGACCGTATACCTACCGTCTAACAGAAAAGTACTTGGCACTAATGTGCGATAGATATTTTGGACATTGGATATTCAAGTACTCTTTTGTGTGAAAAATACTTGCTAGGTACAGCCTTACTTGGTATGTAGTAACTAATGTGGGGTAAAAAGGTTACATGGAATAGGTAAAAGCTCAGAAAGCGAAATATTCTGACGTAAATCAATCAGTGCATGTAAATGTTGAATTAATGTTGAATACAGTGAAAGGCCGTGCTTTGTGACAGAATAATATGCTGGATTTTCTGTTTCCTTTACGATGTTTTTTTTGCAGTGGATGGATTTCTTTTTCTTCTCTTTCACGACTACTGTATATTGCTAGTTAAAAAATGGAGAAAGAAAAAGCATGAGTTCCACCTTCTAGTTGGAGAGCATGGTGTATTCTGAAAAAGATTGAGGCTTGTGGAATTTGCAGAATGAGGAACGTGTTTCAAAGACAGGTTAGTCATTTTATTCAAATCAGTCAGACAAGATACAGCTCACACTGAGCTGGGTGAATATGAAGGTCAGTGCTGGATGTGTCAAATTGTTCCGATAATTTAGGCTTGTGTGTAAAGTCAGAAGCAGTTCTTGGTTGGTTGGAGCCTCATACAAACTGTCAGTCTGCTAGGAACAGGTACTCAATTACTCGCAAGAAACAGAGTAATGCTCTTCAGTGATCTTCACACACCAGATGCCTAAATCAACATTTATAGATTGAAATTCAATACCAAAAAATGTAAATATAGAGTTGTATACAAAGCCACCCCTCACCAAATTACATATTTTGTTGTTGTTTTTTTTTGAAGTGCAAAGAAGTAAACAACCTCTGCAACTATCTAAAGAAAGCCATTTTCTGCAAATGTTGATGTAGAGTTACTTTATAAATAAGTCAAGTCCAAACGTTTCGACACGCTGCTATGTTAAGACTTAGTCAACTTCCCAAATGCTTTTTTGCAGCCAGCTAGGAATCTTTCTATTCTTGTTTTAGAAATTTACATCCACTATTCCTTGCAGAATGTTTATGGTTCTGAGATATTCTTGGGCCATCTTGAATACACAGCATGATTTAAGTTCTACCCACAGATTTTCAATGATGTTCATGTCACTGGACTGTGAGCGTCATTCCAAAAGCTTCAACTTGCATTTCTTGAAGTAGTTTGTGGTGGATTTTGACGAATCGTTGTCCTGTTGTAGACGCTTTTCTGCTTTAGTTTCCTGACTGACTGGTTCACATTTGCTTCCAGAATTTGCTCATGTTTACTGGAATCCCTATATCCATGTACCTTTCCTGTGTAATCTTTCCTGTGCCACTGGCTGCCTCACAACACCAAAGAGTAATAGATCCACCCCCATGCTTAACAGTTGACAGGGTGTTCTTTTCATCAAATGCCTGCTCCTTTTCCTCCTACCTCCTTACATACCTTTGGTGAATGCAGCCATAGAGTTCCATTTTTACTTCTTTTCAGTGCCTCTGGCTTATATAGATATTGTTTAGCCTCCATCAGACAACACTTTTGTGATAATGTCACAAATAATGTTTCCTTCTGATGACTCTTCCATGCAGATCATGTTTGTGCAAGCAACAGTGAACGGTGCACTTATCCTTGGTGTCAGGTGGGAATTTTGTGTTGTCCTTCTGAACAGCATTCAGGCAGTTCTATCTGAGAATTGTCTTGGTCTTCCTGACCTTGCTTTGCTTTGCCTTGTCTTGTCTTCTACAGATCCCTTTCGCTGACATTTCTTAACAGCATTTCGAACAGTGGAAATAGTGAGCTTGAAGTGCGATATTTTTTTTAATCTTCCCCTTCTTTGTAGGCATCACTTAGCTTCATTTCAGATCCTCAGTCAGCTTCTTAGAGGAGCCCATGGTTGACCCGAGTCCTTGGCGAGTCCTGAGGACTCAATTAAGGCCAGATATGTTAAGTGTTTAAGTCTTTTGCACATGCCATAATTGCTATTAGGTTGTTCTATTTTTTCATCAAATATAAAGTATGTGTACATTTGACATTTGTAGAAAATGTTATTTTTTAAAATAGTTTGCTGCAGAGTTTTTTTTCCAGACATTTATTGGTTCTGCTACAATGTTTTTTCGAGTACTCGATTTTATCCACTGAACTGCTTTGACCGCAGTCCACCATTTGACGATTCTTTGGCACTTTGTGTCACTGAGCCTTCAGTTCTTTGCAAGTTTTGTGACTCATTTTTTTTATTAATAGTGTTTGTAAATGACTAAATGTACATTTGAAGTGAGAACTATGGTCCTAATGGTTACCATGGCACTGGGGGTGGAAACGTAAAGCCTACACAGACTGCACACATGACAACCTGTCTTCAGAGTCAGAGACTGGAGTGCTGGAACTTTTTTCCCCTCCCTCGGTCAGATCTTGACTATGAGCTAGTTATCTATGGCTTTGAAAATATACAGGGACACAGCCACATAGAAAACTGAGCAAAATACAGTAAAGTGTGAGTTAGTGCTTACAAAGAAAAGATTCGTTTTATCTGTTGAGTACTCAAGCTGTTTAAATGACTAACATTCACGTCCTTGTTGGGTGCTTTGGCTTTCATAATGAAACTGGATTGTATGATTTTTCCTAAGAAGGCTGCGTAGACGACGTCTTGTGCATCACTGGTGGCCATGTTTTCTTTTATTACATCATAACTCCGAAATGATTGTTTTCTAACCTTGAAAGCCTTTAATGCTCTGCGGGGTTTAAATATCCAAACAGGAAAGTCGCTTTTATATTACACGTGTAACGAGAAAGTACCTCTTTAGTGGTGGGGGACACTTCACATGCTGCAATATTGTGGAATGATGTAGGCGCAGTATCCCTCATGATTACCATATTCCTGCTGTTTTAAAGGTAGTGTACCATGTGAAGGAGGTTTAAGGCAAGAGGTATATGGTGGAGTCTGGCCTTCTACAGAGGCTGATGAAGTAAACAGGAATTACAGTGCACTAACTGTGATATGATTTTCATTTTTCAGCCTGTAAGTCATGGAGTTTATTGTTGGGGAGAAGAGTCTCTTCCTGCCTGACATTTGAGTTATAGAGAAGGCTGAGGTGATACCTGAGCACATTTCCAGGAAACTGTCAGAGATTCTGGCAAGATGGCATACTACTTTCACTGTAACCATTAACTAAATGTCATGTTAATATATGATATGTGTGGCCTGCTGGGGAAACTTATCGGTGGTGCCTGTGGCTGAGGTCTGAATTCAGACTGTTTTTTTTGGTTAAAATAGGGTTTTTACTCTGACACTTCGACCACAAATATATTTACCATAAACCATGAGTATAATTTAGAATTTTTGTGTTGTTGTTGTTTTGAAATGAAAATGGGAAGACAAGGAATATGTGTTTCTCTTTGTGTACATTAAAATAGGAAATTAATTCATTTTAATACACTTATTTTTCAATTCTAAGATATTCATTTTTAATTGTTCCTACTTGTTTCAAAATGAAAAAAAAAAATCCAAATATGAAATAAATGAAGTATGCAGTTCGACAGGCTGTTCCATGCTCACGATGTGTACTCTGGAACATTATTCTTTTTCTATTAAAAAAAAATGGATGAACATAATTTTTTGGTGATTCAAATATTCTTAAATTACAGCACCTGCTTATTTTTTTTTCTCCATGTTGTCCTTTTCCCCCCCATCACCACCTTGAACAAACACTAAGTCCTACACACTGTAGTTTGTATACTGAGCAAGCTCAGCTCATTAGTTATTATTTTATTTTAATGTACATGAACTGAAAACTCCACCCCCGCAATAGCCTTCTGAAGGGGATTTTCAGGCAGCTCCTGAGTGGCAGAGTCCCACACTGATGACATCAGAGCACAGTGGTTGGTTGAAAATGTTGCTGTTTAGCAACTTAACCACCCTCAGGCACCATCAGTGTTTCTGAATGTCAATTTATAGACTGAGTGATTAATTAATGCACATGTATGTGCTTAATCGAATTTGCAACAGCTTGCAACCGTTTGTGCCCCTTTCACTCATAAATTATCGTCAGTTTATGCAAGTAGTACCAAATTCAATTACAGAATGGACGAACGTAGCTCCTTGTGACTGGTTTTGTATGTGTAGCTCATGGGGCTGTGAAGTAAAACGTGCAATAAAAAGCTAACCATAATGAGGTGGTCACAGCGAGATGTACTTTCTCCAGTTTGGTAATTGCAAATTAGTGAACTGACGCATGGTTTTTCCTCTTGTTGCCAAGTTCTTGTGTAAATACAGTGGATATCCTCATTATATTCTGAACAAGCTGTTTGTCTGCTTGCGTGTACTGTGTGTTTTTGTGTGTGACGTGTGAAAGGTTAATTACTTTTTAAAAAGGTCACGTCATCACTTAGATTTGTCATTTCTATTTCTCTGATCAGGAACATGAGCAACACTTTTAATTCTCCACTTTAGGCTTTGGTTCTTGTGTTAACTGGGGAGTTTTGTAGGATTGTAAAAATAGGACAGGAGCATGTTTGCATTGTTTGACATTTAAATTTGACTATTTATTACTCGGGAGTTTAGTGCACTGTGGAAATGTTGCACTGTATGGCAAGAAAAGGCATTTCTCAGAAGCTCCTGGGGTGTAATCACGGCTGATTAGGGATGAAGAGAGACGGAATAACTTACATGGGGTGTCTTGGAGACAATTCGGCACTGATTACAAGCCTCAGGATGCCGTCTGCCGTCCACAATATCCACATCCGAGTAAACTTTTTTCCCCTTTTTTTTTTTTTTTTTTAATCTTATGGTGGACAATAGCTTTAGAAGTGTCTGGAAGAAGAAAATAAAACTCTGCCATCAAAGAAGAGTTCACTAAGTTTATAGAATTCATTAATCTTTCATGTGCTGCCTCAGCTCTTGCAGCCACTTGGCTCTTTGGCAAACGGCTTCTCCGCTGTGGAACTGCGGATCGTTGGGTGAATTTCAATGCTGCGTATTCCTTAAGGACGCACCTGAGGATAGTGGAGCTTTTCCACAACTGACAAGATGATGTCAGAAGAAATTGTTGATTAGACTGATGCCAGTCCTTGTGGTAGAGACGCCCAGCAATGAGCGTGCTTTAATTAAACACGAATAAGGCCCTTACAATGACCGGACAGATACAGGACATGGGTGTAACTTCATTCTTTTAGTGCCTGAGGAATAAAACACGATGTCTTGCAATAATTAGGAATTAGTAGAATAGTTTTCCTGAGTGTTTTATTTCTCTTATTCCACAGCAGTTTGCCAGCTTTTTTAAAATTATTATTAATGAACGATACATGAAATGAGTTAGATCCTGTTATTACTTGTGTTACAGCAGCGATAGAGGCGTTCCCTCATCAGCTTCTTTTTTTTTTTGGCCTTCTTGAAGTTAAAAGCAGCTCGTCACATTTACAGCTTCACCGCTGACTGTTTCGAAGCACTGACACTGGAGACTCCTTCCAAAAAATTTCACCATATTAACGATTACATTTTTAAAAAAACATTTAATTCATTTGTTTATTTAATCTAATATGTTCAAATTCAACAATATAAATGTGCAGAAATTTTGAAAAGATTCTGCACTTTATACAATGTTTTTTGTTGTTGTTTTTTTAGGAGATTCGAGTTAGGTTTTGCGTTAACATTTCAGAGCCTGAGCATAGACCTAGAGGGCCGTTTTTATTCTGAGCTTTCATGATCTGTTGGTAATGACAATCATTGTACTGTTCACAAAATCATATTCATAGAAATCCACAGTACTCTTCTCTTCACTTCAGTTATTGGTTATTGACCAGTCTTATTGTTCTGATAAAGAATCATCTTGTCCCACATCACAAAACCAAACAGAGTTAACAGCCATTTCAGGTGAGTGATGTTCGAAGCTCGAGCTCTGAAACCTGCCTTTGGCCTTATTTCGAAAGGGCAAATCTGACTCTCGTCTGTGAAAAGCACAAAAGGAGATCCAATGATGAAAAGGACAGTCTAAAAATGTATGACGCCAGCCTTTCCAGAACTCAATCTTCTCTGAAGTATTGTGGCCGACGCTGCTGTTGATTGCAGTCGGAGGAGTGTGAGGAAGGAGTACGGATGAGCGCCTTGCCCCCGGTGATTCTTTCGACAGATTGCTCTGCAGTGGTGATGGCGAGATTGGCAAGCAGAGCTCTTGTTTACATCATTACAGTTAATTATTAGGCAGAAGCACTCTGGAGAGGAGTGGATGCCATCGGAGCTGGACAAAGTGTTCCCGTACATACGAACAGATATTTCATTATGGATGTCAGCCTTTCAGCAGCACCGCAGGTATCACTAACACACCGTGAATAAGCAGGACACTACTGACCGTTTCCAGTCCTCGCTTTATCTGATATTCAGCTTTCTCCATGTTACAGCAGCATTCATTACAATTAGCCTTGTTCTGCTTGGAGGGATTTTCAATTTAATGCTGAGCAGATGGTGCTTTTAATTATTAGCGAATCACGAGTAACAAGACTTAGGAATGACTTCTTCTTAGTGCATTTAATTGAAGCGTGGAACATTGCACAGTATCAGCGAGCTGCTCCATGAATAAAAAACAGTCGTGATACAAATCGGGAAAAGCAATGTATACAAACATGCGTGTTCATTTACGTGTGAACGTGGAATAAATATGCAGTCGGGACTTCTTGTTTTATTCACTGAGAAGCTGATGTGTGTGGAGAAAAGGAGTTGCGTATTTTCCAGAGCAGCGCTTTTGTCAGACAGGAAGACTGGGATTGATAGGCATGTTCAATTTCAAACAGACATGAACACAGTTATCACCCACTCATGTGGAGCACACACCGCAACACGCTGCACACCGCAGTACTCCACACCACGCCCCACACCACACCCCGCAACACGCCACACCACAACACGCCACAGCGCAACACAGCACACCACAATACTCAACGCCACACATCACAACACACCGCACCACAACGCAACGCAGCACGCCACAATACTCCACGCCACACACCACAACGCGCCACAGCACAACGCAACACAGCACGCCACAATACTCCATGCCGCACCACAACGCGCCGCACCACAACGCAACACAGCACGCCACAATACTCCACGCCACACACCGCAACACGCCGCAGCACAACGCAACACAGCACGCCACAATACTCCATGCCGCACCACAACGCAACACAGCACGCCACAATACTCCACGCCACACACCAACACGCCACAGCACAACGCAACACAGCACGCCACAATACTCCACGCCGCACCACAACGCGCCGCACCACAAAGCAACACAGCACGCCACAATACTCCACGCCACACACCGCAACACGCCGCAGCACAACGCAGCGCAGCACGCCACAATACTCCATGCCACACACCAACACGTCGCACCACAACGCAACGCAGCACGCCACAATACTCCACGCCACAATATGCCACAGCACAACGCAACGCAGCACGCCACAATACGCCACGGCACGCACCACAGCATGCCACAGCATGCCACACCACAACACACCACGCTGCACCACACCACACTACAGCACAATACACCACAACACACCACGCTACACCACGATATGCCACGCAACACCACAGCAGACCACAATATGACACGCCACAACATGCTGCACCGTGCCACACCACGCCACAGCACACTGCAATGCGACACCACAGCACGCCACACCATACCACACTACGCTATGCCACAGCATGCCACAGCATACCACATGCCACACCACATGCCACGCGCCCCAGAGCACACCACACCACAATACAACACGCCACACACCACAGCACATCGCAGTACGCCATGCCACATGCCACACCACGCCACAGTACACCATGCCACGCCACGCCACATGCCACAACACAGCGCAGCACAATGCACCACAACACACTACACCACAATTCAGCACATCACACCACACTACACACCACATCACAATGCAGCCCATCACAGCACAGTGCAACGCAATGTAGCACAAAACACACCACGCCATGCCACACCTGATTTTCCCCTCTTTTTTCATTTCTCTTTTGTTCTTTCTCTCTTTCTTACTTTCTGTCTCTCTTACATTTTATTTATCCATATTTTGAGAAAATGTATTTAAAGGTTGATTATTCATGTATTTCTTGAAGTTTGAGGAAAACCTGAAATGTGCAGTAAAAGCAGAATTTTGGACAAGTACGTTGTGCAGCCGTCAACACCTCCAGGTTGTTTCTGCCACAAATCTGTGTATCGTCCTCACCTCAAACAGGTGTCCTGAGTATATTTGTGTATTTTCACCTCCAGACACACGCACGCGTGCACACACGCACACATGCGCACACACACACAGAACACTTTCCTGTGAAGCCGCTAAAGGCCTCTGTTCCTGGCACACATCTGCTGACGTGCTATTTATGCATAACAGCATAACACATGCACTGAGGGGAGAGAGAGAGAGGAAAAATATGTCACAGATTCCCTGCATAGCCCAGATATCACATTTTGGACATGTTTAATAACTGCAGCTAATTGCAACTGCTCGTTAGAGGTTTCATCTGGTGATTCATTTGAGGTTAAGAGCGACAGGCATGATGAGTGATCCATGTGGCCGGCCGCCATTTTGCTGGCGTTGATGGAGATGTACTCAGAGAAGTTCCCTGAAAAGGGGTTGAGAAAGAAGTGTCTTTGTTTCTACCCATCAGGCACGGCAGGAGAGAAGAGGCCTGGGCTTTTAGTTGCGCAATAATGTCCTAAATTAGTTTTAATCTCATTACAGGGAATTTTATCGTGTAGCTGACACTCACTCCTGTTAAGGCTCGTCTCGTTACTTGGCTGAGATTCAGAAAGCATCGTGTATCACAAAGTGCTTAATTCCATGGCTGGAGACGTGGACTGCGTGGAAAATAAGCACAGGCTGGATTTAGTGTTAATCCGTGCTTCACTTTCAGCGTGTGCTTTTCACATCATGTCAGTGTTGATATTGATTATATGTCCAGGAGAAAATAATGATATTTCAGTGTGAGGTGACGTGAAGGCCTGACGGCTCAAAGTGCAAACTGATCCTTTGTGTGCAGTCAATTACCAGCTGATCCAACAGCTGAACAGCGTCCCTGTGAGAGAGGAATAACCATTAGCCCCTTTTCATTTCTGTTTACATACTGACAGATGTCATGTTTCTGTTTGCTGCTCTATTTTATATTATTTCTGTCTTTCCTTCATTCCCACTTTTTTATTCCTTCCTTTCTTTATTTCTACTTTGTATGGAAGCGTATTGCTGCCATGCCAGAGAAAGAAAAACGGATCAGTCTCATGTTATACTGTGAAAAGCTTATAACAAGTTATGTTTTAACAAGATATTTTCACATTATTATGACCTCAGGGTTAATATAGTTAACGAAAACTAAGACTAAAACAAAAACCAGCACTGAAAAAATTTCATTAACTGAAATAAAAATAAAACGACAGTTTAAAAAAAAATGAAATAAAAGCTATAATGAACAATGCAACACAAACTAGAATTGCAGGTCAAATCAGCTTTTCGTTTTCATTTTCGTTTTGTTTTCCCCCTCGAGACACCAATGGACTAGTTCCAGTAGGTGGCAGTAATGCCGGCTGTCGTAAAACTCTAACTCGAACCCAATGCTTGCTGTGCAATACCTGAAAAATTTAAATTCCGTAAAAACTAAACTAAAACTGGTCAAATCCTCAAAATAAAACTAAAACTACCTATGCACTTGTAAAGCTAACTAAAACTAAACCGAAAGACTAAATAAAAATTAAAAAGTAATGAAAATTCCCAAGTTATAACTCTCTGTATGACTTACAAACGTATGACGTTATAACAAAAAACATTTCCCGTTATAACAATATACCATTTTTTTCTTGTGATAATGTGATAACATGAAATGTTTTGTTTTATCACGTGATAATTCTCTTCTTATAATGTGTGTTATGGTCCAGGGAGGTAGGCCAGATGCAAATGCGGGTAAAAAGGGTTTTATTATAAAACAGGCAGACAGAATCCTAAAACGTAGGCAAAATTGTGGTCAAAACAAGCAAATCTCAGGCGATCGGCAAACAACAATATCAGAGCGGGGGAAAAAAAGCAGAAACCAGGAAACTGGGCAGGATTTCAGCAAACCAGAAAGAGCAATATTAAAATACAAAACGGCTTGGCAGAGTCACACACGTGTGCACTAAACAATATACCTCACAATCCGAGTGTGTGTGAGTGAGACCTTAAATACTGAGTCTGTAAACAGGAGAAATGCAGAACAGCTGTGATAAACAGCTGTAACAAACGGGCGCATGCGTGGACCCGCAGTGCATCCCGAGAACTGAAGTCCGGACGTGTAGTCCAGCGCCGAGGAACCCCGAAGTAGCCGTTCAGCTAGAGAAGGGCGTGTCTGCAGAGTCGAGCTCCACTCTCGACAGGACATACGTGATCTCCATGCCACCACCTAACCCTAATCCTAACCCTAGGTCACGTGTTTCCTGTCTGGAGTGGAGGTCACGTGTTTCTTGTCTCGTCTAGAGCTCCAGTCTGCAGCTTCGCAGCACTCAGAGTGAAGGAGAGGTTGTGACGACATGAAACATTTCACATTATAACGAGAAAATTTATATCGTCAGGCTATAAGGCGAAACTCATGTTTGAATTTGGAAATGCTGCTCGGAGAACGGATATAATGAGGAATGTGGCTCATTTACATGATTTGATTAAATACTACTTCATGCTTGGGTTGAGACACGGCGAGATTCTGCTGATAAATAGGATATTGTTATAACATGATGAGTTTGTATGCCGTAATAATGTGAAAACATCTTGTTTAAGATACAAGATCCCTCCCAAGTCTTCCTTCCTTCCCTTAATTGGTTCTTGCTCTTTGCTTTCTTTTTTCCTTCTTTCATTCTTTTTCCTGCATCTCACTCACTCTCCCTCCCTCCCTTTCTTCCTTCGTTTGTTCTTTCATTTTCTTTTTCTTTCTTTTTTAATTGAGATTTTGTCATATATATATATATATATATATATATAGGATATACGGTGGTGCAAGGATATGAAGTTGATCTTCGAGTGATGAATATAATACGAGTTTTTCAACACAAGAAGATAAACTTTATATCTTCGCACCGTATTCCTTTTATGATATAGACACATCCACAAAAACAAAATACGCAAGTTAATCAAAAGAATTTTCATTTTGAACCGGTTCGTCATTTTGACAACGCACGTCAAGTCAACGGGTAAACATTGGGAGTGACGTCATTGGAGTGAAATATAGAGAAATATCTCACTCAGATCCGGGATGTATTTCGTATTAAAAATACGAGTTTTTCAACACAAGAAGATAAA
>JAOTRR010000043.1:4724506-4743521 GCA_028570945.1 Gogo arcuatus | reverse complement strand
TGTGTGATTTTCTTTTTATTATATAGACACATTCACAAACAAAAAGTGCGCAAATTTATCAAAACAATTCATCGATATCCTTGCAAGTGAGATATTGAAAAATATGTTACTCAATGTTCCGGATGTAGTTCGTTCAAGTTACATCTTGAGTCCTTGAAATGACACGACTGTTTGTCAGGCAGTTTGGAGTTCTTCACACATGCTATACCCTCCATGTTCTGGCACATGCATTGTACATATTGTACCTGTGCTCCTGATTTTTCCCCCCCTTTTCCTACTCTTCCCTAAAGGGCAGTGCGAATGATTGCGTTTACTACAAAGCCGAGGTGTTTATACCCTGTACCATAATTCTTTAATCATGGCTTCCGTTACAGCGCAAGTTCAGTGGTGTGATTATCTATCCAAGGTCAGCACTAACGAGAACCTCTCCAGGCCTGCACGTCACTGATTGACTCACAATTTCACACACGGGCACAAAATAGAAACCGCTCACAGATTCATAACCATAACTGCGCTCGGCCACGTTTATTAGGAGAACCATTAGGCCTTGATTCCAAGAAGGAAGGCAGCTTCATCGCAGGCTCCGAATACCAGCGTGGATATTAATTCCCATCTGCTGTATATTTTCAGGGAATGCCCTATGTGGGTTTCATTTTCAGGGCAGAATGAAACGTATTTAGACACTTCCTCAACAGCTGACTTTTCATCAAATTGCCCATTAACAGACTTTCAGTGCTTAAGGTGAAGCTGTCCTCTTGGTCTTTGGAGGTAATTAAAAATCATATGACATTTCCATTAATTTGAACTCAACTCTCTGAGTCATACATTCTTGCTGGACCTCTATGACAGATTAACCATTTGTCTCCATGTCAAGCAGTGACCTTGACATTGTCCATGTCGCATATGTTTTCTCCAAGGCGGCTTTGAGAACGTTTGAAGCTGAGGCTTTTTTTTTTTTTAATGAAATACAGTTGGAATGGCTTTACTCATCACTCTGTTTACTTACCACACTGATCTATTTTAAAACATACAGAAATAAAGTTGAATAAACAAATGTAAACCTGCCAGCATCTGTATACAAGACCACGTACCATATGCTGTATCGGAGTAACAATAATAATCTTCCAGATGGTAAGGATTGGAACTGTTGGACCGTGTAGTACCAAGATTTTCTGAGACGCTCAAGCTAACTATTAGATTATGGTAAATTAATACAAGGAGTATTTTTGCTAGCTTTGGTTCACACTTTTTCCTTGGAATTCTTTCCTTTCACCTCATCGGTGAATGTCTCTCTCTGCATTATCACTATCATTATTGGATTCTCAAATCTGATTGGTCAGAAGGTGTTGATTAATTTTCTAGTAAGACCTCATTCACAGATGATCCACCGATTTCTTATGTAACAAAGATAAATGTATAATTGTTGATATAGTGAAGATTTCTGTAAGATGATTGGCGTCTCCGTAATGTGTGTTTTCCGCCATGTGAAAGTCTTCAGGACAGAACACTTTGCGCTTCTCCAGGGTCTCGATACAATAACAAGCTGCGTATTTTTTTTTCGTATAAACCTCAACACCAGTGATGACTTGTCCTTCTTTAATGATTTAAAACTGTAATCATTGGCAAATTGCTGAAGTATAAGAGGAATAAAACGCTTCCAGGCATACTGTTCAAGGAAATTAATCAACTTGATTCTTGTGACAATTTCAAAATTCATGAGATCTTTTGGGGGGGGGGGGGGTGATGATCTGTGACATAATGTTGATCTTTCTTTGTTCATATGGCTGAGCCAATGGAGGTTCCTCTAGCTGTAACCACAGGGCAGTTTTCGTCCTACGGAGTCTCCAACACATTTGCGCAACTGTTACGAAACTGTCTGTGTGAAAGTCTTACTTTCTATGTGCTAGCTGTCAAATGTGTTGCATTCAATTATTAGTCAAGTTCCATTTGAACTCAATAGGTTAAATCTTTTTCTCTTTAGACATTTTCTGCACTAGCATGGCAGCCGGACATCAATTCTACAATCCTCTGCTAGCATTTTCCCTAATCTATTATGATCCACTTATTTAGAAAATTAAACAAAGCCTTGAAAGGACCCTGAACTTACAGAAAGGCAAGTACTGCATTGTAAATAAACTCTTGTCAGAAACGGCTTGCTAAATCCCAGGACAGCCGCTTCCCATTCCAGCGTGTTTTATAGCATGCATGTTATAAACAAATCAGCTTGCACCACTTAGCATAATTACACTCCTCCCAAAGGAAGTGGAATTGTCAGATGTGATTTTGCAAGTGAACTGTTTGCCTATGCATCATGCCTGCATACTCCTGTCTAAATCTTTGTACCTTATTACAGCAAGATTGGTGCAAACAAACCTGGTCTCTTTCAAATGTCAGGGAAGATAAATACTTTTCAGCCCAAGATGTGCATCGATGTCATCAGTTTTGTAGAAACGGTCAGTGATCCGAGCTCCTTTAATGTATGTTGATGGAATTTGAATACTGAATAGCAAAGAGAAGCTGTAGTGCTTTCACTTTGAGAGAGGAAAATGGCCAGAAAAGAACAGCTTTCTGAAAGATTCACAGTTGTAAACATTCTTAAAATATGACTGACAACCATTGTTGTTTGTAGTTACATGCATTACTGCGCACTACGATATTGCTTGACTGGTCAGATTTGTATAAAACATGTTTTAACTGGCTGTTTTGGCTCTACAGTTGTACCACTGTATGATGTTTTAGGTGCCATCAAAACAGGTGCATTAAAACTGTTGGGGGAAAAAAAAACTATCTACGTGTACAATATTTCAGAAAAGTGTCAGTCGTGACATAATGTATCATGAGATCAAAGTTATATTACCTATCCCTAGGTAACCCTTTCATCACTGCAAACCGCTATATCGGTCTGGAAAATATGGAATCTTTCAACACAACAGACTGCAAAATCGGTCTCGTGTATTGGTCGCCATTATCATGGCAGACCGCTATTCCGGTTTCATTGTAGTAGGGAAACCCCTGTGTATTGTACATGCTGATTGGTTGAGAACCACAATGTTATTTTATGTTAATTAGGGTTATGCATCTTTCTTTCAGTAAATGTTTGTGGATAAAATGCAAATTTACCCGTGTTCAATTTACTGTCATAAGTGTTACATATTCTCGAAGCAGAATTCCTCTAGTTTCCAACGGTAACTTGGTACCTTTTGGTGATTTCCGATGCCAAATATGTCACTATGGCACACACTCTAGTTCACTATGTCTTCTTTTAAAATAGTGTACTGGTTTATATGGAATTGATCACAAAGTTACTTAGTGTTAATGGTATTTCTTATGTAAAGTTATAAAGTGTATGTAGCAGTCTGTACATGAAGTTACGCAGTGGTGAAAGAGTTACGGTTTCGTAGCGCTCTAGAAAGATTATACTTACCTATATTATATATCGATGATGCACAAACCTTCTGTTTTCAGATTCTATACTGAAGGTTTCCCCCAGAGAACCTTTCTAGATTTAACCTTCAATTAAGAGTCAGTTATCGGTTGTGGCTCCGTATGATCTCCGCACTTGTTTTTGGTCATTTGGTGACACTTGTATTGCTATTGGTTGCTTACTTTTAAGGCAGTTTTGGTAACATCTTGCAGCCGAGTTAAATGTAAAGACAAATACAGAAATTTCTATGTAGATTCAGGCAAGCCAGAGGCGACAGTAGCAAGGGAAAAACTCTGAGATGACATGAGGAAGCAGATTCAAAAGGGATCCCATCCAGCATTTTTCCTTTTTCCTTTTTCTTTTGTAATTTTTCTCATAAAGCCAAACTACTCTAATCAATTGCCCTAGCTTTTTAAAATGTATAGACATGTTTCATGCAAGTCATGATCTGGATACATGAAGGAATCTATCAAAATACAGCCTTTTGACTAATGCAGGATTTCTGAGTTCTAACTGAAACCACAAGCAGAAAAATCCTGTTTATTCCACATCTGCGGGTACCGAGTGGTCCATGGTGTCCATGGTGTAATGTACTCTGGCAGGTACACTACATTCTGTGAACGTGTGAAACTGCAATGTTCTTCACGAATGTGCCAAAAACTCTCTTAAGGCAAAGTGTTGATTCCTCTTCACTTTCACACCTACCTATTTGAATCCTATATTAGCCCGTCCTTGTTTATCAGTGTATTTATTTAGTTTTGTATTTGTCCATTTGCTGTTCTGCGTTTTGATCCATATGTTATATCTTTTTTCTTTTATATTTAATCACTTTAACCTTTGAGCTCGCCTTTTTTAATGCTTCCGATCCTTTCATGTGCTTGTGAAGTGTGAAGCGGAAAAGTGTTAGTTATCACCACTGCTCAGCTTTTGTGGACTTTTCTCAGTTGATTTTAGAAGCAGATTGTCCTCCCACAGTCGCACAAACGGGAGCCGCATGGTGTGAGTCACACACACATTAGTATAAACTGGATTTTGTTTGCTCTTCCACTTTCATGCTTGGTGGAATTAGTTCGCCAGTCTGTAAAGTCTATAAATAGTCCGAGTTATGATGTTTTGTATCGTGCTCATTTTAATTGCATGTTTGGTTTGTATATCGGGGGTTTAGACATTCTGAAAATGTCAGCAGAGCCTGGTCGGTTTATACTTGCACGTCTTTTATCCTTCTTTGTTTCTGTGCGACAGTCTTGGGTACACTGTAGTGTTTTATTCACATAGAATCACATAAAATGGGCCCTTTTCACTGAGCTTGATGGCATTGATTGGTCAGAAACAGTAACCCTGCTTTCCTTCCTGGCTCTAAATAGGTTCTAAGCCCTTAAGGCTGATTTATACTTCTGCGTCAAATCTACGCTGTATGTACGGCGTTGATGTTCACGCAGGGTGAAGCATTTATACTTGCATGTAAGGTGTACGGCGTAGGGTACACGGCTACACAGCTACGCCGTACCCTGTTGTGTAGTTTTGACACAGAAGTATAAATTGGCCTTAAATCTGTATGTGCACTTTGTTGTAATGTGAAGATACTTTAATGATAAGGAAATACAAAATCAGTGTAATGCTAACTTGGCCGTTTTTCCTGTCCCTGAAGCAGAAAATGCTTTTTTTCCCCATTAAACGGCTCTCTTATTTTATTTAAAACTAAATCGAGGTTAATGTTGGTTAGCTGTAGATACAGTTGCGGTCAGAAGTTTACATTCACTCATCATGGACGTGAATGTCATGGCAATATTGGGCTTTCAGTGATGTTCTTTTTCTGTGGCAGAATGATTGTACAACATACATCTTTAAAAAAAATCAATAATTTAATGCACAAGTTTTAATTTATTTTGGACTTTCTGAAATCAACACAGGGTCAAAATTATACATACACCCACTCAGAGTATTGCTTCAGTTGTGCTGAAAGTTCCAAAATGTCTTTTGACCTAAACTGTCACCGTCAGCTGACCAGAAAATTGGTTTGTATGGTCAGGAGCAACCCAAGAACCAGCAAGACACAAGCCTGCCATGAACTGGAAGCTGCTGGAACACCAGAGTCACTGTCTACAGTCAGCCGAGTTTTACATCACCTGCCATCCAAGAAAGAAGCCCCACCTTCAAGCTCGACTCGAGTTTGCAGCTGACCACATGGACAAAGAAAAAGCCTTCTGAAGGAAAGTTTTGTGGTCAGATAAGACAAAGATTGCGGTGTTTGGCCACAATGACCAGAGATATGTTTGGAGGAGTAAACGTGAGGCATTCAACCCCAAGAACACTGTACTAACTGTTAAGCATGGTTAAAGTGGATGGAATAATGAAGAAGGAGAATTACCTCAGAATTCTTCAGCATAACCCCAAACCATCAGCTAGAAGGTTGAAACTCGGACACAACTGGGTGTTCCAACAGGATAATGACCCCAGACACATCAAAGCTGGTTGTGGAATGGATAAAGCAGGTTAACATTAAGCGTTTGGAATGGCCTTCCCAAAGTCCTGACCTCAACCCTATTGAAAATCTGTGGGCTGTACTTGAGTGTCAGGTCCGTGCCAGGAAACCAACAAATTTAATAAAACTCTACTAATTCTGCCAAGAAGAGTGGTCAAATATCCAACCAGAATTCTGCCAGGAGCTTGTTGATGGCTACCAAAAGCGTCTGGTCTAGGTGAAACTTGAAAAGGGACATTTAACCAAATATTAGATGTGCTGTATGTATAATTTTGACCCTGTGTTGATTTCAGAAAACTGTATGTTTGTATAAGTGCATCACAAACATTGAGAATGACTTTGATGATGGACTTGTTACCAGCCCAGAAACATGCTGGGGATGTAAATGGGCACAGCTGTAATAGAGCTTCATTAGCCGAGTCCACTTAAAGAGCTCTCTCTCTCAAGAGCATGTCTGATTAGCAGAGCAGTGCGAAACGTGTGGGTGTCTGGGCAGAAAGATCCTTCTTATTAAAGCCACCGCACACTGCTTCTCTGTTAGAAGTCAGCTTATGTTCCTCTGGAGATATGCAAATATGTTTCTCAGGTGATCGTGACCCTCAAGCTCCTTGATCAAGAAGCTGTGCATGACGCAAAATCAAAAGCGCTGCACAAGTGCCAGAGATAACCAGCTTATATTTGACATGATCCATCACATTCATACCGAATTAGAGCGCTAGGTAATAGGCCTATATTTCACACGGCACTGTAATTAAAGTCTGTGCCGCCAAATTTAGATGTTAATTAATGCATTAGGAATATTCATGCATATTTCTGTCAGGTCCTATAGGTCAGAACATTGAGTGAATGTGCACATGGATATAAGGTCTTACAGCAAAGAGCACAGACTGATGACTTAGTTCAGATTTCTGTACAGCCTAAAACACCTGATTAATCCCCTTTTGCTGGTCAACTCGGCTATTAAAGTTCGTTAAGAAATCATGAATCCATCAATATTACAGAGATTTTGTTGAAGTCGGTCTCGAGACATTTTACGCCTCATTCAGAGTCGGTGTCTTGAGTCCAAAAGTTATGTTAATATTTATGTAGGTAATGTTGCGCACATTCAGAGTCAGGTTACGCAGGCCCATTTTAGATTATGCAAATAACCTGTGTGAGGTTCAGGTCTCCAGTGCTGCCAGTTTTTTCTTGAGTAGAAGAGGCGAGGGAGGGTTTCTCAGGAGCATCAAGACCCCACTGCCTTTAAGCACGAGCACTCAAGCTTGAGGCTCGGGGGGAAAAAAATCAGGGGACAGAAAATGTTTCATTTTGTTTTTTCCTTTGCCGTCAAATGAGATTAGAGACCATTTAAATAAAAAAAAAAAGATAAATTTGATGATGTGTAAATGAGAAAATGTAATAAACATCTAATAGGAGTCTAGTTATTGCCAATATTACATAAGTAAATTGCTTCCTCAATATTTGGAAACTTCAACAGCACTCGATCCAGCGCATACTAATTTATGCGTTCTATTATTTTTTTTAATATTGTGCCCCGACAGTTAATTACACTGAATATAGCCATGATGTATTACATCAAAGTCATGAAATAACGTGTGCACAAAACGCTGTTTATATTTTTATAGCTTTTCATTCACACACACTGTTAATTCATCTGCTAACTTTATCCATTAAAAAAAATCACTCTGTGAGATACAATGTCTGTCATTACGCTGCCGTCTCCTCTGAAGTCTGATGCAGAATCGCACGTAATTGAGACGCGTGTCCACCCCGCTTGCACATTTCCCACGCAACAGTCTGAATAGTGCTAAAATCTGTAGTTCACTCGGCACGTGTAACTCTGCTTTGAATACAGACGTTTGAGTAAATATCTTGCTTATTTCTTTAAATATTGCAAGTGAGGCCTAGATCGAAGGATCTCGATTGCTAAGTGTTGCAAAGTTTTACTGTTGCTGGCTAACAGAGGCACAAATTTATTACCCGGCGTCAAGCTCTTGACAGTGCCACTCCAGAATAGTGTCTCTTACTAGGTTTTGAGATGGCTCAGGCGCTAAAGCAAAGTGACTATAATTCATCGAAACCACCTGGTGATTCCCCCTAGTCACCTTCCTCGCTTCCTTTTTGCCAGATGCTTCTCCAGCATCCAATCAATCTTACCGTAGACCGACCTTGAGTCCAATTCCTCCACTTTTCGGCATTGGGGAGTTTATTCCCTTTTTGCTGTTACTCATTAGGCAACACACCTGTGTCCAGACCCAGATTAAAGTCGGATCATGGTACTCAGTATCACACAAGAGCCAAAGGCAATGACATGAAAATTGAGAAAAGCACACAAAAAAAACCAACCACATAATCTATATGGGATGGGTCAAGGAAGACACAGTACGGGTTTTAAACCTGGCAAATCCAATGAGGAACTGAGAAACTAGGGATATGCAAATAAGGCCACAAGTCTCAGACATATGAATGATTGATTACCCCAAGATTACATTATAAATACACTGACAAATCATGGCTGAGGAAAAGATAGGGATTGGATCACACACTGACATTGGTTCAGGATGAAAGGAAGCTGAGCAGTTCAGCCAATCTACTAGCTGTCTTAGTCCATGAATGGGGGTTTTAATAGATCTTGGACGTGGTCTAGGAAGCATTGAAGCAGGAAAGACATGCATAATTATAATGCCTGTCTACAGGGAATAGTTTCCTGAAACAGGATATGAAAATTAGTTTGAAGCAACACACTGTTCTCCAGTCCAATTACTCCTTGCCAGTTACAATTACAAGGCAAACACCTCCTGAATAAATAAAGATTAAATTAATAAGTAGAAATTAAAAGTTTGCCCCCGTGCAGTTAGACATCTGCATATTAATTTCCTCAGTGTCACCACCATGTTGTTGTGCCTTTATACTACAGTGCTGTTGGTCCCGGTGTTGATTAATTTTCCATAACAGCAGCTCTGACAGTAGATCCAGCTATAAGGCAAATCCCAGGTTTATATTAATGCGCTTGTTCCAAAAGGTTAACAACTTGCACAGGGATTTGTATGATGGACACTTCACGTAAACAGACTTTTAAAAAAACAATCTGTTATCTGTGAAAAAAAAAAAAAAATGCAGTGAAGTTTTCTGTAAAGAGGTTTTTAATTAACGTTGTTGGAAGGAGTCACCAGTGTCAGCACTTTGTTACAGTGAGAGGTAAAGCTGGAAAGTTTTCCCACATGGGAAAGTCTTCAGGATAGAGGATTTTGTTTTTGTTTCCACATCGCAGTTTCTCAGCATCACGACAAGCTGTCTTTTTGTCTTATTAACTTTGAGAGAGAAGATACACAGGCTTGTGAGGGAATGACCGTTTATAGCTATTATATAAAGTAGATTAGAACATGATGTAATTGGAAGATAAAGTTTTTTTTATTCCTTACTTAATCCACACAAGTCTAAGGAATGGGATAATTGTTGTTTTTCAGCCCATGAAACTTTTTTTAATGTATATTTAATGATTCATTTTCTGTGTCTATATAATGATGTGCATAATATATTTCGATAAAGATGCTCTGAAATCCAAGAGCTAACATCCTCTCTGGTTTCTTTAATAATTAATTTGTTCATCTATCACCAAGTGTTTCGCTCCAAATGACCTTTCATTACTCATAAAATAATTTTACAAGTTAAATAGACTAAGACCCCCTCTGGAGCTCAGCTATAAATACTTCTTTTGAGGTGTATAATTTTTTTTCTGTCACAGGGCCCAATCGATGCTTCCCAAATAGGAATGCTTTTCATCTCGAGGGCATGAAAGACAAACGAGACATCGATAAGATTAAAAAGGAAACTTTGTAAATGAAGCACCTCAATAACACAATGATGAGCAATGCTCTCGCAATGGTCACGCTGCTTTATATTGGCCTATAGAATTTCCAAGGTCCAGTCGATACGCAGCTTGGCATTTTACGGGCGCTGTGCAGCCGCGAGGTCGGGGCCGTGCCGTTCTACCTGGTTGGCGGCGGGCATCCATCTTTTGTACGAGTGTGTTTGGCTGTGTTTTCTTTTGGCTCTGATGAAGTGCTCCCTCCCTGAAGGTGACCTTCTGTCTCCATACCTGCTGCTACAGTCTATTAAGCACCTTAATGATGACCAGTGCCAGTGGGCCTCCTGTCCAGCAGTGGATGAGAACACGAGGGACACTTCTTCCCGAAACAAGTCCGCCTCCTTTTGTCTGTTTGTCTTTCTCGTGCCTCATGGACCTACGATTAAGTGAGTCAGTGTGGCTTGGCTTCCAGCTGTACATTACATCAGGATGGTGCTTTAGGGACAAATAGGAATCCTCTGAGTGCAGTTTTTGTGTGCTAGTCCTCTTACTGATCAGCAGGCTCCCTGGATGCCATTATTCAGAGTTTTGCTTTGAATTTCTATGATATCTTTGCATAGACAGGCACCAAACCTCAATCCACAGTGGAAGAAAGAAGCAAGCGTGATCCCCAGCACAGTCAGACAGAGTTAGTAGAGATGATAACAACAGCTTTTGGTGGAATCAAGTTCCTAGTCATTGATCTTCGCACTGACTAGGTCTGGACGAAGGTCTGGAAACACGTCTCGTGCACTGGCTCCACCTTCAATTAATACACAGTCAGACAATAGCGGATGTTCTGCAGCAGCTCTGATTGGTCAGAAGGTGTTGATGAATTTTCCAGAACAGCAGCTCTGACTATAATCCCAGCTGTAATTCAGGTCACACGGTTCATTTTAAGATGTTAGCGTTTCTATAGTAACAGCTAATACACAGGGACATGTAAGATGGACGCTCCATATAATCCAAGCCTTATAATGAACTGATTTAGAAATGTGCTGTTAATTAAAAAAGAAAAAATATAGACTATATTTGGTTATATTGTGAATAAAAAGTCTTCAGGAAAGGGGACTTTTTTATTATGAATGCGAAGAGAGAAAAAAAAGATGTCCGAATGTCCTGTAAATTATGACCGGAACTTGTTTTACGTTAGACAATTGTAGTTTTTTTAATTAATAAAAACTTGTAATAAGAGGAACAAAACATTTTGGGGATATGCTCTTATATCAAACTAGACTTGCCTCAATTTGTTACACATTTAACAATTTTACAGAAATGTTTTTTTAATTTTTTTTCATAGCCACTGTTCTACTGCAATAGAGACTTCAGCTATATGTACTTATTATAAGCAGACTGCAGGCAGAGAGACTAATCAGGTAGGAAGTACTCCAGATGAAAATGTGCACTTAGAGTAAGCAGATGACTCTGTGCGAGTCCTGTCTCTGACAAAGAGCGACGAAGACCTTTTTTGTCCTGTTGGAGGTATGAATATCATTAGCAGCATTTGTTCAAGCTTGCAGGATGTGGCAGCTTTGTGTGGACGACAACGAAAAAGAAAAAAAAAAGAACGGGGGGGGATGTACAAGAACACCAAGCTAAAGCAATATGTAAATAAGGCGAGCGATGGTGTGACTAATGGCTTGCTGTTCAGGGTTTGAACATGTTCTCCTCAAAGTGAAGCATTACACTCTTATCAGTGTCTTGCCTTTTCCTTTCATCTCTCAGGATTTTTTTTTCCACATAAGGGTTGGAGTCACCTCAAAAGAAATGGAGACCTTGAAGCTATCTTTTTTTCTTTTCTTTTTTTTTTTTGAAGGGTTGTGGTAGCTTTTTTGTGCCTTTTTTTGAGACGGAATCAGGGCTGTGGTGCACACAAGAGGTACAGAGTGCTTTGTGTTAATCTTTCTGTCCTGGGCTCGACCCTAGCGGAGGCTTATGATCAAAGTTCTGATTCTGTAGAAAAGCCCTATAGAAGCGTCCTCTGGACAAGTCAGCACGCCTGAAAACCTGGACCTGATTGTCGAAGAGAATTGACTCCCATCCTCCTTTGTCTGCATTTGACCTTGGCTAATCTAACATTATTCTAGTTTGTCTGCACTCAAGTGATCTTCTTTGGGTTTGCCTTAGCTTAGCTAAGCTAACATTGCTTTTTATTTTCTTTTCTTTTTTTTTTAAAACATTGTGTATGTAGAGATTTTCGGTTAATATGACCCGGCCACAGGGTTATTAATATAGAGGATCTTATTACCCCCTGAGCAACTGATTGCTTTCGTTTGAAGGATCTGGTTTATTAATGCTAATATTAGCAGGGCCCTGACCTCTAATCCTTCTACAGTCAATTAGTGTAGTTTTACCTGCAGGGCACATGCAGATTTATGTGCTTACCAAGGAATTTAACTGCAACCCTGTGTATTTCCACCTACCTATACACACGACTTCATCCCAGAGGATGATGGAACATGCTCTGAAGCTGCAGAGTGTAATACGTAAAAAAAAAAAAAAAAGGACCGTGTTTAACCTTGAGTAGTTAAATGCATCCCTCTTCATGCATCTTTCTAAATCCTGCTCTATAACATTTAACATATAATAAAACACATCGTTTCAGTTCTAAAACCTGATTGGATGAGCCCTGTTCAAAGACACTGTACAATTTTGGCAATAATTGAATTCTATATTAATGCATCAGGCTTTAAAGCAACAAAACCTTTATACTAATGCCTCGTAGACACTAGATGGTTCTTAAAATCTCAGAAATGCTGTGCTGCTCACACTACACCACTCATCACTTGTGATCAGTTGTTTTGTACAAAATAAGCCTGACTATTATGTCTATTTCTACTATATTTTATGGAAACAAGAAAAAAAAGAGAAACAAGAAAAAAGTGCAGGGAGGATTGGTTGGGGATTGGTTGTCTGTTCTACAAAGAGAACTGGAGCTCTAGTGCAAAGAAACAGCTGTCTTATTCTGTGCTCCGGCAGGAAGCAGGTCATGTTTGTTTTCGGCTTTTGCAGTTTCTTATGACCAGTAGGGTATGACATGCCAAATAATCTCTTCTTGAAGTATTATTGTGCTTACATTTTGCCCTCGCCCTTCTACACAAACAGACTAATGATGAACTGGATTCAGGGATCTGCTGCACATGACAGCAGATGAAATTAGATTTCTTCTTGGACTCTCGCTGGCTCTTTCTCAGCGCTATTCTTGCTACTTGTCATAGGAGTGCTCACGCTATACAATTAAACATACTTGAAAATATCAGTGCATCAGCCATTGTTTTACTGTGGAATGGCCTGATTTGCATCTGGTATGTCGCTTAGCAACCAAAGCTTACTGTTAACAAACTAAAAGGAGCAAGCCACGTAAGGACTTGCGTTACAGTGATTTTATCATCAGTAAGGGTATTTTAGGCACTAAAACCTCCTCGTGCCTAACAGTACTCTTCCTTGTGATAAAATCACTATAACACATGCTCTCTCTCATGGCATATTTCTTTATTATATCAGCAATTCCACAGAAACTCAGCCCCAGTTTGCTGAGTGCATTATGGGAATCGTATGCACGCTGACCTCAGCCGAAATAGTTTATTTAAAACAAGCACTTATAATGCATCATGTGAACAATTCTTAATGCATAATAAACACCGATATAAAGTGTAATGCATCTTCATAAATAATTACAATATGTATAATTCCTTATGAATGCATTATAACGTGATATCAATGCATTTGTGGCTTATTATGAATGACGTTCATAGAAAGTGTTGCTGATTTGATTAAAGCTTTGTAACTTATAGCTATAGCTTCAGAAATTAAAAGCAGACATTCATATTCCCTCACCGTATTCCTCAGACCATCATAGAAATGTGAAATCATAGAAATTTGCTCTCAGATTGGAGCATAAACAAACATGTGGCAAACCTTTATGCCTTTCAACTGATGACAATTTAAACACGTAAAAAAAGAGAATGTTTCTCATTGGGAAAAAGTAGACAGGATATCGTTACAGTTGGCCGTACATTGTAGTAAAGTATATTCCGTGCCATGTATTCTGTCTTGAAACTTTGTGATTGTTACTCTCGTTCCTGCTTTGTCAGCTCTGGCCCTGTTTGCACTCATCCTTATGAGGCGTATTATCAAACCCTAACTATGAATAGAAATCAGCTTAATTTGAGGCTAATTCTTGGAGGAAGTACTGGCACTAGCATTGCACACCGGGTCGCCATTTGCATTGGACAATACATTATTCTTTTCACTCAACTGAGAACAGGGTCACTCCAAAAGTCAAAGTTTCCAGGAGTGAGGATTCTCACTTTATAATGTCCAATGTTGTATATTTCAGCAATAATAAACATCTTACGTTAAATCACGGAAGTGTCTACTTCTCCTCCTTGTCTACTTCTGGCTTGAAGTTTGAATTGCAGAAATTTATTCAATCATGATATCAGGACACCGCACCGTGTCATTGTCATTTTCTAGCCAGGGCTCGGAAAACCCAAAGTTCAAATCCCAATTACCACCAAACTAAAAGCCAGAGTTTTGTGAAGTTTTCTGATGAGTCAGAAGCACATCTGTCATTTTCTCCGCTGAGCTCAGTGACCTTCCGTGAGGCCAGATTTTTCAAAGGAAATGACCGTGAAGTATTATGGTAAATTCTTAAGTTATTCATCAGATGCTGATTAAATGACTTGACAGTAAGTACATAAGATCCTGTAGAGTTGAATGTCGATGAGATGGAAGTATTTTTCATTTTTGTTTGCAAACGTAGGTCCTAGAATCGGCAATACCATTCGAGAGCGTTGAGGAGAGGACCTCCATGAATGACGTTGAAAATCGCATCACATGGGATGAACCAAACAACAATCTAAAAAAAATGAATATCGTGAAAAAAAAAATTTCATTAATTTTATCAAGGATTTATCCTGGAAGTGGTAGGTTTCTATAGTTTTATTCAACTGCATAAATTAATATATAGACAAATATTATCAAATATAAATATCATTATAAAATAAATATAAATAATATATACTGGTATATTTTTTCTAAATATAGGCCTGTGTGTTTTACATTTCATTTGAGTATTGGAATTACAAGTCATGCAATCGTCATTTTCTATACTACTTTCTGTCTTTTGCAAAAGAAATTGTATTCAAAAAAACCAAAACAGATGATTCTCCATCTATCCGTCATGACACATGACCCTCTTACCATCTTCTCAAGGGCTCATCAATCCTCAGCGATGTAATAATACTTGGAGTGCAGTGATTTTAGCACTTACTGAAATCTGCCTTCTTTTTTCAGACATGCATAACTGTTGCCAAAATTTGCTTCCCATTTTCTTTTCATTTTTTTGCAAGTTTATTCATATTTGCACATGCAAACCAACTGAACAGCAAAAGACATTAGCCAAACCTGCAGGAATTGACGCGTTGACACGATACGTGCAACCGATGAGCATGAGGGGGCCTGCGATTGGATGACGGGTCTCGCCCGTGGCGTGATCAGCACATGATTTGCTCCTGCTGTTGTATCAGATCCAAGACCTGTTGGAGTGCCGTCTGGTGATTACAGAGTAGAGTAGCAGTCAATATACGGATCAACGGAGGTCCCATAAGGGACAGATCATTTTAGCCCAGTATACGGGACGTCCTGGCTAATACGGGATAGTTGGAAATTCCACTGTCGCGTTTCAATCTCTTTTGACATTTAGACCAGCGTCAGCCCCATAAATCCACGGTTCAGCAGCTTCCTTCTGTAACTGTGCAGATAATGGCTTTCATATACTGCTACAGTCAGCCGAGCACATGTAGCCCAGATGTTTTTAATAACCTGCTGCTGGTAAGAGGCTAGTCTGTGATGACAAATGTACTTACCTAGTAATCTGTCTTTGGTGGGTGGTAACCATGTTAGCTCCAAGGGTTAAAGAGCAATTTTAGTAGAAGTTCTAATGTTGTTGACAAGTGAAAAGCACCTTTACAAGTTTTTAAACCATGGTTCATAATATTCCATACAGGTTGCATCATGAACATTCTCTCAGTTTTGATTTCTTGAGTCCACACTCAGGACCAATTCGGTGCACATCTGAGGGCGGGGCTCAAGGGCAGGTTTGCGTGTATTCAGAACTGAGTTACACATCTGCTTTCCAGTCAGTTTTCTGGGTGCTTTGTTACGATTATGCAAATCATCTGTATGTAGTTCACAACTCTGTCCAAGATGTCCAACATTAACAAAATAGCTTCCACCCTCATTATTATTATAAAATAGCACTTGATCCAGCACATTCTAGTATTTTGCTTGCTTATTTGTTTGTTTGTTTGTTTGTAGTGCTGAGACCGTTAATTGGTAAATTGTGTGCCCAGCTTAACGAAGCCACAAGACTAAAGCTCTTCATTGCCTTTAAAAGGACAATACTATTAATAAAGTGTCATCAATTAGAGTTATGTAGTTATATATTTACAGCCCAAACCATACGTTTCAGTGTGACATATAGCGCTTACATCAAACTGTCAGAATGTCCTCCTCATTTGAGGTGCTGTCACACAAGAAAAATGCACTTAAGTTCAAGGTCAGAATCACGTGTAACTGAGACACGCATTTGTGTCTCAAAGCCACATGTGTACCTGTCATGTAAGTTCTGAATAGAGCTACAAGAGGCTGTAGTTATGTCTGAGGAGGGAATACTATTCTGTGCAGTTTATGTATTAAATCTTCACTAAGCATGCATAACTCAACTCTGAACATGCCGCAGTCTTGACTAATAAACAGAGGAGTGATAAATGAAATATAAAGTGTCGTAGTAAAGTATTGGACCAGCTCTATCTGTCACAACAGCACGAGCATGCTTTAGCGTAGATTCAACAAGTCTCTGGAACAATACTTGGAGTGAAACAGATTTTCCCTCAGTTGGTGTTTTGATGATGATGGCAGCTCTATGTAACACGATCTTGTTCAAGTCTTGCATAGGTTTTCAATTTGGCTGAGATCTGGTGACTCTGAAGGCTGTAGCATATGATTTACATCATTTTCATCCTCATTGAGCCCTTGGGACCTGTGGACGGGGGCGGGGTCATCTTGGAAGAGACCACGCCCATCTGAAGAGAAAGGTTTCATCAGAGAATCGAGGTGATCAGTTAGAAGACCTTCATATTGATTTCCATTGACATTTCCGTCCAGAGAGGACAAGTGGACAAGTGAACCATGGCAGCAAAAATAAATGTCCCCCACAATATAATACAACCTCTTATATTTTTTTCTTTGAATGTTTAACTCATCTGTCGCATTTAAACATTACTGCCAATAGAAAAAATAATTTTTCCTTGGCTATTGCTATAATAACCCTCCTATTGATCATGTTTTCTCTGAAAAGTAAGAAAAAGCCAGACACCGAGTCACTTTGGCACCATATGGTTTATGACTGGATATTTCCTTTGAACCGTCGCTTTGATATGAGCCTTTTGAACTGCTGGAGGACTTTTTGAAAGGAGAATATGTAAATTGGGTATATAATAATAAAATAAGCTGCTAACGTTGATTCATTATAAGGCACGTAATGTCACTTTAAAAGGGCCTTCTCATTATTATTTAATGCTTAATTTAGATTAACCTCTGAAACGTTCGCTGTTCATTTTCAGGATATGATAAAACGTCTTTGAATTGCGCTGAGAGTTGGCTTCAGGTAAATTGTGGGACATATTAAAAGATACACAAAAAAGCATTAGAATGAATGTTTAATACAAAAGTATGAATATATTCGTCATATTTAAGTATTGATAATGTAATACAGTGACAAATACATTCATTTAAACATGTATGCATGCCATAATCGTAAGTGTGTTTATTATATACTAAGGAAGAAGTGAATGATTTCATCAGTGCAGCTGGAGATCAGGATTTGTAATGTTCTTATCTCCTTTTTTATTGCGATGAGGCAAAATCCTATCTTGAATCTTGAAAAGGCATTTTAATCATTTCTCCCAGCTCACCTGTGCCTTAAACTCTGAGTACACTGCACATATCTTTGGGAGCTTCAGCACTGTGTGTTTCTTATTTTATACAGCTTGTTGAAGACAGGATGAATTCTACAATGACATGTCAGTGCACTGCAAATGTGTCTTGCAAACGTGCTCTAAACGTGTGCGTTTTTCCTGAGGCCTTATGCAGAAACATTACACGATTCTGTCATGCCCCAGTTTGATTTCGTCCTGCCCCTCTGTCTTCTCCTTTCTTCCCATTTTAACAGCCTCCTCCCAATCCAATGTCATCATCAATTTATAATGCCATAGCTCTGGTGATAAATAACATAAAACATTTAATAAGACTGTTAACCAAGTGTCAGAGTAAAAATCTTAATCAATAGAAAGTTCACGGCTTTAGACACATTGATCTGCACATTTTGTAAGGAGGAGAAGATTCAAAGGCAGATAACAGGCTGGGACCTCCATTAATTCACCTGTCAGGGTGTCGAAAGGGCCTCAGAGATAAATACACCAGGTAGCTGGTGGAGAAGCCTTCATCTCACTTATAGAATAGTGATTAGTCAAAAAAGTTTTTTTTGAACCCACCTCTCATCTGTGGTGGACAGAGAGTTCAGTTGGAGTTAGCATTACCAAGGATTATCATATCACTTCCAAGCAACAAGGTAGTCTGTTTAAGGGCATGATATTCCATTACTTATCCAGAGCGACTTATCGTGTTACCAGAGCACTCCTCAGAGCGTGATTCTCATTGGCATTATCGTTTTAGCCATTCAGCTGCTTGAAAACCAAAAAACAGACATAACATCTGGCTCATATTGATTTATGAGAACGATCAAGAGTGCCTTCGCTGTCCTGATTTTCTTTGTAATGAGCTGTCGTGAGATTTTCAGCTGACTGTCGCGATCAGTATTGGTGGTTTAGCATCGTTAGCTAAATCCTGTGCAGATAACAATGCTAACTAGCTAAAAATTGAGAGCCGATTCCAATTTGCTGTTGTAAGAATGGTCAAGAAGCCTTCGCTGTCCTGTTTTTATTTGTAATGAGCTCTCATGATGTTTTCAGCTGACTGTCACCTCCAGTGTTAGCTGCATGGGGTTTAGCTAGCCTTACATAGTTTATATTTCTAGGAAGGTAGTTCACCCAAACCATTACATTATGTCAAAGTGCTAATATATATATATATATATATATATTTCTACATTGCTACAGATTGTGTTTTATGTACTTGTCCAAGAAGAAGAAGAAGAAGAACCAAGGCTGAAGCCTTTATTTTCGTCACATGTACTCTC
>JAOTRR010000043.1:4694019-4706583 GCA_028570945.1 Gogo arcuatus | reverse complement strand
GAGAGAGTGAGATGGCAGCGCCCAGGGACATTTGTTTTTCTTTTAAAATAAAATCGTACACAGTATACAGGTACAAATATGAACAAGTGAACACTGTCAGTATAAAGGAGTTTACTTTTTGGGTTTTGTTTGGCTTTAATTGTATTTTACACTAGGTTTTATCCAGAACCAGTAGCCTAAAATACAGGAAAATGGGCATTTAGACCATTTCAGTTTTAAGTAAAGTCATGGAGGGCATAATATTATTTCCAGCTGCACAGTTGGGAACTGTCTGCCGGCAGTGAGAGTCGCAGAAACTTAACACAGATATATACGTGAAACCTAACACACTGAATGTATTGTTGCTATAAATTCAATTATAGTTTTCCTGAGGATATGCAAACTTTTCCACTTGTTTGTAAAGCCAGAAGAAGGTCAGACTAATTGATTTTATCAAAGCTCCTTGTGCAGAATTGAATTTGAACATGTGTGCCTAAGAAATCTTGCTATTCTCTCAATATACAAGTATTGCTATAAGTATAAAGTCATATTGTACCATAGAAATGATAAAGTATGGAACACATAGGTATTAGAACTTTTGGGTGTGATATTATTTATGATTATTCCTGTTCTTTAAGTAATGTTTTGAAGCTGAGACAGCCAACCTCATTTCAGTTCACGCGTAACACATGGAAACAAGTTCAGCTTGGATTTCAAGTTCATGTGGTAAAGGCAGAGTGAAGGATGTGTTTTCTTTTCACTCACAAACACTTCAGTTTCCCTTGACACCAAGGCATAGTTGCTGTCGTACCCCTGCAGTGAAACGCAATTGGTTCCTGTGTTGGAGATATAGCACAAACATGTTCATACGGGTTCAAGACAATAAAGAACGTTCGTTGACATCATCCTTCCCGGAGCTTCCCAAATTGTATGGATTTTCTACGAGAAATGAATTCTGAAGTGGTAAGAGTAGCAACAGAAATGCGTTCGTCTACGTCCTGGTGATTATGCGTGGACATTTCAGCACATGAAATTCATAACATGATACGAGATGAACTCGGGCATCACATCCAGCCCATCTCTGCCATTTTATTCCTTATTAAAAAGTAATCCACCTTAAATATATTCCCAATCAATACCTTTGTGTTAACAGAGTGCTCACTTGCCCATCTCGGCCTGGGTTTCAGTGATTAATATGGCACTTAGGTGCCCTATTCCTCATGCTGCCCGGTCAATATGTCATTACTTTCTCATTGTGGTGGTGGCGAGCCCCAATGACAAACCCAGACACCAGGACAGTCAAAGTGATCAGCACGTTAAAGAGATCTGTAAATTTTCATGACTGCCCACATTCAGCGACAAATTCCTGTAAAAATCCTAATGAGCCATGTTTGTAGACATTTGGTGGTGAGGAAGCGTGTGTCCTGAGTGGCAGCTTGCTGAATTATAGAGTAATTTAGCTTTCAAGCCCTGGGGGAAGTCATTTTTGGAGCGAACAAACACGATCAAATCAATGATGGATCGGCGTGTGCTTGTAGGTGTTGTTGAAATGTGTGTCAGTTAAGGCAGGTGAATAAACATGGAGCTGTGTTTTCCTGTGGGATTTAAGGAGTAGACATTTTGTGTTCATGAATTCAATCTCTGCATCTTCCCGGACAGGTTTTCCCAATGAGCCGGCTGCTGACATCACCCTGAAGACCGTGAGGGACTGGCTGAATGAGAACAAGGACAAGGTGAGAGCTGTTCATTTCCGTTATGATCAGTTACGCTGTGTGTGGTACAGCTGAAAAGTACAGTTGAATAGTATTATTCCCATCCTATCACACATGCCTCGTTTGACCAATTCGTTATGCGTATCCAATTAAAAGTCAATTTGATTTGAATCAGGACTTTAAATGGTCTGGTGGCTTTGCAAATTGGCCGGTGTTTCAAACAGCATGTCAAGGCAGGACACAAAAGAAAATGCACACGACATAATAAAATTTTAATTAATGCATTTATTAAGTCAACTTGATGAATTCAGTGCAAATTAATTTGTGAATGTTGAATACACAATTGCACCGTGTGACTGAATGACTGACTGACTGAGTCGATCAAATATTATCATTTTGTCAATCCCTTGCCCTATATTACCAACTTATTTCTTCTTCTTATTATTCTACTGATTCCCCACCAACCATGGACTCATGGTTCAAAGGTAAGTTGTGAGAATGTTATTCGGGAAAACACATTCTTTCTGCTGATCTGTCTGTTCTTGCAAAAAATTTTGAAGAGAGTTACTCCCGTTACAAATTGTGCAATCCTGTCAGTGCCTACCAGGCAATCATCTTGGGTTTACTTACGCAGAGCTGAGGGCATGCCTGAATAAACTACATGCCAGTCTACTTAATTTCCCTTCATCAAAATGGCCCTCCGAGTGGTAGCTGAGCAAAGGTGTGCCTTGGCCTATGGCTATAACCAACAGATAGTTGAGGATTAATTATCCTGACTAATGATGCAAAGGCGTCAGAGAGATGAACTCCTGACAGATTCAGCGCTGCATTTGCATTGCTTCTCCGTTATTGGCTTTTTTTTCTAACTGAGGAATTGATCTCTGCTTTGGTATATGGCCTGTCAGTCAGCTTTCTGTAGGAGGACAGAGCAAGAGAAGGAACACAGAAACTGGAGGCAGGATGAAAGAAATGGGCCTTTGGGAACTTAATTACATTTTGTGTGGCAGGTTTTGTGCAGGGTTGCATCAATAAAGTCGTCCTTTTTCGAGTGAGAAAGCTCTGCGGCAGGTGAGACAGGGACTGATTCATGGCTGTAGAGAATATGGCTTGTGTCATTCAGTGAATTTAGCACACAGGTAGTCCCATCTCCTAATAACTGAATGAAAATCAGAAGTAAAGCAATTTCTCCTAAAAGCTTTGTGATAACAATCATATTATTCACACAATAAAATATCATAATGAAATTGAAAGGTAATTGAATAGATGGTGTATTCTTATTTCTAATAATACCTCAAGGACCAAAAAAAGATCTATTGGAAATGGCTCAGTGACTCCTTTTATTTTGAGATGATTACTGTGACTGAGGAAGTGATACCATAAATATGAATGGCGCACCATACTAATGGAAAGTAGAACCCCATCCCACCCCCCACACCCTCTCCTTAGCTTCCAGGACAGCCTCAGTTCTACAGGGCACGGCTTCCACAAGGGGTTAGAAACATTTAGAGATTCTTGCACATGTTGGCAAGATTGCCTTATATAATTGCTGCACATTTGTCAGCTGCACGCTCATGATCAAATCCTCCACTCGACCAGATTCCAGAGGTATCGGATTCACATCTGGTGACTGGAGAGGCCACTGAAGTACACCGAGCTCATTGTCATGTTCGTGGAACCAGTCTGCGACGACTTGTGCTTTGTCCTATGGTTCATTATCCTGCTAGAAGTTGCCACTATAAAATGGGTAAATTGTGCACATACCCATAGAGTCTATGGCATCCAAACAGTGCTTGACTGGTATGAGAGGACAAATGTGTGCTCAGAAAATATTCCCCACACCGTTACACCACCACCAGCAGCAGCAGCATGAGATGTTGACACAAGGTAGGTTGGGAACAAAGACGCATGCTGTTGAAACACAATTCAGACACTGACTTGTGCATGTTGCAGTAGAAATCGAGATTCATCAGACCAGGTGATGTTTTTCCAATCTTGAATGGAATCTGATGCTGTTGTAGGCAAGCATGTTGTGTGTTTTGAGATGCTTTTCTGCTCAACACGGTTGTAAAGATTGGTAATTTGAGTTACTGTAGCCTTCATGTCAGATCAGAACAGTCCCTCTGGCCTTTCTCCTCTGACCCGTTATCAACAAGGCACAGAACCGCGGCTCACTGGATGGTTTTTCTTGTGTAAAATCGAGAGATCTGGGATCAGCGGTTCCTGCAGTACTCAAGCCATCCTGTCTGGCACCAACAACCATGGTATGGTTGAAGTCACTGAGATCACATTTTCCCCCATTCGGATGATGACCTGTATCTGCATGATTTTACACATTGCACTGCTGCCATGTGATGGACAGATTATGGGTAATTGCATGTATGAGCAGGTACACAGGTGGACCTAAATAAACCTATCCTAGTTTTCAGCATAGCATGGTGTTTGCTAAAAATGTACAAGACCACATTAAATGCCTTTACACTTCAGAACCAATGTTTGGTTTTCCTTTGTGGATCTTTCTCTCAGCTTCACTTTTCCATAATGCAACGTTCATCTTTTCTCTAATGCCAATATTCTGGAGTAAGCTATTAATTGTTTATACAGGAAAAAAAAAATCTTTATCTGACTGGCAAAAAAAAAAGAGAAATTTTCTGAGTTCACCCAATATTGGCATTTAATTTTGTACACTGTGCAGATTTCGTCTCTTGTGTGGGTGGCTGTAGTTCTGACTAATGAGTGTGGATCTCATCCAGTCAGCAGTTGTTCTGGGTAGAGAAAGTAACCCAATTTCTGATGTGATGGGATGCTTTCTAACGTTTTACCCATATCATATGACTTTCACTTTATCTGAAATTATAGTCATGAGAATTTCACCAGCCTAAACTTTAATCAGGCTTACACCTGGAAGAGCTCCAAGAAGTCCATGTTAGGGAGTTTAGCAAACACTTATCGAGCGAGAGTATTTATTAGATAACACGGAGGAGAAGAGTCATTCTGGATCTTCTGGGAGACTTTTTAGTGTTCCTCTCACCTCTTTCATTCAGGGAGGAGATTATGTGAAGATGCTGTTGGCTTACGTCTTTTCTTAAAGTTGAAGCTGGCCTTGCCATTTAGCTGTAGCCCCACCCCACCCCCACCCCCTGCCTGCCGTTCATGTGTTTGTGCTTATGGACAAAAAAATATTATAGATCTTTTTTTCCGTTTTTTTTTAACATTTGTATGAATTCCTATTGCATGTGTTCCAAAAATGCAGAGAGACATAAAAAAAAAAACACATTTACATACTTATTATTTTCATAACTGATCAGTGACTAGCTGTTTTTCCACATGATTGAGCATCATGGGACATATTTTTCAGGCTGCATGTTTATCTAGGTTGCTTTTTTGCCTTTTGGATACACCATTAGCAATATTTTTTTGCATATATTTCTCTATCGGTAGCTTGGGGAAATTATGAGCAATGAGTCTGGCACGAATCCAGCCAGCTATTGTTCTGGATCGAGAGAGCTTTAATTAGAACATGGGTTCTGCGGTAGGCACACAGTGGAGGCATAGAAAGAAAAAAAAAAAGTACTGGCGAAATGAGGCTAGGCAAATCCGACCTTGTTTTGTTGTAGAATTTCAAAGCGATTCACATTTGGTTAAAAAAAAAAAAAAGTGTTTTCTGGAGGAAAGTTGTACGTCACTATCTACATAAAAAAAAAACGAATTGAAATTTGTCTTGCAGCAGTATGGCAGAATTTTGTGGAGGTGGGGACACTGAAGATGCCTTTTTTTTTTATTTTTATAAAGTGTAATATATTACAGTATGGTAGGCTATGCCGCAGTAGCTCGCAGTGATGGTGATTGATGACCGAGTGTTAACATTAGCAGGCAGAGCGCCGTGTTCTCCGTGCTGTGTTTAAAAGGGCAATGAAGAGAATGAGAGATTTCTCTAAAGGGTGTAATTACGTTGTCAAAATGGCTAACAAAACCCGACGCGCCATTTAATGTATTTTGAGTTCACTGCTGTGTGATTCACTTCCTTTATTTTAATTATATCACTGCCAGGGATCGAGGATGTTAGCACCAAAATAGAAGCAGTCCTCACACCCATGTTGTTTAGTGTTCACCTTAACCTCTACAACCTTAGCCTACTTTTACATGTTTTTCACTTACTTTATTTCTAGGCATATAACACTCTAATTACAGTGATGCGAGCCATATGTTGCTCCTTCCTGGAAGCGCAGTTCTGCTCGGGATAGACCTAGCCAACTAAAATTGTTCAAAATGACTGTGTCCAAACTGCTTTGGAAAGAGACCAAGCCAAATACAATGCTGGACACTGGGTGGATATGTCTGACCACGAAACAATTCCTGAGCTATGAAACCAACAAAATGCCTGCAAGTTAAATAGCGTTTAATACAACACATTGTTTCATTGTGTAAAATGAATTGGTATTCATGTAGAATGGACAAATGTTTCCCAGAATAGCATTTTTGCTAAAAATGCCCATCTCTAGTAATTAGCTACGAGTCATGAAGTGTAATGCTAACTGATAATACTGCTAACACTTATTAACACTTTATCATGGTGAGCAACTCTAATTAGTCAGAAGTGGTTGATTTAATTTTCTATAACAGCAGCTCTGATAGTAGTGCTAGCTCCAGTTCACAGCTCATAGGTTTAGATTAATGTGATGTAATTCTACATTTTTGCTGCTGTTATGAACCCGAAAAAACCTATAACTTTCTGTAGAGAGATGTTCATTGAACATTTTTGGAAGGGGTCTCCAGTATCAGCGCTTTGTAACAGTCAGCAAATCTTCCGAATAGATGACTTTGTGCTTTCTCAGTAACATCGCAAGGGAAGAACGACTGTTTATTGATGCTATAACGTTTATAACTATTAAAAAATCTTCATGGACGTTCCACAACAATGTAAGCATAAAGGCACCACCCAGCCTTGTTGATTATTTTCCTCTAGCAGCACATCCCATTGTATTTTATTCCTTACCTTGTACTTTATGAATGGGTGTCCCATAAGTACAGCATCATAGAAGGAAAAAAAAAAAAGCAAAACAAAAACAGAACGTGCTCAATATGTCCGTCACTTTTCTCAATACACAACTTGATTTAGTCGAATTATTTGGACTCATTCTTCCTTGCTCAAATACATCATGGCTTGTTAAAATATAAACATATAAATTAGGCCTATGATGCTTGACTTGCAGGTCACTCTGTCCTATCTCTACATCTGTAGCTATCTTATTGGTTCAGTGGCATTCTTGGAGCTTTTCTTCTTTTTCTTACAAGAGCATATTTAATACTAACGAAGTGAACTCAATTAATTAGTGTTGTCACTGGATTTACCGAGGTTTAATAACAACAATAATAATAGCGGTAATGTTGTGAACTATAATGAATATCATCAGCTCAGATCCAGTTCCTTAATTAATCCTGCCGAATGAAGCCGTGGCTTTGGTGCAGCGAAATAAGGCATAACGAATCATCAGCCCATTTTCAACACCTCATTCTAAATAGGACCAGTCAAGTCAGGAGCCTGTCACAACTCTACACACATTCACACACTGACACACACTAGCACTGTCACGACAAGTCTCCAATATCACCTCTATTCAGAACACTAACAGGCTTTCTCATTCTTCTGTAGCTTTCAACACAGGCACACAAAAGGTGGACACACACACACACACACACACACACACTTTATTATTATGTAGTAAAAGCTTATCACAATAAAAGAACTTGGACTATTTTCCAAACCATCAACCCTCACTGAGGTTTATTCCAGATCTGCAAACTAAATGGGCTTTAGTTTGCTGCTATTTATTTTGTGCTCCTCACTTCTAAAGTCTCACCAAAGCTCTAATACCAGCCATGAAATAACTCCCCCTGAAAAGCCATTTTGTGGCTGCACACTCCTCCCGCTGTAGGCGAAGCAGCCTGGCAGAAGCAGTGGTCAGAGCGAGCAGCTCTAGTTCTGTCACGAGCTCTCACATCTGAAAGGATCAGAGCTGGGTGGTCACGCTTTCATCTGCACTTATGGCTTCAGAAGACATGGTGCTCCATATTTGTAGTATGTTTGAAACTTTATGCTTTACTAACTGTAAAAAACAGTCAGTTGAACACGGACGATCCATATTCTATGTCAAAACGCAGGCAAGAGTCAAAAACAAGAACAAAAAAAATGCATAGTAAAATGTAGTAGCAGAGTATACATAGGGCTAATACAGAACAGGAGAACAGCTGGGCAACAGATCAGTGACAGGGTGTGGGGCATAGACGAGACCAAAACCATGGCTTAATTTAAAAAAAATAATTTAAAAAAAAATGGAGCAACCAAAACAAAAACACATGACAAAAACAAAGAACACTGAGCTCTGAATGAGGGAAATTTCAGACAGGCAGACAGTAGCTATAGACATAACAGTGCTCTTGGATGTCTTGCTCTAAAAAAAACAAACAAACAAAAAAAAACAAGATTTAATTGTGAAAATCAGAAAAGGAAACCTCTGCCTTGAGCACAGCTGTCTCAGGTCTGAATACTGCTTTGTACTCCTCACTTGTAGGTGAAACTAGTGAATATGGGAGCATTTTACGTGAACGTAAGAGTATATTGTGTGATGTTTGGAGTAAAACCTGTGAAAGTGAGTGTGATCCTTAGAGCTTCACTTCTCTCTTCACCAAAACAAAAGGTCCAGTCTGATTATGGAAACCCTCACTCGAGAACTGGCTCCCAATCAAAGCTGCATCAGCTGCCCCGTATGCCACCATTCCATTTCTCCCCTGTATAACACCAACCTCCTGCAGCCATCACGTTCCTTAGTTTCTCATTTTCCCAACTAATTCGGCCTAATGCAGACGCATGGTGCTTTAATCTGGGCCAGAGAAATGCTCTGTGACACTTCATTTGCCTGCCTCGCCACTTTAATAAGACTCTCGGCCCAGATGCTCCGTGTCCCCAACACAGCTCTGACACACTAAAGCAGATCAAATGAAATCTCATCTCCAAGACATTGTAATGAAATATTGCCTCCCAGAAAGTTCTCAACCCTGGCACTTGTTTCTCCATTGTGCATTCTATTGTGACAGTTGAATTGTGTGTCTGTGGGTTTCTAAAAAATATATATATATTTATTTGCATTAGTTTATTCCCTGCCATCTGTCATCTAGAGCGTGTGGATAACAAATAGCATCTCGAACAGGCGCCTCTGCAAAATGCATTCAATCTTAAGTTGCTAATAGAAACCGAGCCACGTCACAATGAGCAGTTTTCCTATTCGGTCAGTTAATATTATTTTTGAGAGCAGCGTGGGTTGTGGCAGGTAAAGCTATAATGTGACACGAGTTAGGCAGTCATTGTCATTTATGTGAGAAAGGCAGATGCTGTACGCTGGTGCCACTGCACGATGCATTATTGTAGACACTGAACAGAAGCTAAAGGATGGCTGTTGGACTGCCACAGTCTGAAATAAAGAGATATATGTTCTGTTTCTCGCCGCTGCTCCAAGACGCCCTGTGACAAATCGGCTGTGTGTTTGCAGAATATCTATGCTATGTTTGGTGCTGACTCGAAGCTGAGCCAAGCAGTTTGGGATGGTCTCAAATCACCAAGCAGTGTCACTTTTTGCAAGCAAGAAAGACTGTTGGGAAACATTCCACACTTTTATAATGACTACTTGTGCCTGAGGCTCAAAAGACAAATGTTATACTGTTCTTGGTTTTTGTATTGAATCAATAGTGTTTCTCCACCCAACACTACAGCAGCACACAGCTCAATAGTATGAACCCTGGTTGAAGTGTCCTGGTGAAGTGTTTCATCAGGACGTTGTCTGAAGGTCAGCATGCATACGTACAAGTAATTAATCTAAACACATCTCATTTGATGTCATGACATCACACTGCTGCATGTCTTCCTCACAGCGTTAATTATTATAGGCATCATATGACCCAAACTCAATGTATCAATGTATTCAGAGTGAGTGAGATATTTAAAAAAAAAAAATTACATCAACATTTACACAGGGAAAGTTACCACCACCTTTAAACCTCAAGCACTTGTCTCTAAGCCCCCAAAAAATCAGGGATAGAAAACGTGGACTGAAGAAGGAAACAGCAATTTTATTTTTCGTTTCTTTGCCGTCAAATCTGATGCGCTCTAACATTCTTAGATTCATCAGTTTTCAGTTTTTCTCATCTTTTCTTCAGTTTTGCTTATATTCATCAATAATTGAGGTAAAGATCAGATGTTTTGAGGATTTAGTAACACATTTTACATTAAGGTTCCATTAATTCATTTTTTTTACTGCATTGGGTAGCATTAACAACCCATGAACTTCAGCATGAGTAAGAAAGTATAAAAAAAAGTTAGCAAATAAAATTAACAAGTGTAGTAATTCGTGTTTGTTTTAAATGCTAACTAATACAGCTTGCATTGATGGGAGTTTATTCAATCAACGACTCAAATAAATCCACATAAATCAGCAAAAATGAAACTGCAGCATGTTTATAATGTAAATGTCGATAGCTGACTGAAGTTTACTCTCCAGGTATAAATAATCAGCCTCAGGTCTGAATTTTCTTGCTTCAGAAGTGCAAACTTGGGGTACTGGGGAGCTCTTAAGCTAGACTTGGTTAATTAAATACTGGAATTGGCAAAACAGATTGAATTCAACGTGCCAGATCATACGCAGCGCAGACGCATCTAATATCAGAATTGGTATGTACGTGTACTCATACTCAGTCTGAAAAATATCGGTTATGATTACATCCCAAGTTTTTTCTATAGAAATGCCAGCGTATTAGAACGAGCCCATTAAATATAAAGCATTACAGTGTGTTTAATAAGAAGTGAGCCAGTGGGACGTCTACTGTTAAGTACTGATCAGAACATGAGGGTTAAGACTGAGCGAGCTGAAAGCTCCTGAAAATACATGAACATATTCCATCAACGCGCACATACACATAGTCAGAGATTAATATATAATATACAGTATATACGTGTGTGATTCCCTGAGCAGAGGCCTTGCAGAACTAGCGAGGATCGTTGACTCGTCTCCTGACCTTCACTGCCCTGACCACAAAGCCCTGCAACAATGCAAGGTTAGATAACATGACCTCCAGCTCTTGTGTGAGAGAAAGAGAGAATCAGGGGCAAGACTTAATAATCCAGCGCTTTCATATGATTGTGAAACAGCTCCAGCTGTACAATCTGACTTCATATAAAAAGCTTCAAATGCTCAGTCTGAGTTAGGACTATAATTTAACTGGTGGTGATAGTGAATGTGATACGACGTTTAAATAACACAAATGGGTTTGAATCATTAGGTTTAGACAAGCATGCTAATGCTCACAGCAAACACTCCAGGCTTTGAGGGGAGCAGCAATGCTGCCGTGTTAGCTTAACGCAATTATTGGTCCATCTCTGAAGCAATATGTTCATCAGATTTCCATTCCATCCATAAACAGCGTAATTAGCCTGCGGCTTTTCTTAAACCCCACATTTCATAAGAAACAACATTACAGAATTGCATTATACACAGTTATCCATAACAGAGCTTTTCTCTACAAAAAAGACTTGAAAAACAGACAGAAATATAGCTGCCAAACATTAACCAAATGACAAAATGGGCCTTGTAATTAATCAGCAAGATGCACACAGTCCATGATTATCTTTCCTAATACAGGCTCTTATGAAAGTCAATTTTTACTTAAGCCTCCAGGCCTAGTAAAATAAGTTTATTAAGACGGATAAAGGCTGCTGTTTGTCTCTGTGTCCCATTCAGAGTCGTTTCAAGGCACGAGCTGTGGCTGCAAGTGGTTTATTATCCCATCCTGCTTTCTCTTAACTCCAATGAATGAAATGTCAGAACTGAGCGTGAACATCAGGGTTGAGGCTATTATCCTTTACACAGACGCCTTTTTTAAAAATGCTACCCTCTGTGTAGTCATTAAACTCTGAAAGGTGGGGAAGTGTACAATCAAATTTGTAATAGCGTTTAACCCTGTGCTAGATGTCAGTGTCAGTTGTTTTTGTTTAAATTCCTTGAATTTGCCAGCTATTCTTAATAGTCACATAAAATCCTTACAAGGTAACAGGGTTAGGAAATGTAAGACATGTGAAGCGTAAACATAAAAGGACACTTTGGTGTCCAGCAGAACGAGAGTTGGTTTTATTGGCCGAATTAGATTCCTTTACAAGGACTTGGCAGTTGGAATGAGCAAAAATAAGGAGAGGAGAGGAGAGGAAGTAGAAGAACATGAAATAAGTGAATAGGTATTTAACTTCTGAAAAGAACTCATTTTCTGTCAGCATAAAATGGTGTGTGTGCAGTAGATACAGAATACACTGAGTGGTATACTAATTATTGTAATTAAGTTTACAGTACATATTTTAAAGCTCTCGAAGACTCATTTTACTTACCAACCACAGTAATTTGCCAACAGTTTTCATATATATATATATATTTTTTTATTATTACAAAGTACTTTTATCCAATTATAGTTGCATTCAATGTTTGGGAACATCCGTGAAAAAAGTTCATATTAGCACTTACAGTACAGCAGCTATAAACATTCATTCCCACAGCTTTTTTTTGTTCCCGAGAAACTGGACATTGTAAACATCTGTCTTGAAGATTTTCACATCAAGGAAAATTTACTGTCGGTTACAAAGCACTGACACTGGTGACTCCTTCCGTAAGTGTGAAATAAACATCTACCTCCAAAAAGCTTCACCATATTTAACAATTATTCGCCAAAGACGAAGTGAATATCGCTGAATAATAACCGAGACGAAGCCGAGGTTATTATTCAGCCATATTCACTGAGCCTGAGGCGAATAATTGTTTTAGTATAAATACACAGGTGATTA
>JAOTRR010000043.1:4627698-4644546 GCA_028570945.1 Gogo arcuatus | reverse complement strand
CCCCCCCCCCCCCTTTTTTTTATGTGTATGCCTCTCAGGGCCAACGCCAGCCCACCACTTTTCAGAGGACTGAGAGTGACGCTAATAAAGATATACAACAGAAGCTGTAAAAAAAAAAAAACAGAGGAGAGAGTGATTTTGTGCCCTCACTCACCCTCCTGGAGATATGATATCATTTTACTGGCATGCTGATATGCTTTTTTTTTTTTTTTTTTTTTTTTTACTGTTTTCATTGCAGCTCTGGAAGATAAATCAGCTCGTTGTGTTAATCCTTTTACTCAGAAGGGGAAATCATTTGTTTTAAACAATTGCAATTTTATCTCCTAATGCTGTTACTAATGCTATTGCTGTCGAGATTTGGGATTAAAAACAATCCAGGAGAAAAAAAAACAACAGACATAATGGTTTAAAGGCTATAGGACTAATATAAGGAAAAAAGCAGTGACTTTATTCAAGAGGTTTTAGTAATAGTAGAGATTTTTGGGGATTTCTTTCAGCCTCAAGAAATTCCTGCAGTCATATTTTGGGATTTTGTGCTTGAGACGTGATGTGGAGATCTATAATTTAAGTAATGTGATTTCCATTTTAAATCATATTCGTCCTTGTCAATATGAAGGAAAGAAGGTAACGGCTGCTGTGCTATCTTTTATTACTGGGTTGTATGGAACATTGGACCCCCTGGGCTAATACCATCATTGGGCTTTGCCACTATCTAGAGATTCATCTACTATCCAGCTTGGTAACAAATAGAAAGCTTTTCCTTTTATTCCCTCTTATTCTTTGTTTCCTTCGTATTCTCCGTAGCAGCTACACAGGCTGACTAGAGCTGCTATGAAAGTGTCCACATAATGCAGTATCCTTTCTTGTGTCTTGGGTTGCATAAATGTTCTTCACTGAAAGGCTTTTATTATTTCTCAGAGAAGAATCCGAACCAAACCAAACACTCTCCAACAATAATACCAGCCAAAACAAATAGTACTTTTGTATGTGGTTTCTGTTTGTGAATATTCGTTTCGCTTGTCAGTTCTTTTTCTGAATATTTGTGTTTACTGGAAAATTTTGAGTCAGTGTGCCATGAACTTGAAACACCATCATGTTTAGCAGGAGAACATTTTCTACTTTTATTTCCTGGCAACGGACGTGCACGATCAATCAAGACGCAGAATTTCCTCCTCTTCCAGTGAACATAGATGTAATAAGTTTCTGATTTGGTTTCTCATTGACCTGGCAGGCACAACAGACTCACAAGGCAGATTGGAGCTTTGGGCAAATCCATTGGATGTAGCTGTGGCTGAATTCTGACAAAACACACACAAAAAATGACCAAAACCACACCTCATCTTATATATTTCACCAAAAATTGCATGGAAATGTGTGGATTTACTTTCTCATCTTGCCTTGGCTATGATGTTGGGAAAACACATCACAAATATTTCAGTATAAAGATGTTTAATGTTTCAAGATGGAGGCTCCTTTCAAGATGGCATTGTCAAAGTGTTGTATAATGGTTCTAGTTAAATACGTATTAACTAGTTTGACTACTTATATAGCATTGGTTATATGACGGAGTTGTTTAAAAAAAAAAAAAAAAAAAAAACCTTGAACAAACAGCCAGCAGCATTTCCAACAAAGGACGCATGTCTTGTCTCCTGTCTCTGCTTTTGTCTTCTCTAAGAACACTCTCCTACTGAGAGAGCACAGCAGGAGTGCACATAATCAGCACACACACACACACACGGAAAGAGGCAGAGCGATACGCCCGGAGACGCAAGAAGAAGTACATAAAAGAAGAGACTGAAAAGAAATCAGGCTGGAAAATGTCACCAATACTTTTCCAAGGACTACCTGTGACATGACTGAGTGCAGATTTGATGCTGTCTAGTTACACTCTGTATTTATGTTTCAACCTTTATTTTTTTGGACCAGAGCAAGTATTCAGGCATGCTATTCAAGAATTCAACTTTTTCTTCCTCAATATGGCCAGTAGTCATGGATTTTCAAAGGCCAAGCAGAGTGGTGTTTCTGCATGATGTATAGATGAAGGTTGTGAAAATGGTGCTACAATAAAAACAGACGTACTTGCAACAAGCTGGGAAGAGTGTGCAACTTGGAGGACAGATGAGGACTAGGACATTGTGAACCACTTAAACGTTTCTCAACACAGTGACTATTCACTTGAGTATGCACTCACAGAGCAAAATAAATTTAACCTCCTGGAGTCTTGAAGTATTTCTGAGCATTTCACAGTATTATACCAGCTTAAAATGTTTTTACCTCATATTTGGTATCACTAGGTGATTTTGGACTGGAGGAACCTCTTTTTCATAGTTCTTGGAACTGTTGGAGGACGTTCCCCCTTTTTTGTGTGTCCGTACTGCAGGAACCGAGAACAATCATAGTTCTTAGAACATCATTTTGAGGGACTTTTTTCAGGGTAGGTTTATGTTGTAGTACTTGTGACCGGTCTCCAGACCACTTTTTGAAGGTCTCGTGTCGGAATCGACAGCATTTTTACTCGGTCTTGTCTCGGTCTCAGACGTAGAGACTCGGGATTTTATTTCAAGGTCAAGACCACAACTGTGGGGATTTCACTACATTGCCTATGCATTGTCTGATTTGTTTGTTAACATCCTTACTGTGATTGGATGTAAAACCTCCTGCTTCAAATGCAACGTGACCTTATTGCTAATTCAAAATTTTCGTTACTGTTATCGGCCGTCACCCCTCCCAACCCCCCTTCACACACAGACACTGGTCTGGTCCTGGTCTTGACTCGGTCTCGGCCTGCTTTGGTCTTGGTCTTGACTTGATCTCAATCCCTCAAAGTCTTGGTGTTGTCTCGGTCTCGATACACCCTGGTCTTGGCCATGACTTGGTCTCAGTTTAGGTGGTCTTGACTACAACACTAGGGTAGGTACTCTCCCAGCACAAGAGGAACCATGAGTGATGTAAGTGTACTGTGATTGGTCAAACACAAGCCAATGCAGCACCGGCAACTATCATTTTTAAAAATCCGTGTAAAATGTTAGCTGCGTGAACAACAGCTCTTGGTGTAAAAAAACATGGAATAAAAACACAGACAAATGGACCGAAAGTGGAGTCCAGGCTTTATTGAGAGTATACGTGACGGAGGAAATACAGTGCGATTTTGACGCATCTAAGCAAAATATAAGAATCTTCGAGCATTTCCTCCTAACGTCACGCTAGCAAGCTGGCCCACCTCACTTCAGCGTTCCTACTGGTGGTGCGAATGCAAACAGAACAAAAGCCCTTGAAGGTATGTCGTTCTCGTGGAACGCTTCCCAGTGGGTAGTTCCTCTTAATAAGTTCCTAGAACTGTTTGGTCTGAAAGCACCTATTGGTCTCAGCAGAACTTCAGCTTTTAGAACTTGTTTTATTTCTTTTTAGATACTGTATTGATGTAATGGAATCCAAACACTACAAAAATAAAAGAAAATATGACTTATAATAACCTCTATAAAAGCCTCTATCATAGCATATTTTTACACTCAATCCTTTTTGCTTCAAATGAGATACAGTCGCAAAATCTCCGTTCTGCCTGTAACTGCCGAGTGAGTGGGAGTAAATTTGTCTGACGAAATTACAAAATCTGATTGGTCAAGGGACTCTTCTGAGTAAAGACATTAATTAGTTCATTTCCAGCAGATTTGAGAGCTTTCTTTTGTTCCCCACAAGTTTGAACATCAAAATATGGCAAATAATACACAGAAACATTGTTGCTTCCTCAAATAACAGCCACACAGTAAATAAATAATTTTGTGTCGTATTTAAAATGAGATATCTCCGCTTCTGGTTAGGACACAGACGTAAACTTCCACTCTTTCATCCTACGATCGTCTCCGAGTTATGTGTGAGATTATGACATGACTGATTTGGACGCATCGGCGCATTCGGTGATTCCATACGGTTAATGTATTGCAGTAAACATTTAGAGGCATATTCAGAGTTGAGGTAGGTGCGTTGAGCTCCCGGTAGCTCAACTGTGAATACGAGTAACTTTCCTTTAAGGCGCCGTCTCTAAATACAGCCCTTTATGTAGAATGTGATTTTGCAGATATTACCACAAGTAACAAATGGTGTATGTTAAGAGGGGAATGAATGAATGAATGAATGAATGAAAGCTCAAAAGTTTGTGCACCCCTCTCTCAATGTGATATATTCTCTCTGAGCTTGTATTTCCACTCTTAGCCTTTATAACCTTGTCCAAATTCTTAGTTTATCCACTGAACAGATTTTGGAGCTTCACAGTTGTAGTACACCCCCCCTCCCTTCCCCCCGCCCCACGGAAAAACATCTTTTTTTCCCTTTTCAAAATGTTGACTTTCCCTTGTGTTGTTAACATCTTGGTTTTTGGTCTTCTGCGACACAACCTCTTGCAATCAATTATATCATGATTCGAAAAAAATGTATTGCCATCATTGAAAGTTAAACGCACTGATAAAAGCGCTGTAGTACACAGACACACAATTTTGGATAGGCAGCAATCCAACTGGTGAGATTCGGATAGTTGTGGTCAGCTAAGGGTTCAGTACACATCAGACATCTGAGGCCTAGACATTGACTTCAGAGCACGTAATACTCAACCTCATATCTGGAGTGTTCATGATTCTTAGTAACATCTCTCTCTTTTTCTGCGTCTCTGTGTCTGCCTGTCATCAGTTCGTCCTTCCTCCGCTATGTGGCCAAGCCGGTGTCATCAATTTTATCCGTTTTCTATGCCAGAAGGCCAGTGAAATCTTCGAAAAGGAAATAGAATGCTCACTGTCTGCCTCTTTCACACAGCCGCACATCAAGTATTTCCATTTTCCATTTCCATCTTTCCATTTCTTAGTCACACATATTCCTCTTTCTCTACACGCTGTAATCAGGGCTGTGATTACAGTCTGACACTTTAGCTTGACAGCTGCTTTCATCATATCAACAATCCACAGCTTGAATATTTACATTTCAGCATTACATGGTTAGATCATCACGCATTGTTTCCATGTTCTCAGGCCACAGCGATGCAACACTGTCCGCAGGCTACGGGGTCGATTTCTCCCTCAGGAAAACACTCCTGCCTGAACTGTGGGCTGTTTTCAGATCACACTATTACCAATGCTAATAAGCTGGAAATATTTCACTGGCAATGTGATGGACTTCTCTGTTCTCTAGGGACAGGAAGTGTGCTGGCTGGCATTTACACATTTTCAACAGATCCAGAGCCTGAATAGATTTCCTCCAGGCTACACTGATGTTATGATATTTCAAAACGTTCCTGCATTTCATTCTTTCTTCTGTTGTTCGTGCAATGAAATTAGCTGAAATTAATACTAGTATCCCAACTACCCAGTGTGAATCACATAAGCACTACTCGGATCGTTGTTTGTACGGGCAGAGTTTGAAGAAAACAGAGGCATGTCTCAGTCATGTCCGATTCTGATATTGTCTCGAGCAAGGAGTATTAAGTCCAGCGCCACTGTCTGACAGTTCTATGAAACCGCAACATGCCAGGGTGAAATTCATGTTTTCGGCAAAACACTTTGACCAAAAAAACAATACGAACGTACGACATTTCATTAATAACATCCTCCTCCTCCAGAAGAGGCCATTTTAATCGGAGACATTGCTCATCTCAGGATTTTATTATGGTTAAAGTAACGGGGTAAACATAAACTGAGCTGTAAGTGTATGAGAAATGCTTGGTCAGCTTATCCTTCAAACTGTGGATGTGTTTTCATTCCAGTTTGTCAGTATTTTTTGTTAGACAGATGGCTCATTCTGCAGGTAGTACGTCGTCCAGGTATTTTTGCTGTTTTGGAAATTAGTTAGTCAGTTGTTAACAAACCGCATGCTTTATGTCTCCCTGCTTTTAACGTGGCCACTAGTTGAACACGCTCTCCTGTTTTCTGGCAGACAACACCCATTTGTCAGTTTCTTTCCATTAGAGTGGCCGCTGCCAGTCTTTGTTTGAAGCTGTCAGTCAGTGAGTTTGAACGTCAGAGGAGCAAGGAAACGTGGAGAGTGACTGAAGCCAGTCATTTATTATTGAATGAGCAGAGTGAGAAGAACTGGAGGAATAGTTGCCAGGACAGCATGTGGATTCATTTCAGAGGGCCATGTTCAGAGTCGGCGACTTGTGTCAATATTTATGTGGGGAAAGTTTTGCATATTCAGAGTTGGGCTACACACCTGCTGATTAAGGCCATAGAAATGCCATTTTCTTGAATTTAGTTGCTTGATGGATACTCAGGTTCCACATTGCAGGTAATGCAATCTCGGGTAATACTTTGAGCATAAAAACTGGCAATAACTTGAACTCCTCAGTCGCTGTGCTTTCATTTGGAAAATGGGTCCTATCAGGGTGATCAAGGTCGTGTGAATGTTAACGTTCATATGAAGTAACAGCTTATCAGCATGGACTCTTTTCACAGGCACTTAGAGTTCTCGGGATCTTGGCTATAAGCTCCAGGCTATGATTTGCAGCCCGCTGTGGCATCTCACTTCATCATTTCACATACATCTATGTGAATGATGCATCATCATCACCGGTCTCATTATGAAAACCTTTTTATATGTGATCCCTGCAGTGTATGTTTAACCGGGTCTTTCCTCTTCCTGGATGTCTGGCAGCTCGTCACGTGTGTTAAATGACTTTTAGTGTCTCTCACCAGCGTCTGTTTGCCCTTGCATTTGTTTCCCTCTATGAATGTTGGCACATAATTGTGTGTGTGTGTCTGTGTGTGCATGTGGATGTTCCTACTGGAGTGTCCATTGCTTACTGTCCACCCATGCACAGGCGGCTCAGGTGTGTGTAATTATGCTGGTAATAAGACCTGGAAGGACTCCACCTGTCTCTCATCGGTCTCTCCCTTCTTCTTTTTCTCTCTTTTGTCTCTCAGCTGACAGGATGGACACGCTTCATTACTACACATCGTGCGGCTGTGCGCTAGCTTTTTGTTTATGCACAAAGCTTTGATTCTGTGTGTGAAACTTTTAAATTATCATCCGCCATTTATATTGCATTAACATACCCGTAAAAAGCACCGAATGTAAATTCAGTGTATATTCAGTGTTTTAACATCAAACACTAGCCTACCATTCGTCACTAAGATGGAGGATTATGCTTGTGATTTGCATGTTGGTGTTTCCATGAATCCTAGAAAACATTTTTGTCCCCGTTTGGATTTAAAAAAAAAAAATCATGGACTATTGAACCCAAATTAATAGCCCACCTTTACATTTATGCTAACTGTAATGCATTTTCTTTTTAGCTAACATTGCATACAGGTATCTCGATCCAGATACCATAACCCATTACCAAAGGTTCGTGTATTATCTTTGCCTAGCAGCTAGCGTACTTGGAATTCTGATCAGATTTCCAAAACTTTTTAAAAATGCATTAAAAAAGACTATTTTTAAAAGGACATGTCATAGAAGTCATGCTTCAGGGGGTTTTAGCGAGGTTATTTGGTTTTCGGGGCATGAGTATAGCCTACATACAGGATATGGTCATGTGACCTGCTGATTATCAAGTGCAACTTGTGCAGCCATGCACACTACAATAACCGCTTATAATAAATGTCAAACAATCCATTTGTATTAAAATGAGGTTCATGTAGTGCTCATGGACTTTTTTTTTTTTAGTGTGAAAACCATCATGAAGGCACCCTTGCATTTGTGATTTGTACAGAGATTGCGTATCCCGTGCGAATCGATCATAATTACTACACACACATCATTTTATGTGCTTTAACATTACTGAGCAGATGTCTGTCTGAAAACATCATCCCGTTAGGTGTAGTGTTGTAGAGCTTCAGCCGACGTACCATTCTAAAATGACCTTTCATTTTTAAATCGTGTTGACTCTATATACTTGTGTTGCATTTTTTTTTTATCACACTCTACCATGATTCTGGTCACATAATTGCATCACTTCAGACTGAATGGAACTGGTGCAGGTAGCACACACTCCTGCAGGAAGCTAGTGTGTGTATGTGTCCCACTGGCACCATCACCACATAATTATGAGCGCAAGTGCCCGCCACTGACAGATCACCTAAAGTCCAGCCAGCAGAAAAATCAGTGCACCTGCACATCGTTTCAGCTCCTGGCACCAGCTACAGTGGAATAATAGTCAACAAGAGTATGCTGTTATTGCGAAAGCTGCACAGCCAGGTGTGCTGACGCCAAGGGCCGGCACTGTTTTACAGCAAATACCTCTCAGATAGCATAGTCATTCAAATGAAATCAAGCAAAAATTGCTTTAGCTAATTACTCCAGGATGTTTTAATTCACCAAGATGATGAGACTTGTTTGATCATTTTGAAGACATGTCACCACTCTGCGAAGCAGGAATTTCAGATGTACAATAATTGTTGTATTGGAAGAACCTTTTTGTCCAGTTTGTCTGTAAAAATTTCCATAATTTCACAATTATATTCACAGTGCTGTTAAGCAGTCGATTCTGTTCCAGTAGATGGTGTTGATTCATTTTCTAGTAGCAACTTAGACAGGGATTGCGTAGATGGATTTATCATTGACATGGTGAAGGTTTATGTAATGAGATGTTTATTTCACATTTTTGAAGGAGACTTCAGTCTTTGTAACAGTTAGAGGTTAAGCCGTAACTTCAGAACGTCTGAAACAGGACGGACTTCTCTCTGTCATGACGAGCTATGTTGTGGTTTTTTTTGTTCTCTTCCCTTTAAGAGAGAGGCTAGTGAGGAAACGTGTTATAGTCGGTATGTAAGTGATAACAGGAAATATCTGCGGATATTCCACGGCATTAATCTAAACTATAAATGGATAATAAGCATGACACATTGTTATTAATTCATAAAACATTCAAATTGTTGGCAGGTTTTTGTGGTATAAGAGGAATAAAACACTTTGGGTCATGCTGTTACTACAAAATAATCGACTTGGGGTGGTAAGTGTAGTAGTGAATAAATGGTGGTGCTGATTTAAAACCATTATCATTAAACGCATGTACCTCAATAATGCATTGTGAAAAAAACACCTCAGGAATGCTCAAAGATTTCAAGTTCTTTGGTCAATCTAAATCTTTGATAGTCAAATATGTAAATCAAATTTTTACCTCTGCCAACTTCGTTGGAGGAGGTTATGTTTTCGCCTTTGTTTGTTTGTTTGACTGTTCTCAACGTAACTCAAAGAGTAGGCCAGCGAACAGATTTTGATGAAATTTTGAGGAAAGGTGAGCCGTGGACCAAGGAACAGTTGATAAGATTTTGATGCAAATCCGAAAATGTGGCTTGGCGGAGGTATGCACTCTACCGAGTGCCCTTCTAGTTGTGTTAGTAATGAGAAGATTAAATTTGCGTGTTCACCACGAATCCTGGAAAACCTTTTTGTCCCCATTTGGATGTTTGAATCCAAAATGAATTCTGTTAAACCCAAATTAATCCAAGGAAGTGTCCACAATCAACATCGCTAATACTGGAACATAACCATGTAGCCTGTGTTGCCTTGTCGATAAATGTATTCATTTAAGTGTAATTTGAGGGTCTTCATGCATTACTTTTTATTTTCAACAACTGACCGGTTCACCAGGTCTGTTGAATCTTTTTGATCCTTACAGATTACACAAGGCATTGACCTACGACTAGAAATGTAAAGTACCCTCGCTTACCTTCACAGTCCATTCATCAGGGGGTCATGCTGTATTTTTTTTTAATGTAAAGTAACACAGTGTGCTCACCACCACCGATAAACCGAGAGGTATTTTCAAGCACAGGCGGTTTCCTCCGTACTTGATCGCTCTTGTCCTCCTGCCAGCGCTGAAGCAGGTGATTTCCCAGGCTGTACTCTCCAGTGATGGCTCTTCACTCATTGGCTGAGTGGCATGTGCAGATCACAGATTCAAAATCACGCTTTCTTTAATCCTCTCCACATGAGCTTCCACTCAGTGCAGCCTTTAAGCCCAGGCTTTTTGGGCCATTTTATTTCTAGGGTCCTTTAATCATTTGCAGTACAGCTATTAACTGAGTGAGAGCAGTGCTTTTAGTGCCTTTGTAGCATGATCATTTGTACAGCTAATGTGTTCATAACCAAATAAAATCTTTACTTACTAAATTCTCACACGGTTCTTATCGACTCGGCATAGGAACCTGACTGAATGATAATGGTTCAGCATAAAGCTGAATTGCTATTCTGGGTCAGAAAGACTGTTGAATGCAGGAAATGAATATTTTGTATGTCAACTGTAGAATAGCTGCAGGAGACTGATGTTCCATCCAAGGTGTGTTTCTGATGTGCTGGATAGACTCCAGTAGCAGGAGTAGAACATAAGCTCTATCATAGCACAATTTGAAAGGAAATTGCCACTGTGAGTTTTAAGTTTAAGTTGTAAATGAATCCTTACACCTAACCCCTAGTATTTTGTGCAGTAAAAACATTTTATTACGATGACATATTAAAAAATTAAGTACAGATCTGGGAGAGGGTTGTAATTTTCAGAGAAAAACCTCAGAATTTCCGAGATTAAAATAATAGATTTGCAATATTCTCTGAAATTGTAAAGTCATAAATTTGTGAGAAAAAAGTCACAAATCTACGAGAAAAAATTCCAAAATTTACAAGAAACAAGACTTGAATTTTTATTTCTTTTTTGTCAAGGAAGCACATTAACTACAAAGGCTGCATTTCCTACAAAAATTATACATTTATAAACAACTAAGACAATAAAAAGGACATGCATACACAAAGCTGTGCGCTTTGTACATTCTTCTCCCATTGCATCCAGAAAGTGCAACAGTCGCATGCTTCCTGGTTGCAGTGCATTCTGGGAAATGTCGTTAAATCATTTAGCGCTTTATTCTTTTACATTGCACGATTGAGGAGGAAAGACTGCATTTCCTGTAACTCTCAGCTCCGCCGTGGCATCTGTGGTGTGATGATGTTGATCGGACCTTGCGAAATGAAGCGCTCTTGACAAAAAACACTTTCCCAGATTTGTTTCTTGTAAATTTGTGACTTTTTTTTCCTCATAAATTTATGACTTAACAATCTCAGAGAATATCCTAGTTTTTTTCCTCATAAAGTAACAAATTTAATCTAGATTTTCTCAGAATATTACCCCCCCTCCTCCAGCTCCCTATTTTTTTTGTTTGTACCTACAGTGGTCCTAATATGCCGTTGTATTTTACCGTATGTAAATGTAATGTTTATGTAATATTATTCTGCCATTCAGCGTATTCAAATGTCAGATGCAGATCAGTATTGCGGCCACCTCGTTTTCTTTCGTTGCTGTGGTTCTGTTGCTTGAGCGGCAGACGTTAACCGCTTGGATGTAGTATTTCCTGTTGATGGCGTCATGTCACTGATTGACTGGTGACGGTAAAAATACAGCACTCTGTGCCACAAGGTTTTCCATCACTTTATGCACTTCTATGAAGATGACTGAAATAAAAATAATACCTTTTTTTTTTTATTTTGAATTGTTTATTGCAAATAGGTGTCACAAAATTATTTTTTTCTACATCATTTCCATTTTATTCTATGCAAATGAAGGGAGAACCAAATAATCTTTAGATGAAAACTCTTCGGGGGAAAAAAGGTTCAGATGTCTATAGAAGAGGACATAAGAGTGAGAATTCTGGGAACAAAAAGGACCGACTGCCGAAAGAAATAAGGCTTCGTACACAAACCAAATTGTCCAGTGTTGTACATATTGTACATGGGCAATGAAATATCATTACCTGAAGCTATTGTAGAGTTTTATTTTACTCTCAAGCTGCTTTGACCAGTCTGCTTTGGTAGACTGGTCCTCATATATATTATCCTTTTTTTTTTTTTTTAAATGTCCAAGTCCTCCTTCAGCATATCACCTGCAGATTACAACTGCAGAACTTTTCTTGTTTTTCCCCAACTTATTTCTTTTCAGTTCATTCTCTGAAGAGCAGGGGTTTGTGCTGATGAGGGCCATGCAGGTGAGATGGATTTCTGGTTGTTGCCGGAGGGATATTTCAGACCGCGCTGTTTGTTACATGTTTAAAATGCACACGTGCTTCTGGGATGGCCCGGGTTAATAACATTTCTGATTTCTCATTCTTGGAGAGACACGGCTCAGGATTTCTCACCTGTTCTTGAATTTCTGCTGTTTTGAACTTACTGGAGTCAAATAGGGCAGTGGTAGCTTAGTGGTTAAGGCATGGAACGACTGATCAGAAGGTTGTGATTTCAAATCCCAGCACCACCAAGCTGTTTCTGCTGGGCCCTTGAGCAAGGCCCTTAACACTCAACTGCTCAGCTGTATAAATGAAAGAAATGTTCAGTGGAATGTCCGTTTTTTCCCCCCACTTCTCTATGTTGCTCTGGATTAATTACGTCTACCAAATATTACTAACATTTGAAAAAAAAATTGGTGCTGATTTCATACATGACAACAAAGCTGTCAATGTTCACGAATGCACACTTGTCAAATATATGTTAACTGTCAGCCCGTACAAGTGGTACATTGTAAATTAATTAGAGGAAAGTATTTAATTAAACTTACATTTAACCAGGGTATCCGTTTAAATAGTCATCTTAATTAGCAGATTATACCCTTGAGTAACCACGGCTTTATAGTTGGTGAACATCTAAAGGACGGTGTGTGAACTGCCGTAAATGTGTGTAAATGTCACGTGGTTGCACGCATCGTTACGTGGATATGGATCGACGGTTTGGGTCTCGGTTCCGCTTCTAAAAACAAATCCGAGATGTAGAAGGAGGTGGTGTGATCATCTCTATCTGCTGCATTCGAACCTCTTTCACCGCCATGTGTTTGCTCTTTTTACAAAAGTACTTAATGAGGCAAATATTTATTATATGGCCCTTCCAAATGAGTTCTGTTGTTATTCTGCGGATATTGTAGAATGTTGTGCTGCTGGTTTCATAAAGAGAACATTTCGATTTTTTGGTTGGAACAGCCCGAGGTCCTGCCTCTCTCACAGTATCTCTCCTTGTTTTTTCATCGTTCATTCTCCAGTCAGGGTTTTTTTTTTTCCCCTCCCACTCCTGGACATATCGACTCTGAGGTCAATAGGGCAGAGAGGAAGATCCTTTTTTTTTTCCTCCCACTGCCTGAGGCACAGATGTTTGACGGTCACTGGTTTTCATCTGGAAGGTATGACTGACCTCCCTGATCAGCATCCTCTGCGCTCACCTTGCTCTCGGTGTGTGACGAAAGAAAGCAAGGTGGTGCGATTGAGCAACAAGTGTGTCTGAGTGGTATGTGTGTTGGTGAGTGTGTAAAGACCTTGTGCCTTTTCAGATTTTTCCTTTTACTCAGGGGCAGAAACGTTGGCTCTTTTCTTAATAATTGTGGCTGCACAGATTACATCATCAAGCATACGACAAAGGATGCATTGTACTGGGTATTGGTCCGATACCGTGCTCATTTACTCCTACTCATAAAATATCCTCTGATGCTAACATCCAACACCAGGTATGTTTCGCTAATGAAAAGACGACACGAAATGATAAAATGACCCGGACATAGTTTATGATTAATGATGGCAGTCAAAGCAAAATAGACTGCCAACTGTCTGACCCGAGTGCACACATCACACAATATCAGTGAGCATCGTCATTAAAAATGAGTGCAACGTGTAATGATTTGCACAGACACAAAGGTATGAGTGTACAGCAATGAGGTGAACCTGAGAGAAACTGTCACGCATGAAAGAGAGAGCACTTCAGTTCAGCGAGCACTGAGACACGCTATCCCTTCCCCCTCACTCACCAAGGTCTACAGCATGAATGCTTGAGAGTGAATGTGTAATTCATGGCAGCTTGCTGATAGTGCTCTGCACACCCACGCCACCTACCCTCATGCTCTCTATTAAAGATTCTATTGACACACCGTAACATCTTAGGCATATAACTCGGCACAGTATTAAGTACTTATTTCTGTATCCATATCCATGAGTATCAAAAAAATGGTAGCGATGCATCTCCCAAAAAATGGCCATAGACAACCACAAAATCATATTTCTAAAAATTCAGTACACTTCCCATTTAGAATGGTGATCTCCGGTCACGCTGGTTTGCCAACCTTGACAGCACGGATACAATACAATCGACCAGCTCGACTGTCTGTACATTACATAATGTGTGTTTTACAGTGTGCTTTTGAGTCACACTAGACTCTACTGCAGTTTACTATTGGATTTTCTGTATTTTTTTTTCTTTCTAATGTGAAGCCTATACTCAGGCTCCGCTGAAAATCAGTAGGAGTCTGAGCACTGAAAGAAAAGAGCATTAAATCAGTGGATAAATAAATAAAATCAGGACCAGAGATTCCAACCGCGATTCCTCGGACAATCCGTTGGGCTTCAAAGCTGTCCGAGAGCGGTGTCTCATTCTCGTTCAGGGTCAAGGATTGAGGGAAGTAAGAAAAAAAAAGAAAGAAAGAAAGAGGCCCTCTATGGACACCAACCCGCCTCCCCGGAGCCATTTTCTCCTTCAAAACTAAACAATGTAAGGCGTCTCAAGTGAAATCTTAACATTTCCTCCAAAGGGCAGACCATAAACTATTAATGGACAGCTGTCTGTCTCGATGCCCAAACAAGAGAAGGTTTCTTTGTATTGAATCCTCATGTGGTGCATTACTCCTGAGTGCCATAAAGTCTCAGTGGGGGTCTCCGTCTGTCTCTTTCTTTCCACCGCCGACACAGTAAAGATGGTCATTAGTCATAAGAGTGTTGGGGAATATTGCAATATGCAGCAGGATGATTATCGGTTGTCTCAGTTTGTGGTCCATTTCCTGCACAGCAGGAGAGTGTGAGACACCTACATCAGTGCTATGCGCGAGAAAAATAAGTAATGGCATTGGTTGAGGCATGAACAGGCAAGAATTGCTCCGTGTAATATTTTACGTAGGGGTTTAAGGTGGTCCTGTGAGGTTTGGCTGTGTTTGGGAGCGATATACAGTATCTTGTTTTCAAAGCCAAAGCCTCTGTAATATTTAATCAATGTTAGTAATGTTTCTATTGCTAATGTTGGCACTGGGTGGCATGCTGGCATCCAGTTTTCGTGCCTGTCTAGGTGTGTCGTACTGTAACCTGTTTAGGTGATTGATTGCATTCGCTCCTCTCTTATCCCTGTACTTTAATTAACCCACAAAGGGAATAAATATGTGTGTATATCTTGCAGTACTGCAGTATTAAATTCTATGAAGTTAAGTAATTCATCTTTTCCATTTAGTTAAATGCTTCTTGTAATTTTACTTCACTCAAAAAACAGTTAAATGACTGTTCTTTCTCTGCTGTGATAAAATCTTCAGAACTCTTCTAGTTTTCTAGAATCGATACTTTATGTGAAAAAGACAATGTGCAAAGTAAAATGTTCAGCATTTCCTGCAGTACATGATTTCAACAGCAGGTTTATTTTTTTTCTTCATGCTTTGTCTGATACTGTTGTATAATAGATATTTTGTTGAGTGCCCAAACATTACACCTACATCTTTAGTCCTGTGCATTTTATATTCACACTTGAACAGCTGTTGTGAAGAGGTTTTCAAGTGAGACAGGAAAAGGTGTCCAGTGGCCTGGTTCAGCCTGTCGTCATTGAATCATAGTGACATCCATTAACAAATGTACCACAAGCCTATATTATTGGTGAAGTATCAAAGCCATCGCTAAACAGCTTGAAAAGTGATAATTAGCAATGCAATTAACAACACAGCAGTTTTTGTAATTAGCAACATAATTTAATCACAGCAGTACACAGCGTACTTATGACTATATAAAGATTTATTTTTCATCAATCATTATTATAAATGGTATTTATTAATTATATAATTTGGAAAACAGTGTAGAAAGTGTATGAATTATAGTGGCAAAGTATGAAATTAGAGAAACCTGGTTTGACAGAAAAAAACCTTAAATTTTAATGTGTTTTATTTCATAAAACTACTTCACGTATCTGAGAAATGATTCCTCTCATGTCCTTATGCAACACTCGCATATCAAGACAGGTGGAAATGTCTGGTGTTCTCGTATGTAATATTGTGTTTTTGTTTATCCCCTTGTTTCACTTGAAGTGTGATGCTTTATGATTTCAGAATAAGTGTATTAATTTGTATTCTTTTTATTCCTGCAGATCGACCGCATCATATTTTGCGTCTTCTTGGAGAACGACTATGTGATTTACAACAGGAAGATGTCAGATTACTTCCCTCGAGGTATTTGATATTTTTCTGCTCACTTTGCTTTCTTTGCTATTCTGCAACTCTTACACAGATCTGAACCTGCTAATTGATATTAACACAGGTGTCAAGCTTGCTTTGAAAGGCAGTTAACATGCTCTTTGAGTACAGAGAAAGCCACTGAAATATGAAAAGCTTAAGGTCTCATGCACGCATCCTTCATGTGCATGTGTCAGGGTGTATTCATACCTTCAATAACAGCAGTCAAGAAAATTCCTGAGGGGGGAAAAAAGCAGCTTGAATCGCTGAACGAATGAGCCAGCAAGCCAAGCATTGTCAATAAGCTAATGTGAGCCAGCGACATGAGTGCTAGCTGATGTAGAAATGTGATGGAGCAGCATTTAATTTACTGTTTAATAGGCGGTGCTTCAAGACATGACTTTTTTTTTTGTAATAAATCAATGTGAAAAATCAGAGCAAATGATAAATGTGCTTTAATACAGTAAAAATAATTGGGACTTAACCTTTGATTACGGCGCGTACTCGCCATGGCATTGTTTCGACAACCTCACGCAACGTCACAACATTTTATTGCTGTGCAGAGTTGCATTAATTTTTCGATGAGATCTTGTCTTGCCCACAGGAGAGTCGAACCACTCTGTAAAGTCTTCTCCAGCACATCCCAAAGACTTTCA
>JAOTRR010000043.1:4583428-4594446 GCA_028570945.1 Gogo arcuatus | reverse complement strand
GTGTGTGTGTGTGTGTGTGTGTGTGTGTGTGTGTGTGTGTGCACACGCGCACTCTGCCAGAAACAGCATGCTTAAACCCAATACAATTAAGGCATTAGACTGAACCAGCTGCTTCAGCTTTCTCCTAAAATTAACTTGTGGAAAGTGTGGGCTTTAGTAGTAGGTCAGCTTTTTCATCTGTATTCAGGATGTCATTTGTTATTCATAAGATGTCAACAAGGGATGAACAATTACGAGAGCATTTAGTGGCACTCTGAATAACATGAACTGTAAATCTCAGGCTTTTGACCGAAACCCTGAAGCACTGAGAAGCAGCAGCTGAGCTTTCAGTGTATAAAAATCACTATTAGTCTATAATTTCGCCAAAGTGCAGGTGCAAGCTTACACGCTCAAATGTCAACGTGGTTTTATCAAAAAGAAAGAAAGAAAGAAAAAGAGTAAAGCTGAAGGACTAAAATTATTTAATATTTAAATGATTTAACATTTTAAGCAATTAAGTTCAATCTGCATCTATTCTGTTACAGTTTATACTGAATTCAAGGAACACTCCACCCTGAAACACATTAAATTTGTTTGTATTAAAATACTGTGAAGGAGAAGATGTATTCGGCCATTTTTGGTTTTGTTATTGAACATACTGCCAGTGCATATAGCCACTTCAAATTTACATCCATAATGTCTTTTGACTTTTTTTTGTTTCTGTTGTGTTAATATTTCTTAAAGTAGAAAGCGTGTATTCAGATGCATAAACCGAGATAAGTTTAACAAACAAAAAAAAATAATGGGTGGTGGCTGGATTCAAACACCACATATTACCGAGTACTTTATAGCAACACGCTTATAGATTTGAGACGTCTACGGTAAAAAGTAATTACCTTTTTGCAGCGATGTGGTTTGCGTTTGGCCAGGTCCTCTTGGGAAATTACTTTCAACTCCCCAAGCAATAAGAAACAAATATAATATTTAGAGTAAAGAATGCATACGATACTTCCCCAGTATACTGTATACTGTATCAAGATAACTATATGCAATTAATTCATCTTTACAGTTATGAAAACGTGTTAGGCTACAATCAAGACATTCTGACATGCTATAGCTAACAAGCTATCTTGTCTTTAGGAGAACAAGAGTGATGGAGCAATCCAGGCAGCTTATGTGGTGGTGTTATCAGTTTGTCTACATTCAAATTCATGGGGGTTAAATTAATCTTGGTCACTGTGTGACTTGCTGCAGTTTAGCATTATTTTGTAAATTACTGTAATATGGAAGATTAAAGCACACCATGGAAAGGCACAACAATGTAGTTAACGCATCTGCTTATCTATAGTTAAGACGCATTGTTGGATAATATACTCTCTTTTCCAGACTACAAGTATCTTGGCCACTAGGAGGTGCTCTGACTTTAGCATAGCAGAGCATGTAGCTAATAGCAATGTGCCGACCTGTTTTGTTTTGTGTTTTTTGTGTTTTTTTTTTAAATACATGTTACTCTAGCAGTTAAGAGAAAATTACCTAAACGTCATATACGTGTTAGCAGAAATTAGCCAGTAATTAGGGAAAAAAATCAACTTAGACAGAAAATGACAAGGTTTTAACTTGTTAGCCATATAGTTTGCTAGTTAGTAAAACTCTTTTTCTCTATCCTGTACCAACTCTGCGTGCGCTCTCTTTTAAGACTGCTTCAGTACAGAGGTCTAAAGAAAGAAATTGTTCCCTGAGTTATAAAAAGAGCTTCTCGAGCCAGTTTTCTTTTCTGCTGTTGGGTCACACGAGCTGCACAGCTTGACATAAGCGTGCATCATCCCATACTAACTACTCTGTTCTGTCAGGATCACTGTGACCCATTAGAGTGGAATAGTATTAATACGTTTTTCAGGCTTGACTCAATTTCTCTAAGAAATACATGGATATATTTTAACTGTTATTTTGTGGTGATCTTGTGCACGTCATTTAGACCTGAGAGTAATACGGAAAAAGAATAATTACTGTCTGTAAATGCTGAAGCATGAAGAGAACATGGCTGCATTACTTTACTGAAAGGACCAAAGAAAACCCTGGGCTGATTGGCCATGTCAATACCCGGTCAACAAAGCATCACGAGCTTGCACTGAACATAGCAAAAGCTAAAATCCTCATCCCGCGATGGCATACACACACATATTCGACTCGCAGCATGTAGCTATCTAGCAGGGGGAAGCAGACTGTGACAAACTGGAGATTTAAACCATGCTGATCAGTCTTGCAAGGGCATATACCCAATTCCCTCACACTAGGGCACAAGAAAACATTCTAAGCAGATTCAAATGGAGGCTATTTTACCATTTAACACTCGTTCTCTGATCAATAAAACCTCCAGTTGGCTCTGGAACAAGTGTGTAGAGTAAAGTGCATGGGTAAGAGTGTGAGGAGGGAAAAATGTGTGGTTTTTTTTGTTTAGTTATTTATTTCAAATGGAAAATATCTGGACACATTTTTCACTTAGCTCAAAAGCAGCTGATCCTCACAAAGCGACTTTACAGAAATCTGTATGTAGATTTAGATGCCTAATGAGCAAGCCAGGAAGCCAGGACAGTGGCAAGGAAAAAGACCCGAAAGAAGAACCCTTAAGAGGAACCAGATTCGAAAGAGAACCCATCATCGTCAAGTGGGATTTAAATGATTACAGCATGCAGTCGTATAGAGAAAAGCCAAACAGTACTGCATGTATTGAAAGGATACAGAATGTGCACTAAGATCTTCTTGTGAATAACAATTCCAGGATAAGCATAAGACTCTTGATGATCACAGCAGTCAATAGGACATGCAAGTCTATAGGGTTTTCCATTGATAATGCATAAATTATATTGTAAAATATGTGTTTAGCGATATGTAGTGATTTTTCCTGTGTATGTGTTATGGGATGGGAAAGGGCTTTGAGCTGTGCCGGGAAAAATTCAATTCGGTTTTATTTAAAGTGCAGAATCACCATGCAGCATGGTCCCATAACACACTACACAAGTAAAACATGGAATAAAACATTCGGCCAGCAAGTAAAAATAAAAATTAAGTGACGCAACCATCTCAGTGTAGCATTAATAGCAATAAAAATGACATTAAAACATCATGCATGGGGAACTGTTGAGTTTAAGTCGTAAAAGATAAATAAAATCAAGTAAAATAAACCAATGGATGAAAATTACAATAAAACAGCCACATCAAGTGCATTAGAGGGGATTAGACCTGCTTGAGTTCTAAGGTGGACTGTAGTGAAGGGAGTAAAAGTGGGATTTAAGTCTTCATTTAAAAATATCCAGTGAGCGTGCTTCTCTTAGATACATGGAAGGCCATTCCAGAGATAGGGTGCATGGTAGAAAAATGCTCTCTGACCAGCTGATTTTTTCTTAACTGGTGGAATGACCAAGAGACCAGCGTGAAGAGAGCGAAGAGGGCGTACCAGTGGTGTAATTAGCTCAGCTAGGTCAGGTGGTGCGAGTCCATGCAAAGCCTGATAAGTTAAAAAGAAGAACCTTAACTCTTTCACCACTGCCTAACTTCATATACAGACTGCTATATACACTAGAAAACTTTATATAAGAAATACCATTAACACTAAGTAACTTCGTGATAAATTCAATATAAACCGGTACACAATTTTAAAAGAAAATATAGTGAACTAGAGTGTGTGCGCCATAGTGACATATTTGGTACCATTGGAAACTAGAGGAATTCTGCTTCGAGAATATGTAACACTTATGATGATAAACTGAACACGGTAAATGCACAGGCGTGCAAAGGTAAATTACAGGTAAATTTCTTATTGATTATCTTTAAAATAACATAATCTGGCCTAGACATTGCTAAAAACCAACCATAATAACAATTTGTGTACATTAGACACCATTTCATCAATTTCTTCTCACTTGCTACATACAGGTGTATGCACTAACAAGCTTTTACACAGGTGTGTATTAAATCAAATAATATGATGTGAATAAAACATTTGATTTTAGTTTGAAATTTTAGCAATTTCGATGATAATATATTATCATATATATAACAGCAATGAATATTCATAAGGAAATTTGCATTTTATCCACTAATATTTGCCGAAAGAAGGATGCCTAACCCTAATTAACATAAAATAACATTGTGCTTATCTAAATTATGTCGTAGGAAATCCCAGGGAATCCAATTTATCAACCTATCGGCATGTACAATACACAGGGGTTTCCCTACAATGACACCGGAATAGCGGTCTGCCGTGATAATGGCGACCAATACACGAGACCGCCTTCGTGGTCTGTCGTGTTGAAAGATTCCATATTTTCCGGACCGATATAGCGGTTTGTAGTGGTGAAAGGGTTAAAATCAGAGCTAGCTTGTAACAGTAACCAGTGAAGAGAGGCTAGGATGGGTGTTATGATCAAATATTTTTTTAGTTTTTGTCAGGCTGCAGAAGTAGCACAGCTAGGAAGACCAGAGAAAATAGCATTACAGTAATCAAGTCTGGAGGATACAAACACAGGTATTTATGTTTCAGCATCACACAAAGATAGAATAGATCGGATTTTGGCAGTATTACTAAGATGAAAAAATTCTGTCTTGGTAACAGCCTTGATACGTGCCAGGAATGTGAGACGAGAATCAAGAATCACACCAAGATTTTTGGAGATCAAACTTTCAGAAATACTACATCATCAATGTTAACACTCAAGTTCTCACACGAGTGTCCATATTTGGCTGGTCTAACAATCATTAACTCTGTTTTGTCAGCATTTAGCAGAAGAAAGTTCATAGTTCATAAGTTCATTTTTTAATTTCCGATAGGCGTGCCTCTAAGGTTAGGAGTTGGGAAAGGTCATTTGGCTTTACAGGTACATATAGCTGTGTGTCGTCAGCATAACAATGAAAGTTAACACCGTATTTGCAAATGATATCACCAAGGGGAAGCATATAGATGGAAATGATCCCTGGTGTAAACCAAACTTTACTTCAGAGAATTCACAGAGCCAATGGAAAGTGACTTGTTAATAATATGAAGAGTCGGACTAATTAAAACAGGAAACGCAGTGACTGCATCCATCAAAGTACTAGAGAATTCATAGCCATCATACTGAGATGATTGGAGACCATTGATTTTCTCTCTAATCAAGCAAACATATTTCTGAAAAATTTCAGAAAGTCAATATGAGCGTGCACGTTTATAGTTTTTATAAGTGTCTACCCAGGCAAGGAGAAAGGTCTCTTGTTTTGTCGTATGCCATCTGCGCTTGGGTTTTTTGCAAGTCTGTGAAATGAGCTGCCATGTGAGAGATCCATCCACTCACTTCCACTTACATGCTCTGATAGCAGAAGACACAATGGTGATGGCGTCATTAGCAAGTATTTAATCTGATGGTAACAGCCATGAGCTCCAGCATGGCCACATTAGATTAGATTATGCATTATGCATATTTTGATCTAAATAGGTTGTTGTTGTTGTTGTTGTTATTATTATTATTATTATTATTATATGCCTTTTTAAGGAGTAAAGTTTTTTTTTTTACAGAAAAATAACTGTATTCTAAGTATTGCTTTTTCACTTTTGTTATGTACTCTGTTACAATCCACGGACTGTCAAAAGCCAGTAATTCAGTATTTGGAGTTACTTATCCATGTGTGTGTTTGTGTGTTAAAGTGGAGAATGAGAAGTCAGCAGGAGAGAGCAAAACCAAGCAAGAGAAAGAGAAGCATGACGAAAAGAAAGGCAATTCAGAGGAAGGCGCTGGTAGTGCTGGTAAGTTCAACATCAATTTCACACACAGACATCAAGATCAAGACAATATTTCTATCAAAACATGTACAGCAGATTCAAACTGACAAATTTGATACTGAAACTATCAACCTCGCAGAGATTCTTATGCTTATTTTGTGCATTGTTTCACACTCATAATGTGCTCAAAATCTTGATATATTCACACCCAAAGGTGTGGCTTCTACTTTAATCTAATATGCTACTTTTCTGTAGCATATCTGCTTTGTGTTACACTGCTACATGGCTGTGTGTATGAAAGCATGCCCTCACTCCTTGCCTTGTTCCTGATAGATAATTCAAACCACGTTACAGATATCGCTCTTCTATTCATAAGCAGCATTCAAAGTTGTCTCTGGGCACCATTATTAAAAATCATAACTGTAATCTGGATGCCTGCTGGCTGTGCAGTTTAGATTTGCTGGGTTTGAAAGGGCTAATAAAATAAGCAGAGACTGTTGGGCTGTTTGAATTATGGATCACAACAGTTTGAGGACTGAATTAGAACAGGGGTGAGGCAGATTTATCAAATCCTTCAGTTTGTTGATCCTACTTTCACACTCAAGGGGTCAAGAAGGAGAAGAGTGCCGGAGAGAAGATTGAGAATGCTCCTGTTGGTACAAAACAAGAAGATGAGGAAGGTACAATTCCCTTTTTTTTTTGACCTTCAACTTATTCAAGATCTATGTGTATACATTTATTAATTTGGGTCATGCTGTGGGATTTGAACCAACAATGTTTGGTCTCTAGTACAGAACTCTTCAATATGCACCTGATGTCATGAAAAGTGTACAAGTTCAAATAAGTAAGGGTGATGTGATTGGAAGTCGTAAGAAAAGGTGAAAACTCTGTGTCCTTACTTGCACAGAGTAGTGTTGTCTCAAATCGAACACAGCACTCAGTTGTGCACTTACCGGGAGTGACTATTGCAACATTTGACCACAACTGTCACATAACCACCAAAAAGTATCTGCTGGCTTTTTTTGCTCACCTCTAAAAATGAACACGTTTTTAATTTTCCTCACTTTTGTGCATAGATATTTCACACTACATGCCCTCCTCCGACTGGCTGAAAATAGGTTGGTGGTCCCTCCCCTTCCGATACATAGCCCAGATGGCGAACATTGAGGGTGTTCAGTGTTGCACACTCAACATTTTGACCATTTTGAGTCCACCGTCCGGATACTCGTAGTCCACTGCACGTTTCCATACTTGTCAGTGTGAATGCACTCAAAATAGTAAGTGTAAGTACGGAAGTACGCGAATTGAGACACACCGCTACACTCATTCGGCCTAATTTTTGTCAGTTACAATACAAGTGACTTGGTAGTAGTGCAGCAGTGTTGGTGGATTTTTAATAATCTTAAATGCACTGTTGAGAAACAGTCCACCAACCAGAAATGTCCAGCTAACAACGGTGCTTCTCACACAGACTGCAGTCCGCTCAATGACTTTGCAGCACACAGATTAAATTGAAGGTCTTTTATCCCGAAGCCACATGTAAATAAATCCGGCTTTGCAAAGGGTGAGAAAAGAGAGAGCCACAGAATTGAAAATTGAGTCTCTGTCCTGTCTCTCTGATAGGTTAAGATTTAAAGTAATGGCTCCAGAGCCTCAGTGGCTTTAAATGAGCTCGGCCTTCGCACTGTGTTGAAAAAAGTGCATCCAGGCTCTGATCATATCTTACTGTTTCGAGAACACACCATGTCTTGCACTATCTGTGGGATTTTTTGTATTATATTTAGCTTTTTATCACACATCAATGATTTTAGGACACTTGCAGTTGACATGTAGGTGCTGTGCAGATGTGGATCTTGGATTAATCTTAATTATGATTCCTATATTATAATTTAATGTAGGAATGTTTCACTGGGAGCAAGCTGTGATGGACAGGACTGAGGTGTGTGTGTGTGTGTGTGTGAGAGAGTGAGAGAGAGAGAGAGAGAGAGAGAGTTGGCAGAGAGGTATAGGGTGCTAAAGCCAAGCTAAGTGTGCGTGGGAGGAAACCTTGAACAGACAGGAGCGGAAGCAGGCCAGCTACTGGTGACGCATGCATGCACACACACTCACTCACTCATTGTACATACTCATTGTACTCACACCAGGCTGTCCATACATATGCCTTAGAAACCAGAGATGCTGCTCAGACTTATTCCATTTATTCATTTTTCTTCTTTTTCTGTCGCTCACCCTCTTTCTGTCTTTTCCGTCTCTGTTGTCACTGGCTGCTGTCTTTGTGTTTGCACTTTTCTCTCACTCTCCCACAGGAAGGTACATTCATTGTGCAGAAAGAGAAGTCGATATAAAACATTAATTAACTTGTTTTAAAAAGCCAAATCACGTTGAAATGTTAGATTTTGTATTACTACACATACTTCTTAGTACATTTTTATTGATTTTTATGACTATATTTTAGGAAAGAAAAAGAAATGGGTCAATAGATGTTCATTAATTTTCTATAAGATCAGATCTGACAGGGATTTCAGCTGCAAGAGAGAGAAAAAGAGACTAGTGAAAGAACGGCTAGCTAGTTTACAATGTGTCTGTTTAATAAATGAAATTGCTGTAATATATGAGGAATAAAAGACTTTGTACATACTGTTATTGGAAAGTAACAAACTTTGCGATGGTAACGGTAACACTGCCTTGCACCAGGCCACATTACCCCACCCCATCGTTGATCGTTTTCAGTGTTTTCCTCTAACACACCTCCAAGTATGTTATTCCTTACTTGTTTTTAGTAGCAAAGTTTGACTAATGAGTCGCGGCTGTCTGACGATGCTATACGCACTATTTTGCCAAAAGTTTGTGGACACCTGACCATCACACCCATATGTGGTTCTTCGCCAAACTCTTGCAAAAAAAGGTTGGCGCGCACAGTTGTATAGAATGTCTTTGTATGCTGTAACATTACATTTTCCCTTCACTGGAACTAAGGAGCCGAAACCTGTTCCAGCATCACAATGCCCCTGTGCACAAAGCGAGCTCCATGAAGGCATGGTTTGCCAAGGTTAGTGTGGAAGAACTCGAGTGTCCTGCACAGAACCCTGACCTCAACCCCACTGAACACCTTTGGGATGAACTAGAACGCCGACTGCACCCCAGGACTCCTCTCCCAACACCAGTGCCTGACCTCACTAATCCTCTTGTGGCTGAATGAGCACAAATCCCCACAGCCATGCTCTAAGATCTACTGGAAGCCTTCCCAGAAGTGTGGAGCTTATTATAATAACAAAGGGGGAATAAATCTGGAATGGGATGTTCAAAAAGCACATATGGGTCTGATGGTAATGTGTCCACAAATCTTTGGCCATGTAGTGTATTTCCATGTTGTTGTTGTTTTAAACATTAAACCAGTTAGGAAATGTAAAGGGAATTAATAAACAGATTATTTCCAATATACTGAGACTTCTAGAGACTAGATTTTTCCCTAAAGCTCGGGTTATGTACAAGTATGAGGCAGTAGTTTTGTTGCCAAGTAGGCACATGTTGGATTTTTTTTTTCCAACATGCAAACCATAGGAAATCACAAATCATTTGCAATCCTGGTGCAATAATGACATAACGAGTGTCATTTATGTCTGTGACATCAGCAAACATTGCTCTTCTTAAATGCTTTCCAGCAGCCATTTCCATTTCCAGCATTTTTTTAGGTTCTGTCTTCATTTTTATGCAAACAGTGGCATGTAATATCACCGTTCAATTGAATTAAAGAGACCGAACTGACCTCTGACTCTGGAAGCATCTAAATTGTTTTCCTGTTATTTCTGTAATATTCATTTCTGATTTCTGTAATGTCGATTTTATAGTGGCCATCTTTAAGATTGGCAGTTAATGTTATTACTACTGTATTACTTGCAGTTTTGTGCATGGGGAGGGGTCATTAAAGTGGCTTTCTCATAATTGGCATAAAATTCACCACAGCTCTTTCAAATCTGTTATCTTCAGTAAGACCATCTGCGTAGGCATGCAGAAAGGTTCGAGCACAGCGTTAACTAAAGTTCAGAGGTTTTCATCTTTTGTGCAATGCTCTACAAATTCATCTCTGCATCAAAGAGCAGTGAATCACATGAAAAGGATATGTAAGCTATAACAATTAGGGCTTTTATAGAGCTATGTAATTGTCTCTGGAAATGATAGAAGTGTGAGGGGGGTCTGCAAGGATTTAGTTTTGCTTAAAAGGAAAAGAGTTATGATGACCATTGTGCTGTAATGATTTTGGCTGTAAAGCATATGAGAAGAAAATGTTCATGAGGTAAGCAAATTCTCTTCGCTCCTGCTGATGGTATGAGTGAAGTTTTAAGAGAGCGTAGTACTCCCTTTAAGTAGTACATATTTTACTGACTTGAAGTTAATTGTGGCAAAACCTTTTTAGTTCTAACAATAGATGTATATAATATAAAAATTGATTATATAGCAGTAGTTTTGGCTTTACTGCAACAAATTCACAGCTGTGCTAAAGTGCAGAGTTGACCTTAGAGGCCTTGAAATGTTTGTCGACTCTTTTGTTGTGTGTTTTTGTAGGAAGTCTCATATTTTCCATATTTTTTTTTATGAAGCAGCAGAAAAACAGTTAATTAAAAGAAATTCTTCTGTATACGTCCTTCTAAGTTCAGCCTTCTTTAATGAATAAGGTAGGTACTTCAGTAGGGCATAAAGCAAAGGTCATGATGAGCTTATGAGAGGCAAAGGAGAACGGTAAACATGACTGGAAAATAGAACTCATTTATTTCAAGTGATCCTACACATCAAACATAGGCCTACATTTTGTCCTTGGAGATGTGAATACAAATAAGTCACTAGGAAGTGTAGACATTGTAATCTGTATAATGCTCTGAGGTATCTTTCAAAAACATTCAGAGACCTTTTTGCCATTTATTTCAACATCAAAATTAAATAGGATCCATTTCCAATCTTGTTTACCCTTCTTCTTTGCCTGCTAGATTCCCATCCTTCAAATACTTCAAAGGTCCTTTTGCAGTATTGAAATATTTAGCTCATTCATGATTGAAAGCACCATAGATTTCTTTTAATGAACTGTATTCCTCATGCTTCATTGAGTGAATGGAAGTCGGTAATACAATCGACCCCGCTGTGTCTGTATACATTTAAGTGGCCCTCTAGAGAGAAACTTTAGCTGCCTTTTTACCTTTACCTGTTTTCAGACTAAAGAATTTCCAAATACTGGAATTATAGATAATGTTAGCAGGAAAGGCTAGTGAAACACAAAATATTTAGCTGCGGTTTA
>JAOTRR010000043.1:4500212-4518235 GCA_028570945.1 Gogo arcuatus | reverse complement strand
GCTCATTGCTCACTTGTGCATGTGTGTTCACTGCTTCAGATGGGTTAAATGCAGAGGAGGAATCCATATCAACAGATGTTACAGCTAGTTATTAGAATTCATCCAGCTTGTATTCACTAGTTTGAGAGCCTGTGAGTGACTGTTGCTAGTTAGCATAAGCTAATGTTTTCCTCATGGCAATGATCCTACTCTGATGGCCGAAAGTGAGGACGACTTGTAAACACTATTATCAGGAAGGTTAAGGAAGAAAGTGCAAATGATGGTTTGATGCTCAACACTAAGAAAACCAAGATTATGTCAACCAGCCCTGTAAAGTCATGGCTAATAGACGGGGGAGAAATAGACGTGGTCACAGATTTCGTTTTCCGTGGCTCGAAAATGACTGCCAATGGAGACTGTATCCCAGAAATCAAGAGACACTTGATTCTTGGTGATGACAGATAGTACTGACAAACCTACACAACATCCTGAAGAGCAGAGACACTGTCCACAAAGGTGCACATTGTCAAGGTGTTTCCAGTAGTGATGTATGGATGTGAGAGCTGAACTATTATTAAGGCTGAACGCAAAAGAATCGACACGTATGAACTTTGGTGCTGGAGGAAATAGCTGAGAGTCCCTTGAATAGAAAGAAGAACAAACAAATCGGGAATTGAGGAAATACCACCAGATTGCTGCGTGGAAGATCTGATGATGAGACAGAAGCTGAAATATTTTGGACATATGATGAGAAGGTATGAATCATTGGAGAAGGATCTCATGATCTTCAGGGGAAAACTGAAGGCAAGAGGAGAAGAGGATAGACATGGTTGAGAAGGCTGAGATGGACAGACAGCATTACTGGAGCAATGAGCATGAATCTGAAGGGCTCACAGAGGCAGTGCTCGATAGAAGGAACTGGTGTGCTGAAGTCCACAAGGGCACAAAGAGTCGGACTCGACTAAACGACTGAAGAACAACAGTTTCCTGTGTTCACTGGTGAAAGGGGCCTTCCAAAAAACAGTTTCTCTTCTCCAAGTTTGTGTCTGCTTGCATCTTGATTAAAGAAAACTGAAAAATACACGAAAAAACAAATCATGATTCGCTGGCAAGCTGTTTAGCCTACACTGTCCCTTTATCCAACACTAGCTTCTGAGATACACTCAACCCTGAGCTTTCACTGTTTCCCAACTCTATGTACCTTCCTCTTCTCTTTCTTAGCATTAGCAAGAAGGAGAATTCCCTTCTATACCCCAGTTACTGGCTCTAATTTCACTCGTAATCAAATTCAGGTACATGGGAACAGAGATGGCCGCCGGGTCCGTGTCACACTCCTTCACACAGGCTTGATTTTATCCTCGTTGGGATTTGAAATGAAGCAGAAAAAAGATGCTCAGTTCTAACTGAGCTGAGTGCACCAGCTTTCTGTAGTTTGTGGTACTTTAGTGACACTTTGATCAGCGGATCGAGGAATCACAAGCTCACAATCTACCAATCTACCGAGCTGTCTCATTGAAAGAACTTGTGTTCAATGTGATAAGTAAAATCAACATTCATGTCAGAGTTGGTTAAAGAAAAAGGGGGAAAAAAGCTGCCGTAAGACAGGACTGGACATCTGTTGATTCTTCTTTTCTGGTGACATTTGATCATTTCTTACATTTTCCCTTCACCCACCCATAAATGTCAGATTTTATTTTATTTTATTTTATTTTTTTAAGATTTAGAAAATGAATGCAAACAAGATCAATGGAATTCGGATGACTATTCTTTTAAGTCTGTGAAAATGTGAAAATTGTAAAAATGAAATAAAACCTCTGCTGATTCTCCCATGCATTTTGTTACAATTTTGTCAGCTTTTTTTTTTTAGAGAGAGAGAGAAATGAGGAGAAAATGCAAGGAAAAACTGGTAAAACAATAAATAACACGACTACTAGGAATTTCATTCATTTTTAGAATTTTGGTTTGTTTCTTTTTTTTTTTCCTTTTTAATTTCCGTACCAAATAATTTGCTTGCAGAACTGGCGATCTTATCTAATGTGTACAAAATTACCTCCATATGGATGACTTTGAGTGCAAAACAAGCAGCGTGTGAGGGTGATTCAGGTGGCCTGCTTCTTTATGAAATGTGTCCTGATTTTTATCGTGTCGCTGGAGGCTGGTGTATTTCTGACTCAAACGCTGGATTCAGACACACTATTCCATATTATTTTCCATAAGATCTCATCTAGATCTAAATTCAGTTCAGTTCTGTAGCACTTTTAACAAGAGACATGATCACCTAGCAGAAAAATTCAGATAATTAGTCTTTTAGTCAATTAGTGTTTTCTGTTATTATTATTATTATTATTATTATTATTATTATTATTAGGTCTGAGATAATAGAGGAATTGTTTGCCATCTTTCAAGCATCATAAAGCAGTACATCTCAAGCCTCTTTTTGCAGTTTTAAGAACATAATCCAACTAATCAGATATTAGGCTCATTTGTGCAAAAATATTCTGGCAATTTATTCGAGCCATGCAGCTTTTTATTCTTGAACGTTCCACCAACAGAACACATTAAGCCTGAGTTGACATGATTTGTAGGCCGACTTGTTTTTGAGTCACTGAGGTTTGGATTAAAGCCATTCAATTCAAGTGACCAGCCAAACAGACTAATAACTGGAGGAAATCAATAATAAATATAATAATATTGATGATAATAATAATAATAATAAAAACCGTGGACCCTTTGGCCAAATGCTTTATTGAAGCAATCATCACAATAAAAAAAAGTTACATTTTCTGTTTGTGCCTCTGGAGAAACATGTATAGGTTTCATTTTAAGGAGGGTAGCAGATAGTAATACCGTACTTTATTTAACACTTTATTTCTAAGAGTGTTATTATCCATCCATCATCTGTACCGCTTGTCTGTCAGGGTCATGGGGGAAGCTGGAGCCAATCTCAAAAATACAATCTCTCTATGGCAGAACTAACACAGAGATGAACAACCATTCACACTCACATTCACACCTATGTCAGTTGACCTAATCCACATGTCTTTGGACTGCAGGAGGAAACCGGAGAACCCGGAGGAAACCCACGCAGGTACGGGGAGAACATGCAAACTCCACACAGAAAGGTCCCAGTCGAATGCCAGGTTCAAGCCCAGAACCTTGCTGTGAGGCAACAGTGCTAACCACTGCACCACTGTACCGCCCGAGTATTATTATTCACTTTGAAAATAAGGACTTTATTCTTGTCATTGAATTTGCCGCAAACCAAATTTACATCCTTAGACGGAATAAAAGATTGATTTAGGGCAGCATTGTTTCATGGATAAAGCAGCCTGTTTTTCATAAATGTGTATGGTACAACTGTAAATGTACAGTGACTTAATAAGTAATTGCCTCCCTTGAACGTTTCCATATTTTGTAGTGTTACAACCTGGAAGTAAAATGGACTTAACTGGAATTTTATATCATTAATCTACATAATGCTCAAATAGGGAAAAGACACTATATTTTGAAGAAAAATATTTACAAAAAAAAGTCAAAGTTCCGATTGCACAATTATTGTCCTGTGTCAGTATGAAATCCCTAAACTAGTTATGGTGCAAACAGTTGCCATCGTGTGCACTGAAGCATGGTGGTGGTAGCATTGTTTTGACTGTTACATATTCAAGGCTCTCTATTATCTTCACAGTGTCCCAACATAGTAGTTTTGCCTGATAAACTATAAAAACAGAAACTAAGTACCTGTTAATGCAAAATAAGAAAAAAATATAATACAGGGATTATATTTATGGTAACATAAAAGTTATTTCTTATGATGACACAGATTTCATGACTTCTAAAAAGAATTAATTTTATTGTATTTATAATGTTGTTCAGCAATGCAATCTAAACAAAACAGCATTTCTATAGACAATTTTGGGTTGTTCCAGTTTATTCCGGGGGGTGCACAGGGAGTGTTACTTCACTGAAGCAAACGTTACACTCTTAGAAATAAAGGTTACATTTTCTGTTTGTGCCTCTGGAGAAACACGTACGGGTTTTATCTCAAAGAGGGTTTCATTTTAAGGAGGGTAGCAGATTGTAATACCTTATTTAACACTTTATTTCTAAGAGTGTTATTAATCACTTTGAAAATCAAGATTTTATTCTTTTAAAATGTTGAATTTGCCGCCGCAAACCTAATTTACATCCTTAGTCGGAATAACAGGATTGATTTCGGAGAATTTTCTCAACGCAGCACTGTTTTTCATGAAACGTTGTACGTTAGAGTTTTTTTTTCACCCTCTATATGTGTCTCTTTTATTGCACTGCTTCTGAGAGGCCTTCATGCACTCCACTGTCTGATATCCTGCCTTTAAATTAATCAAATCTCCTTTGAAAATGCACTGCTATTTCTTTCTTTTTCTTTACACTTGTCTTGTAGGTGGGAGGAAACTTATAGCCAAACTCCTTCAAAAATCTGGGATGCTCTTATGTGTGAACTCAGTGTCTAATTAATTGCTTAATTTATTGAGGTTATAGCTGTGTATGTATACATGTATTGCATGAAGGGGAAATATATCTTTGAGGTTGCTTGGTGCACTCTCAGGAGGCTTCCAGGCCTGAGCCTGGATGAGGCAACCAATGCAAAGAAAAGTGACGCACTGAAAATGAACCACTCTATTTGTATGCATACACCCAGTGGGTACTTATTTAGCTTGAATGTACATTCATTAGCTATTTTATAAACCTACCGACCACTAGCCCATCTGTTGCTATGCATAATGTGTTAGCCACCCTCAACCCCATCCACCAATGGACTACCAATGTTATTTGGATGGATGGATCGTCCAAATTCTCGGCACAGCAGTAAACATTTAACACACATTCAGGCATTTGTTAAGAAAGGAATAAAACACCTGGGGGTGCGGTGTTATAAGAAAATCATTAATAACAGGGTAGTATGATGCAGCCTGACACAAAGTGTTTTATTCCTCTTATACCGGATAGAATTTTTTTATCTGTTTATAGTTGCATTTAATGTTGAAACAAGTTAGTTCCTATTATTACTTTTGACACAGCAACTGTAAACAATCACTCCTTCATCAGCATCTCTTTTTTCTCTCTCTTGAAATTAATAAGACAAAAAAAAAATGCAGCATGTCATTCTACCAAGAAACCAGAGAGTGCAAAACCCTCCATCCTGAAGACTTTCTCATCTTGGGGTGGGGTTTGGGGGGCTTTTGGCTTTAGGTGCTCATGCATCTGCCCCTTTTCCCCTTGATGGCCATGGTGTCCTTTTTGGCAAGGCAGTTTTTTTTTTTTTTGCCTTCCCATGGCCCTTATCAAGACGAATTTTAAAAATTAATACTTTTTAAAGTATAAGTTAAAAATGCCTGTCTGGCTGCCATCCATAAATTGAAGGGTGAAGTTGTCGGTACCCATGGGTTTGTTACGTTATTAATATTACACTTCAAATAATAATTACATTAATACATTTTGATAAAAGCCAAACTCTTCTAATCCTAAAGTATGATGCAGTTTGTTATAAGATTCCATTTTACATTCTCTTTGAATCTTGGTTGCTATAGTTTGCCAGGTTTCACTGTCGTTGTTCTAACATCTTGATCCATGTGCCCCTTTTTAAATTTGGGTACATGCCCCTTTAAAAGTCTCTGCACGTCCCTGGGTGACTTAATAAGTATTCAGCCCCCTTTAATATTTCCATATTTTTAGTGTTACAAGCAGGAACTGAAATGGACTTAACTGGGATTTTATGTCTGTAGTCTACACAAAATAGCCCATAATATATTTTTCAGAATTATTTACAAAAAAGAAAGTAAAAGTTGTGATTGCACAATTATTGTCCTGTGTTAGTATGAAACCCCTAAACTAGTTCCGGTCAGATTAATTTAGAGTTCAGTGTGCAGTTAAAGTGTCACAATCTCATTATGAACACAGCGAAGCACGGTGGTGGTAGCGTCAGGCTGAGAGTTACTTATTCAAGGCACTGTATATCTAAACACAGTAGGTTAAACTATCAAAACTGAGTACCTATTTATGTGAAATGAGCAAAATATATTATAGGGATTATCTTTATGGTAACACGGTGTACACAGTAAGGAACAACACTATAATAGCAAAACACTGATCCAGGTAAAATAAAGGAATAAATCAAATGTTTATGGCTTGTGTTTTCTTATAAACCTGACCATGCATTCTACTTCTATATTCATCCCATGGAAAGGGTTTAACTCAAAGATATGGTTAAGCTTTTAAAAAAAATACATGTGAGGATGAGGAGACATGAGTAGGGCTTTTCTAAAAGCTTCTCAATCACAAATCGCTTTACAAACAAGGAATACAGCTTGGACTGTTCCAATTTATTCCGGGGGGGGGGGGTGCGCACAGGGAATGTTGCGATTAAAAGCTCGAAGGTTAGGGTCAAATTAAGATCTATGCCTACAGACTTAGAGTATTTCTAAATATATTATTACGTTAACCTTAGAGATGTGTGAGATCTGTAAATACGTCGCAATTTCAGTTTCCTAAACTTTTCCACAAGAAGCCAGGACCCCTACTGAGGTCTTGGTAGCGCTCACACTCCAGCTGATCGGCCTCGGCTCCCGGTGCGGTCCGTCGGACTGTACGCGGCTATTAATAATTTCTCGAATTTTTTTTGTAAGTTAGTCAGAAAACATAATATCAGTTCGTGCTTTCGGTGACGTGTGTTGTGTTTTTTGAACCGAGGATTATATTATAAAGCGTACTTGGGAAAACGACCGGCTGAGGAATTTCCCCCACAACAACCAGGCCGCTAGCTCATCCCCGGTCTTTCTTTAGAGGAGGTCGCCGATTTTCACACTTCGCAATGGGGGACACAGGGAGCGAACGGAGCAAGCCGCCGAGTAACGTTATACCTCCGCGGTGTCCTTGCGGATTTTGGGGGTAGGTCCAGTGTTTTAGAAAACAGAGCCTATTTGGAGCTCGTATGCAAGAGCACTGAGTACAACTTGGTCAAAATGGGAGCAGGAAATCCGTCCTGTTAGCAAAACTAGCTAACCGTTAGCTCCAGGGGCTTACTGTCAGTTGGTGCCCATTGTTTGAGTAGGCCAGGATGGGGGTGGGGAGGCTTGTCTTTTTTTTTTTTTCTTTTTTCTTTTCAGCTGTCCTTTTTCACTTTTACCTTGATGTACATGAAATATTTCAAATGAACACGTTTTCTTCAAGCAGCTTGTTCACACTGTGCTGAATTTAATCGATTGATTTGAATTAGCTAAAGCTAGCTTAGCAAGCAAGTTGACAGGTTATACAGTATATCCAGCTCAACACTGTGGGCTCAGTGGTACAGCTGCTGGCTTTTGAACATAATAGTACCATCACTGGGGAAATGACCGAGTCTAAAGCATCCATTAAAAAAAATAAAAATAATAAAATACTAGCTCCTGGTTTATCTGTCCACTCTGGCCATCATTGATCACAAGCTGTCAGTTGCACAGGTGGAGTCCTTTTGCGCAACGCTGTAAAAGCCCATCAGATAGGGATGGGGGAGGGTGAAGCACTGTGTCTCTTTCTCCATTTGACACAAGGAAAAAGGCATCAGACTTCTGCTTCTGCCAAGATTTTATTGTCTGTTCTGTATATTCTATTTTGAACTGTGAGTGTAGATTGATAACGGTAGGTGAGAGTGAATTCTTCATTGCAGAGTTCATCATCAGAGTATCTAATCCAACCCTGGTTTGGTTTGGTTTGGTTTCCATTATGTAGGAAATAAATAATCATCAAGACATTTTCGGTATGTTGGTATTTCCTCAAAATGATCAAAACTCAACAGAAGAATGTTTATTTCCTGTGGTTTGACCACTTCAGTATCTGAAACTTTGAAGCTAAATTGACCGAGGTTAAATTCTTTCCACTTGGCACAAATCGTGAAAAGCATGTTTTTATATAGATCATACATCTACATTTAATGTTGCGAGACAGGTTGTCACTTGAGACCTGTGTGTTCCTGTTGTTACTTATGAATCAACTCTCTTGAAGCTAAGAAGACAATAGTTTCACGTCACCAAGAAACCACTGAACATGCGCAAAAGGTTACAGGTGAAGAAGACGATCCAATCGAGCGTTTACACGAAGAACGTTCGTTCCGATTGAGCTCGAATCCGATTATTAGGGTCCATGGAAACGTAGCTACTCACACTAGAGACCCCTTACTTAAATGTTAAATAAACCTCTCCTTCCAGACAACCTATCAACAATTATGCATTTGTTTTTGTTACACAATAACATGTTTTGTACGTCTGTTTGTTATTGCGACTATAGAATCGATAACGCGAGAGAAATTAGAGCAAGGGCGTTAATACGTTCTCGTGATTTGATCAACTGTCAGAGAAAATGAATCGGACCAATTGGAGAATTCAGTAGCAGTGAGTGAATTATTTGCGTGTCATTCTAACAATTTCCTTTATAAACCTTATAAACTGCTCTGACTAGAGTGGAAACATCCTTCTGTTTTTTTTTTTTTTAATATTCAGAACTAAAAATCTATTTCTGAATTTCCTGCATTCATGAAATTTTGCATGCAAAATCCTATCCCTAATTCGAAGGATATTACAGAAGAATTTCATAAAATGTCGCTAATTGTTGGATTTACATTAGATTTCATACTAAAAAAAAAAAAGCATCTTTTTTTAAAACGGTGTGGTATTTTTTTGATTAAAGAATAAAGAAGTGATATTCCAACAACAACATGAAAAGATTAGAGGTTTTTTTGTTTTTGTTTGTTTGTTTGTTTTTTTACACATGCAGATTTGCACCAGACGAAGCCTTATGTGCATAAATAAATGTAAATATTTGAAAAAGCTCCAGTCCAAAAAGTATTTGCACGAATATCAGCAATCAACTGGCAATGATTGTGAGATTATTTTGTTAAAAAGTAACCTGTTTTGCTGTAAAATGGAGGTATTTTGCTGCGATGTTACAGCGTGAGAACTCTGCGTCAAAAAATTTGACGGCATTCATAAACCAGAACGCTGAGTGGTTCATGAAGTTTGGAAATAGTGCTGCTTTTTGGCAGTAAATCCTGATAGTTGATACGAATGTATTCTCACGATATGCGATGTGGCGATTTTTGTGAGCGTTCGAAACGCTGTAGTGACACGTAAGTAAAATGTTTGAGAGACACACACGCAAAATATATATAAACCTTTAATCAATATCTTTTATCCAGGATAAAGTCCATGTGAACTTTATCTTGTTGATCACTGAGCTGTTGTTTTTCTAGCTCGCTATCTATTTAACAAGATTAATGCTGTGTAAATATGAAAAATACAAGAAAAATCTTTTGTAGACATTGGCTTGCAAATGTTTACAGCTTCAAGTTATAACAACCTCCTTTGCTAAATGGATTAACGTGGCAAACTGGATTGTTTTTATGTCGATGAATACGCTACTCTGATCGCACAATCAACGACCTTAATCTGACCTTCACTTTCCGTAACTTGCTAGCAGTTGTGCAGTTTTGTTCGACTGACTGCCTGTCTGTAAGCTTAGATCCTTAGGATAAAATATCAAACGAGGAACAAGAGCAGTTTTACAACCATTTCATGACGACGCAAAAAGGAGATTTAGCGAAATGACAATTTAGATGGAAATAGTTTCAGAAAAATTGTTTGCTGTAAAAATTTCATAAATTTTAACGCTCACTATTTGTAGGCAAATTTGATTGATTTCCTATTTGATTGTGTAACTGTGAAGACCTGTTTTAAGTCGAATAAATGAATCAGTTCTGTTAAAATTGGTACTATTTAAAGAGTTTAAGTTAAACAGTTGGTCCGACAATTTCTACATTTATGACTCTAGTGATTCAACTTTGTTGCAGCGTTAACACTAACAGTGGTTCTCGACTGATAACCCAAAGACTTTGTGCTTCTCTGATGGGTCTTTATGCCGCAAAAAAGATTGCCTCTAATTACTTGATTACTTTGGCAAAGTTTTAAACACAAAGCATTAATTATACAGTGCCAGGTATCTGCTGTCTACATTACAGGTTGCAAAGAAAACCTCTTTGAGCCCCAGGCAGTGGTGGTTATGATAAATGAAAAGCTTCGTTCTGGTTTCTTTTGGCCTAAAACTGTAAAGTGTGACGGCTTTGTTCTCATTTCAAGTTAACAAATGTTCATACACTCGCAATCGCGTGCGTTGCCAAGTCTGAATTTTGCTAAGTCAGCGAAAGAATCAAATCTTAGCCATCTGCGAGTTGGAACATTGCAAGAAGAGATTTCTTTTTCTTTTCTTTTTTTTTTTTACTCAGTTCATTAATATACTGGTGATGATTCAGCTCTTTAACTAATGATAATGCAACCTGGCTGGTTCTTAAACAGTCGCCTCACTACTTTGTTAGCTGAACGTAGCTGCTAAGCTACTGATAATAGAGATACTAAATGCTGTCTTGCTAAATGATGTTACAGGACTATAGAATGAGCTATTTGTTCAGCATGTTGAGAGAAAATACGTGCAAGCCTGACACAAATAATATCTTTTATGTATGAGGACAAAACACTGCAGATCAGAGCTGGGTCATTGACTCGCTGACAGTTTATGAAAAAAAATGCTCCATTCGGAGATTTGTTAGAAGAGAACAATCGTTTTTCTTAGTCTGTATTAATGCACTTAACTAGCTAACAATCTCACCATACATTATTACATTGCATTCGTTTTCAGGCAAGTAAAAAATATGGGGCTGGGCAGCACACTGAAGCTTATGCTTGTCTGCTGGACTCGGGAATAAATATATTATTTGTTCACCCTGTAACATAAATATCACTGTATGATATTTGTTACAGGGTGAACAAATTATTATGATGTACATGAGATTGTGACCTTCAAGATGCTGAAGCTTGTGGCCAGAAAAGTGTACAAAAAGACCATACTGTGTCCATGTAGCTAACGTATTTGCATAAGAATGAGAGCTGATTACAATTCCAGTGTAAATGCAAGGCTGTGTGCATGTTGGTACAAGGTATATCAGGTGTAGGCATATCAAGCGGAATGGAGATTGTTTGTACAGCACACAGCACAAAGGAATTTTCATAGACGTGACAGTTAGGATATTTTTGGCCTTAATTCAGTTTTTTCTGAACTAGTTAGATGGCTAAGTCTCAGCTCTCAGTCTTCTCACTTCAAAAGTCAAAAAAGTTAAAAGTAGATACTGTCTGTTACTTTGAGTAAAGCCTGTAAAATGGAACCACTTTGTACCTCTGTTTTTCATGAAATGATGGTGCAACGTTGCACATATGGCTAAGAAAGAACCAAGCGGCCAACTGTTCTAATTACCCCTAAAACGGACAGTACGTCTAACTGGGATATTGTTTATCCCCGTATGATGGTACACTCTCCCAAATTAAAGATGGGGTCCTGCACCTGTACTTTACAGTCACTGTTTCATTCATGAGCCGGAGCTCATTATAGCGGCCTTTCAAAGATTCAGAAGTTTCCAAATTGCAATCCTACCATCAATATCAGCTTTATGAGTCTAATGAGACAGAGTTCTGCTTGCAAATTGGCTCGGCTTATCACAATTACTATGAAAATATGAAACTTCATTCCTACCTTATCAAGTTCTGAAGGAAATTGCCAGTGGTCTTGAGATTTGGTTTCTCCAGAATATCAGAAGAGGTTAGCACGTCAGGGCCGCGTCCAGGTACGTCCAAGTATCGCTTCTAACCACACAGTTTTCTCAAGTTTTGACACTTAATTCCATCCAACTTGGTAATTCTGCTCAGAGTAAAAAGCGACACTATAAATGTGACTTGTTTTCTTTTAATTTAAAGGCCTAACGACGGAATAGTTTCTTTATGTGGGAAGTGTTTCCGTGGGCCGTGATCACCGTGCCGTGGCCACCGTGCTGAAATATGCTGTTTGTAGCAGCACATATATAAGCGTAAGAGTTCACGCGACAAACTTCAGGTCAGCTATTCTTTTAATCCCAGGCTGTGTAACTTGGTTGGCGCGGAAGGTCAAATTGGGATTGTTGGCTTCCGACAGCACAAAATATTCGAAACATTTTACAGCTAATGTTACTTTATTCTGTCGTTCAGGATATTCAAGTGCAAGAATAAGCTTGCAGCTGCTTCATTATCTTTCGTTGCTCTGGTTCATTACTAAAACGCTGTTGTTGCACGAGAGACCAAGCAGAACAAGCACATGGAGGAGCAATACAAGAAATAATACAATAATTTGAGTTGAGTCTGTTTGTTAAAAGTTTGTTTAAAATGACGAACTCGAGAGCCAGACCTTGCTAACTGCTTCCCTGCGTCTCGATCATGGGGGTAGTATTTCCCGGTTCTGACAGACTGTGACACAGTTTTTATGTGCTACTTGTTACAAAATGCGGTTAGTGCTGAAATTCTAGACTAATTTTAAACTAATTCTGCTCAACCTATGGATTAGGTTTGACAGTACACCCTGACCTAGATTTGAGCTTCAGTTCAGCTAATGCGCCTGGCTGCGGATGCAAAACATGGTGCTGCTGCAAACAACTGTTTGTTAGATTCTAAAGGGCCGTCCACGTATAAAGTAATTCGCTCGTCGCCCGTCGATTTGTAGCAAACAGTTGGTCGCTAATGGATGTTCCAGACTCTGGTTGCTGAGGTATCACTCTTGGATATTTACTCGGTGTTGGCGTCGTCTGTCAGTCAATGGAATCCTTTGCTGCCGTTGGTACTCACCTTAATCGTGTTGCCTCAAAGTTGAGATTAGTTTAACTCGGTAGCCGCCCACTTCACTTCGCCAACGGTTATTTCGCCTGCCATCGCTACAAGTCGCCAAATTCTAGAGACGTTTCACGGTGTGTGGACGCCCCATAAAGTATCGCAGTTAATCTAGTGGTGCTGAAACTGTCACTATTAGCGGGCTTGCATCAATGAAAATGATGATTCTTGCTTATTATTGAAATAATACGATGGATTTTGGTACAATTCTTTTTAAAAAGGGACACATTTAATTTAGCTAAAGATTATTATCTGGGATGGCAGTGGAGTTACATCCTACTTCATGCCAACCAATTAGGCAAGATACTCGAGGATCAGCTAGCTATTTATGGATCAAGCCAATCAGGTACGTCTCCGAACATGTTGTGTTAAACCTGGTAAGCCAGTGTTCTTGTTAATTTCTTACCCAGCTTAGTGGTTTGTGAGAAATTGAACCAGTTGTTGTTATAGCATTGTACTTGCTTCGCATTTTGTAATGTTGTGTAGAATGTAATCAACAACGTTCAGGAACCTAATAAATGTAATATTAATAATTCCTGCATCTGACAAGAGGAACTCGCCTGCGGTTTGTGTTTACACATTTTATCGTTCTGTTCATGACCACAGATCAGTTGTTAACCAATTTTGTACTGATAATTTTTGAGATAAATGGTGCTTTCTAGCCAAGCTGTGTGGCCGCTGCAGAAATATAGATAGGATTGGTGGCCCTTTATGCAGTTAAAGTTTTAAGGTGGAACAAAACTAACAGCCATTATAAACTCTGTGACTGTTGCATTAATGGAGCAGGTTGTAATTTGTTGAAGTCTCCTCCCGAGCCCACTCCGGCGTATAGTTTCTGTACGAATGTAAGAAAAATGCACAGAACAGAGATTTTTATTGGCGAATTTTGTGAACATCAACGAACTGTTACTTCCGGACTGACAAAATTGCAGTTTTAGTAATAGTTACAAGTGTCATTGGTAGAGAAATGGAGGGAAAAGGAATTAGTATTTACGTATCAGTGGAAAGCTACCACTTGGCACTTTCCAAAAACCTTTTGACATGGAATAAGCTGATTCTGAATATACAAAGTTCAGAGGTCACGTTGCTAAAATGTAAAGGAAGTCGACGTAATTGATTGTCAGTTATGAAAATGGTGAATGTGGATTTTTGTATTACACAGAAACCATGTGTTTGTGGGTCGAATGTAATGCAGTGCTAGGTGCAGAGGCAGCACTGCTCCTGTTGCACCACATAAATTATGGCAAACATAGTTTCAACACTGTGGGGGGGGGGAGAAAAAAACTAAGCTGACTGATTTCACTTGCAGCTTACAGGCTTCTTGCTTGGGTAAAACAAGCTGTTCGAATTGAACACGCGGGGAAGCTTAACATGGTTACGTGCCGAGGGCGAAGCGTGATCTCTTCTTTCCGTACACACCTGCAGCACCACCACAGACGAAATCACACGTTGCAGACAGACCTTTGATGGCAGCAGTGAGAGAACAGCAACACTGTTCATTTCATTCCTAAAGGCGAACACACTGTACAATGCAGTGAAGGCGAAGCATAGATACAGAGCAGGACATCGATGATGAACAAACAGTCTGCTGAGATTCATGATGTTATTTAGTACAGTTGTAGTACAACCGTTAGACATATGAGAGGAGAAAGTCAGTAAAGTAACAGGAGTTTGACAAATGTCGAGTCATATGTGGTCCTGCACTTCGAATTGTTGTCAGGGTATAAATAAATAAATAAATAAATAAATAGCAGGAAATGTAGAATGATGTAGAGACGGATTGATTAACAATAAAAAAAAAAAGAGCATAACTGAATTCAGGTGTTTTTATAACGATGAATGTTTCAGATTATTAGTGCATTCATTACGCTGAAAAAGTGCTTTTTTTTTTTTTTCTTTTTTAAACAAAAGGGTGAAAAATAAGGCTGAACAATTAATCAGGATTTTTATTGCTATTATTTATTTAATTGTTTTGGAAATAAAAGCCCTTAAATTGCATTAGTCGCTTAGCAGCAGAGTGACTGTCTCCCACTGTGGACTTTTGTATTGTGCACGGAGATAAAGTCATGAGGGCAGAACAGCGCACTGACACTTGAATAAAAAATGAGTTGTGAAGTCAAAACAAATAAAGAGTAGCAAGAACGTAAGTGCAGAGGGATTATTACTGAAGTGTAGTTTGGTTATGCTTCTTATGATGCTTCTGCCCCAGGTTTTGTGTAATGCCGGGATCAGACGACACAAATTCAACCCGATTTTGACACGGTTTTGTCGCGACCGAAAAATGTCCAGCATCTGGCCTGAATATGAACATTCCGGAACGATGAACAGGCATTGGAATGTGACGTAATGGAAGAACAGCGATGTGGCGGCCGGGACGCCCCACAACACCCAGATGAAAAGTCCTTGACGTTCCTTCTATAGCCATAATTGACAGTTTCTTGCGATGATTGGTCAGGGTCAAACTTGTCGTGTTGCCAGTCTCCCAACCAAGACACAGCAAGAATTGATGGCACTAATCTGACTTTGTGATGATCGTAAAAGACAAAAATATCATGTCGCCCGATCCCGGCATCAAACGTGGGGCTCCATTACTTAAATACGCAGTAGAATGTTACTTGGAAAAGTAGTTTTCACTCTTGGTTGAGTAAATATCTTAAGACAGACATGATCACTTGTCCTCCTGACAGCTCCTGAATCGTCCATCCTTCATTAGGAACACCTGTCCAGTCAGCCAATCATGTTACAGCAGCGCAATGCATCAATCATGCAGATACAGTTCAAGAGCTTTTATTGTTCAGATCAAACACCGGAATGGGGGGGGAAAACTGTGATGTTAGTCGCTTTGGCATGGTTGCTGGTGCCAGATTATTATTAAAACTGACATGGAGTGGTGTGAAAAAACAAACAGAAAACAGAGAAACATGATTTTGATGAGAGAGATGAGAAAAGAATGTCCAGAGCTAACAAGAAGGCTACGGTAACTCTAACCACTCTTTACAGCCGTGGTGAGCAGAAAAGTATCTCAGAATGCACACCATGCCAAATCTTGAGGGGGGATGGGCTACAACAGCAGCCAAGAACTGGAATCTGAGGCTACAATGGGTACGGACTCGCCCAAACTGGACAGTTGAAGATCAAGATGATGTACGTCACATGGGACGGTAGTAGTAGTATTGTTGTGTCATTTGGTATCCAGTACAACCCTTGCAGAGATTCTCAGAGGTTGCATTTCAGTGATAGAGACTTTTCACTGTCAGGGATGTTGTGTGTGTGTGTGTGTGTGTTCCTTGGCACTACTCCTTTGCTCTTCTCACCGATCGTCTAGCAGATTGTTTTGTCCTTATTGCTTGTCTCTGGGGTGATATTTGCGTTCCCCTCCGCCTCCCGTTCAATTCTCGCCCTTTCCCTTGATTTCGCCCTGCAGAAAGTAAAGGTTTGTGTCTTGATTGGTGCTCTCGCTTTCCTTCATAAGTTAATTGCAGCTGACATTTAACAGGAGATGTCAAATTAATCCTCTTCCTGCCCGTGCATGCCCCCTGAGACCTTGATTGGCTCAGAGTGATGAGAGAGTGAAAAGAGGAGAGAAGTGTGCCAGAGAGGCAGCGCAACACACACACCTAGCAACATGTTTACTACTTTCTTTCTCTTTGACTCTCTGTCAGGATAGAAGAACATTCTTTTGGTACTGTCACACCCCCTTTAAAAAAAAAAAAGAAAAAAGAATACCTTCTTCTTGGGCCCAGTTTCCCAAAAACAGTCAACTTGTAGTGGTACAATGATCATAACTGGTAGAGCGAGACACTTTAGCATATAATGGCGCTTTTTGTGCTGAAATGCTTTCGCAGAACCCCGTTCCGGGTAACTTGATTTGAGAAAGCAGCTCATTTGTTACCAGTAAGGATTTCTCCGTACCAACTCAGACGTGTGCATCATGACAGTCACATGCAGTACGTAAGATCGCTTTCCTTGTAACTACATACAGATCCATTATTGACACCCTAAGTAGCTAAATTAATCAGTCATGGCCGCATGACTTTTCCAGGCAAAAAATAGCATATCTCAGTTATTTCGTAACACTTTATCAACACAGCATGTCTCAGATTGTATTAAAATAAACTCCAGATGCTGTGATGTCATGGTTAAAGGTTGGCCTCCGTTAATAAGGCCCACATGGACAGAATGTCCCTAGCGCTGTTGAATTCTCGATTCTGATTGGTCAGAAGGTGTTGATTAAGTAGTTTCAGTTGTAAGGTTTATCTTAACAGGTTTAGTTTTCTGTTATTGATTTAACAATTCTGTAAGGTGTCTTCCATTGTCAAGACAAGTTTTCAGACACAGGAAAGTCTTTCTCGCTTCAAGAGGGGAAAAAAACGAGAGGCGATGACACAAGTGTAGCTGCGATAAGTGATAACAGGAACTACCTTGTTTCGCACAACATTAAACATAACTTTAAACGTAACATAAACAAAACATACGGTTTTGTAGTACGGTATCATTGTTGACACTGCTTTTGATGGAAAAAAAAACACTTCACGATGTGCTGTTAAAGGAAAAGAAACAACTACAGAACGAAAATCTAAATTGAACTGGAAAAGGATCTTAATACTGTCTAATATGTTCTTCAGCAAACAGCATTCATTTCGAGTGTGTTTCCAGTTGGAGAATGGATGAAGAATTAGTTCTTAACACAAAGATTTCTGTGTTAGATGGAAAACTTTTTCCTCCCCTGTTGGTCATGCTAATTCATTTCTAATTTCTCAAAAAAAAAAAAAGGCAAAGAAAACAACCCCCTAAGTGGTTTGATATTGCTGGTGTATCAAGCCTGAATTGCAATTATGTGTAAAGACAACCTGAAATCAAAACTGACCTTTATTCCCTGTGAGCTCTTTGTCGAGTGCATGATTCATCCATACTAATCACTTAAGAAGACAAAATTTATTTATTTATGTCTGTAATCTTCTGCTAAAGTGCAGCGATGTTTTCTAATCTCCTAGAACTGTTCTTGTAATTGTAAAAAAAAAAAAAAAAAAAGACATAGAGATTCCCAGTTTTCCAAAGCCAATCAAATTCAAACGTGCTGCTTTACTCAGAAAGGTTCAGTGTTGGCTTTCAGCCTTGCCCCTTACGTGCAGAGATTTCTCTGGATTCTCTGAATCTTTTTTTTCATGATGATATGGATTGTCGATGGTGAAATCCCTAAATTCCTTGCAATCGTCTGTTGAGAAATGTTGTTCTTAAACTCCTGGACTATTTGCCCATGCAGTTTTTCACAAAGTGGTGAACCTCGCCCCATCCTTG
>JAOTRR010000043.1:4444574-4477947 GCA_028570945.1 Gogo arcuatus | reverse complement strand
TGTGTGTGTGTGTGTGTGTGTGAATATTCTCGCTGTCTCCTCAGCTGGCAGCTGCTACTTGGCAAATGGAAATCCGTCTGCTGGAATAATTCACATCTGCCCATCTCTCCCTCTCATTTGGGAAGGTTGTGAGGGATCTCGTGTTTCTGTGTGTAATATATATTTGTGTTTGTGTTGTAACATGAGATGCCCCAGATTCCCAGCTTGGGTAGTGTAATGGTAGGTGTCAGAATGTGTAATGATTTAAAATGACCCCTGCATCGTGTGCGAGCTGCTTCCCATTTAAAGCTGCATTGAAGTGCCAGAGGCTGTTCTCTGACAGGATTTCGTTACCCCACTACAGTTATCGTTTCCCACTTACACACAGTGTGATCTTCTCTTCTGCACCATCTCTAGCATGCACACACAGAACTTGCACACACAGAACACATGCAGAACTTACTAATTGCTGTATTCTCACATTTTAAGCAACTAGCAAACAGTGTTGGCAAGAGGAAGTAAAGATTATCCATCTGCACGAAAAGGAAATGTTTGAGACACTGAATGCTAATTGCGCAATTCGTTGATGCAACATGCTGGCAAGTTGTGATACTGATGACTGGCAGATTGAGTCAACTACCAGGAGATTTTTGTTGTTGTTTAGTCAGTTGTCAAAAACCAAACAAACACTATTGCAAAATGTCGGTAGATTATAATAATAAAGACTAAAAACTGTCCAAATAGTATGGCAGTCCAGGAAAACACAATCAGATGTGGTTTAATTCTGGCACACACCCAAAAATGAGGACGAGATTTGACCAAAAAATGTCTTTGACACTTTAGGGAAACAAAAACCACTGTATATCTCACCAAAAATGTTGTGCTATTAATTTTGTAAACTTGCCTAACCTTTCCATTCGCAAACCAAGGAGCCAGTTTAACAAGCACAGCTAAAGAGGTATGTATAAAGTACGTATAAAGAAAGATATATCATTTTCATAGGCATATTTATTCATTCATATTTGATTTATTACATGTTAAGTGCAGTTGCTTTAAGACAAATCAATGTCATTTTCTGAAAGTAAAAAGGAATCTTGTGCTGTCTATCATCTTGGTTCAGCAAGGAAAGTGAGAAACACAGCACAAACCCATTAACATATTATGTTACACTTAAATTAATCACAATTATTTTGTTATGTTTGCAATCCTTAGGTTGAGAGTTATTTGATTTTTTTTTGCCTTATATTTTTTGGAATAATAGTAGTCATTTTCTTTAGAAAAAGTAGTGGAGTAAAAGTTAAAATCTTGAATACTTGAGTAAGGTAAAGTAAAAGTGTGAATAAATACACTCACCAAGTACTGGTGGGTAGGGCCTCACTTTGCTCTCAAAACAACCTCAATTCTTCATGACATGGATTCCACAAGATTTTGGAAACATTCCTTTGAGATTCTGGTCCATGTTGACATGATTGCATCATGCAGTTCCTGCAGGTTTGTCAGGTGCACTTTCATGCTGCGGGTCTCCTGTTCTACCCCATCCCAAAGATGTTCGATGGGATTCAGATCAGTTGACTGGGAAGGCCACTGAAGAACACTGAATTCATTGTGATGTTCTTGAGGCAACTTTTGCTTTAAGACTTTATCATGCTGGAAGTAGCTGTTAGATGATGGTAAACTGTAGCCATGAAGAGATGCACGTGGTCACCGACAATACTCAAATAGGCTCTGGCATTCAAGTGATTATTGATGGTATTCATGCTATTGGCGCCAAATTCTGACCCTACCATCTTTTGTGCCACAACAGAAATTGAGGTTCATCGAAGTCCAGGTTACGTTTTTCCAGTCTTCAACTGTCCAGTTTTGGTGACTCTGTGCCCACTGCAGAATCAGCTTTCTGTTCTTGGCTGACAGAACTGGAACCTGACGTGGTCTTCTGCTGTTGTAGCCCATCCACCTCAAGGTTTGACCTGTTGTCCATTCTGAGATGCTTTTCTGCTCACCAGAATTGTCCACAATTGAGTGGTTATCTGAGTTACTGTAGCCTTTCTGTCAGCTCAAACCAGTCTCGCCATTCTCCGTTGACCTCTCTCATCAAGGAGGCGTTTCCTTCCACAGAACTGCCACTCACTGGATGTTTTTTCTGTATCGCACCATTCTGAGTAAACTCTAGAGACTATTGTGCGTGAAAATCTCAGGAGATCAGCAGTTATAGAAATGCTCAAACCAGCCTGTCTGGCACCAGCAATCATGCCACGGTCAAGATCATATTTCTTTCCTCATTCTGATGGTTGATGTGAACATTACCCGTAGCTGCTGGCCCATATCTGGGTGATTTTATGCATTGCACTGCTGCCACATGATTGGCCGATTAGATAATTGTATGAATGAGTAGGTGTACAGGTGTTCCTCATGAAGTGTTTGGTGAGTGTAAACCCAAAACGTGATGAGAAATTTTATAAGATTGGACCTAAAATTTTACATATTTATATATTTATATTTCTCAAAAATGCCAGTAATAGAAAGAAGAACAGGCATGTTTCGTCAAACTACAGCTGATAGTGTTTTGGGAAAGATATAGAAGGGAAAGCCAGTCTTTGGGTACTGGATGGCTTCTGCTTTATTTCCAGATTGCCTGGTCCCTCCAATCTAAGTATACAGTTGTAGATGGGGCTGGGAATGAAATCAAGAGATGTGAATTTATAAAAAGTTAGCTAGAAGATGTAGTCTTTCCTTTCCTTTTCTTAGGGCTAGAAGCAGTTGAAATTGAAAACAGGGCCATACAGTGGAGGACACACCATTTGTATGTTATTCAAGAAGTATTGAGGAGAAATTCCTTTTGTCTTTTGAAAATTCCAGCATGATTATGAGGTTTCCCCAGATTAATGTTTTACTTAACCTTAAACTGAGTTTTATTCAGTTTGGGTACAGTAAATTAGGCCAGTCAAATATTTCTAAATTTGTGTCGTTTATTTTTAAGACTCCAAAAACCATGCCAGACTGAGACCAAGGAAATGTGCATAAGAGACTCAGAGACTGTGTTTGGAGTTTTTTTTTCCCTTGTAACCTTTCTAACAATAGTTAGATGTGTATTCTCACTTCCCAGTTCTAACTGGGACATGACATCTAACTGGAATAATATCATTGGCTGTAGGCCTACTCTTCTCCTCTCCAGGGGATTGAAAGCATGTAGAAAAAAAATAGTGCATGCATACTGTGTATGTGTGCAAGAGAGAAATAAAGAAAGAGGTGGTTCTGGTATCCAGTTGTAATCTCCTTTTTCTAAAGCAAGCCAATGAAGGCATTAGTCACCCTCCACCTCACAATGAGTGGATTTGAAACACTGCCTGTCCCACCACCACCACCTGGCTCTTCCCGCAGTACAGTGAGGTCATGTGCATGAAGGTGGAATCGGTTATGCAGCCAGGCAATACCTCACGACAGCTAGCACCCTGCAGGGTCTCTGATTGATTGATTTTTGTTATACCTCTAGCAGGTTGGATCATGCTGATGAAATGTTAAATGATATTAATGTTTAAGGGGCCCCATTTCAGGGTCCTGATTGGTAAATGCTATAGCACCAAAAGGGCATACAAAAGGACTACCAGAGAATTGTGGAACAGAATTCTACTGTACTAATATTTGCTTTCTTAAGATGTCTCCCATCTGTTTGTCAACTTTTATGCCTTATCACCATAATTTAAATGCACCCCTGTATCAAGAAGTAGAAAGCACAGTGTTCTACAGGTTAGCAGCAGAATACCTTTACTCCAAGAAATATTTTCATGATTAATTTGAATTGATGAACTCGGAGACTCGGCATTTTCTTTCCAAACAATGCCGACTTACTGACTTGACCAATCGGTTATGATGAAACCTCAATCCATGATGCATAACCCAGGCTGCAGTTCTGGTGCTTGGACCCCCTCATCATCTCGCCTTTTTGGGAATGCTCATCCACTCACTTGGCTTTTCTCATCACTGTTGTAATGATAAGACTTCAGTTCAACCTGCCTTTTCCTCCTAAGTTTGCTTAGTCCTCCACATTTTAGCATGGTTTACAGATATCTCAGCCTGGATGAAAGGTTTTGACCTCCATCTGAGCTTTTTAAGGATATAGCTGCTTGTAACCCATAGCAAATTCCTCAATGCAACAGAACATCAGTGTCAAACTTAACACGTAGTTGCTACTCCCATTAAGACCCACCAACCCTAATCCTGGGTAACCATCGGCAATCAGTATACCATCGTTGTTGCATTCTTCCAATCTTGCAGATTTCCTTTGCAGGCCATAACAGGAAAATTGGACAGTACTTCTTCTCAGACTATGCAACACATCCTCATCCAGACACTTATTATAGTCAGCCAGCATGGCTACATTATACCCCTTTTATTGCTATCTGCTAACTTCCCATAATTATAAGTTCAAGTGCAAGTTAGTGATTTGTTCTTATAGAGTAACAAATGGAGCACCAAACTACATGCAATTATTTGTCAGGGCCTACTTTCCATCTTCAGCGTGAAAGTCTATGAGTGCTTGGTGTCTCACCAGAACCAGTACCAGAAGGTACAGTATAAGCCCAAAAGTTTGTCGACACTATATATCAAAACCATTATGTGTTTTTTTTTTTTTTTTTGAGCATCCCATTCCAGATGTACTCCCCCTTTTTGCTGTTATAATAACTTCCACTCTTCTGGGAAGGTTTTCCACTAGATTTTGGAGCGTGGCTGTGGGGGTTTGCTCATTCAGCCACAAGAATATTCGTGAGGTCAGACACTAATGTTGTGCAAGAAGGCCTGTTCATCCCAAAGGTGTTCTGTCTCTCTGGGTTGAAGTCAGGACTCTGTGCTAGTCACTCTAGTTCTTCCACTTGAACCTTGGTAAATCATGTCTACATGGACCTCACTTTGTGCACAGGGGCATTGATATGCTGGAAATGGTTTTGGCCTATTAGTGCCAGTGAAGGGAAACTGTAATTCTACAGCATACAAAGACATTCTGTTTTTTGTGGCAACAGTTTGAGGAAGAACCATACATAGGTGTGATGGTCAAGTGTCCACAAAGTTTGTTAATTCCTGCTTCTTCGATTGTAGGATCAAACCAAAAACATTCTTGGTTTTGGATAAAAAGCATCTATCTAAATTAAAGAAGTAATACATTAAAAATGAAAGTGCTATTACTATTCAGGAAACTTGGGTGTACAGTATTTCTAGTTTCTGTCACACCGTTTGTGGCTGTAATTTACTAGACAAAAAAAACAAAACATAAACCATCCATCCATCATCTTTACCTCTTATCCATCAGGGTCACAGGGGAAGCTGGAGCCAATCCCAGCCAACTCAATCCCAGTTGACCTAATCCGCATGTCTTTGGACTGGGGGAGGAAACCCACACAGGCACGAGGAGGACATGCAAGCTCCACACAGAAAGGCCCCGGTCAACCGCAAGGTTCAAACCCAGAACCTTTTTGCTGTGAGGCCACAGTGCTAACCACTGCACCACATGACAAACCATTAATTTATTTCCTCTGAGACAAGAAGACCACTGCAGACATGCATGCTATTAACTTTTCTCCTAATGACTCCTCTTTAAGGACCAGGCTGACTAATTGGCTCCGTTTGAGAAAATGCCAGCTGCACATCCACGGCTCAGTCGGTTTGTCAATGCAGGATGCTTAATTATACCAACTCAAATATGAGCTTGTATTATTGACTAGGATTTAACTAACTAGAATATGTTTTCCATTCAGTGTAATCATTTGCTTTTAGTTGTTCCTGGTTCAAATCACAGCTCTAGTTATTGTCTGTGCTTAGTTTTGGATTGTTCTCCGGTTTGCTCCCTTGTCCCAAAAACGTGGCAGGTGCTGGATCGGCTACTAAATCGCTCCTAGATGTGAAGTGTGAATGAATGTCTTTCCTGTAAACATGTTGCCTGCGTATGCGTGTGTTTGTACCATCAAGTGTTGTTTCGCTATGCCAAAGAGAAGTCATTTGGCTTGCATCTAATGCGTCAGCTGTTGGCTTTCTAATTACACTTAATGCCTGAAAAAACATCAGCTGATGTAATCTGTAATGGAGAAATTGGTAGGTTCTCCTAATTGTGCATTACATTAGAGTAGTACATTACATGAACCTAATGTAGGGGCGGTTTGCCTCAGCCTGTTAGTGCTTCATTGCTTATTAACACATTAACACTTACAGATACATTTTCCTCAAGAATGTCCCCTGCTGAATTATCAGAGCACAGGAATTGCTTCATGATCCTTGTGGCTTTTTGCATCCTGATGAATCCAATTATGGTTTATGAACAAAATATCTGCATGCTGGGATAGGCCCTGAGCTGTGAGAATGTGTTTGAGAGAGAAGCAGGCCCATGTTCCAGCTGCTAATTGATCCTGTTCTTTTCATAAGCATCTTTTAAAGTAAATTTATCTGACATTTAGTTTAGTTATTTAGTTAAACAAAACAAAAACATTGTTTCATTTAAAATGTAACTAGATTTCTTGAAGAAAAAAAGAATAGCTGAAAAAGGGCTTTGATAACATAACTGTTTTTTGTCTTGCAGTATTATTTTTTTCTGATTTAACATAAGTAAATGGCATATATTACATTTTGCAATAACTCCTAAAAAAAATCATGCTTGGTGTGATTTTAAAAATAATAAAATAACGATAATAAAACAAAAGACAAACAAAATTTGACATTAAAACGTATTCCAAAGCCGGGGTTTATCACCATAATATGCATGATTTTACTTTCCATGACAACTCATACACTTTATTAGACTCATTAGACAAATTTCATAATTTTTATTTATTATAAAGGAAAGCAACGACCTATAGTTTCAAATATACCAATTACCAATTAACGTCCATATCGTGAACTAGTCAGAATTAGCTTGTATATTTTTACTAGCAGGAACATTTTCAAAGTCTTGTTTGCTTTTAAATATAGAGGTGCCAACATTTACGATTTCGTCGTAGCATTTAGGGTCTTCGACCTCTTTATACAGTGATATGAGTCATCTGAAAACTAGGCTTTTCTGCTTTCTCAGCTATAGTAGAGGTCAGATCAAGCTCGAAAAAAAAAGTAAAATAACATGAATACCCAGCAAAAAAGCCAATTCACTAAAGAGGAATGGATGCTGGGCATTTATTCCTGAACCTTGGTCTTGTGAGGCAATAGAAAACAAAAAGCTGGGCCTGTAGTATCACTGTTCAGTGAAAAACAGAAGCTTCACAGTGAAAGACTTCACCTCACAGTTTTCCACGTTTTCTTACTGTTTCTTGGCACACGTTTGGGTAAAAAAAAAAAAAAAAAAAAGTAGCTAGCTTATGTTACCACTCCATTCTCTCCAAAATAACCTGTTATCAGAACTGCCTCTGATCGCCCGATTATGAATCGGTCGTGAGGGAAAAATCTAATTACTTAACATTCTTCAGAACTAACATTGCTAATGCATGCAACTTGATGCTAGGGATTTTGTAGTAACATTTTCTCTCTCTCTCTCTCTCTCTCTCTCTCTCTCTCTCTCTCTCTACCTGCTAGAATTTTCTTGATCGCAATGTAGGCATCTCTTAAATCACCAATACTGGTGTGTGTACAGTTATCAGAAAAGCAAACGTGAGAGAGCCGCTGGTTAGCCCGCTCTCCAAAACAAGCAGCACTGATAGCAATACAGGGAAAAGATGAAGGACATGTAATTAACTGCCGTCAGACTTCCTTCCAGTTTTTTTTTTCTTACACAAATCAGTCAAGAAAACGTGTTAATGTTTGAACTATTAATAAATCATTCATTTGCTAGGCAAACTGACCAATGCAGCTTTTCTGAAAACAGCCAGTGTTTGATTTGGTGTGCAGGAAAAAAAAAAAAGCCGTGTATGTATTGAATCTGCCCCAAATGCTTTTTCAATGAGGTAGAAGGAGCAACGCTCCAGGGGGAAGCCTCTGTAACCTGGCAACAGTGGTCCAGAGAAACTAATGCAGAAGGGCAGAAGGTGAATTTTGCAGAGACAGTACAAGTACAACACGGTCTGATCTGACGAGCCTATTTAATCAGAAACTAGACAATCCTGCCAAGCTTCATTTTAATTGCATTAAGTCAAAGAATAGAGAGTGTACAGAAATAGGAGTTTTTGGTTAAGGCTTTCCAGAAATTATTCAAATGAATTCAAACTGTTAAGTCAAATGCAAAATTAACAAAGAAGCGCAGTCGTTACATTTTGACGGAAGTGGAAAACAGTCCCCTCGTTTCGGACTGCTTATGGACCTGTTCTTCTAGACAGTGCAGCAAATTAACAGCGATCCCACATTTGTGTGCTGTTTCCACCACTGAATATAAGTACGTGTATTGAATTTGGCTACCCTTCTTGCTCAAGTACTATACCATGTGAGTTGAGCAAGGAGTGAGAGATAGTGAATAGGCTTCTCTAATGAGTCATTTTGAAATACAGCTTCCAAATTGTCAAGTAGAAATGTCATAACCCTTAAATTTGCTTCCCGTATGGAAGTAAGGTTCAAATCGCTTGCTAATTTTGGTTACTGGTGGTAAATTAGTGCTTCTTTAACCATTCGCTAACCAACTAACAAATATTACATAGCATGATAATAACTCTGACCATAGACACGAGCTGAATCTGATCGGATTCAAGAATTCATGAGCATTAACATGTTATACATTTTAAAGCTCAATAGAGCTTGGTACTTTTGTAATGCACTTTTTCCGAGTCCACGTGGACAGACGTACCAGTAACAAACTGGCTACAGGCTGAAAATATTCTTGCTCTGTACATAGTGATCTAATTCTTGGCAACGGCAAAATAGTCTGATAACACATTGTAGTGAGTTTTCTGCTTATCTGTTGGTGTAAAGAAACAAGTTAATAAGAAATAAGTACTATGTATGAATGTACAACGTACAGTATATAGGGTCAGGAAGTGTAATAATTATAAGGATAAGCAGGTTGTGGAAGAGAAAATAGATGAGGGATCAGTGCACAGTTAAATATAAGCTAAGACTGAAGGGAAAAGCAATCACCATAGTCTTAAGAGATTATGGGGAGAGGGGAGGGGAATGGGTGGATAAGGATATAGATTAGAGAAGGGAAAACATGAGGCACCTATTAAGTGGTACTGAATGTGTAAGAGAAGCTCATGGATGTCTAATAAGCATATAGGAGAGAAATATAGAGAGGATAGGTCAATAAATGTTTGACAAGTTGGCCTGATTCATAGCACAATTTTATACAACTAGCTATAAAATTACCTAATGTTTATATATGGCTGTATGCCACTTGGTCATTGTGTTGATGGCGCTGCTTTGGCTTCAGTGGGTGATTTGCCCACTGAATCACCCCATGATATTGGGCCTTATGGGTTTAAAGCAAATGATTGTTTACTTATTGAAAATAAAGTACATTAACCTACCTTTAGGTGTACAACAGCTTGTCACTGGCGCAGTACCCCAGTACTCTAAGGTACTTATTTGTACCCTTTATATACTGCTTGGGAACATATATGTACCATTTTGGCCCTACAGAGGTACACATAGTTACCTTGAGGTCCAGTCTTGAGCCCTAGGGGGTAGGTACGTTAGTGTAGATTGTACTTTGGGGGACAGAAATGGACTCCTCCTGTACCTCCATTTCTGACAGTGCAAAAGACATTCAAAGGAAACAAAAATAGTTTAGAGGACGTTTTAAACCAGGGACGGATTATTGACTGGGTCTTCTGGACGTGTGCCCGGGGTCCTTGACCACCAAGCAGGACAATGTCTTTATGCTATACAACAAAATACACTGAACACAAGTCAATGAATAAAAAAAAAATATCACAGAATCTGAAATATATTAGGAAATGTTATGTATGTGTGGGTATGAATTTGCAAAGAATGTGCAGTCAATTAGGTACTAACTGTTTGTTTGTTTTTTAAATTGGAGACAAATAAGCAAAAAACAAAAAAATTGATAACCAAAAAAAAAAAAACCCCCATTGATTGACACATTGATAAAGTGTGTCATTGGAAAAACAAAACTTAAAAAGGAACTAGAAACGAGAGAATATTTTTTTTATTCCTAACAAACTCTGAACTAAAATGGGCCAATGAAGACTCAACATGCTGTCGCTGCTGACCATGGAGTCACTTGTTAAAGAGCTAGACTTGGATGATCAAAGACTTATAATGGATGTGCAAATGTAGTAATGTTTGCCTTGCATGTGTCGGGTTGCGGGATGAGTGGTCAGGTCTCCGTGTATTGTTTCACACTCATTCATTATAAGACAAAGAGCAAGTAAACATGCTGAATGTGTCCAGAATATTTTCATCGCATAACATTTAGCAAATCAGCCAACAGTGTGATTCTTTTCTGCCTCTTGTTTCACCTGATAGGTTAATGGCCAGTCATTTAACAGTGCACAGTAAGTTTAACAGAGCATAAAGAGAACACTGTTTCTGTGCCGATAAGGAACAGGACCTTTTTACTTTAATGAGTGCACTACAGCAGCAATACAAAGCCTCTTCCCTAAAGACTATAAGAGTTACAAGGCACACATTTAGTCCAACAAATAGCCTACCAATTAGTTTCAAATGCTAAGTAAGGAATAGGAAAATAATCTACAGTGGGGTAGTGTGATGTGGTCCGACGTAAAGCACGGTTACTGTTACTAGCCTGAAGTTGATCATTTTTCAATCACAGCACTTCATGAAGTGTTTTTTCTTCTCTTATAACACAGCAGTTTTGCATTTATAAATGAACAACATGTCAAGCCTTTGAACCATTTATAGTTATGTCTACAGCCTCCCTTGTTACTCACACATTTGCCCCCTTTTTCTCTATTTATTCTCTCTATTGTACTTCGTCAGCTCATTTGTATGGTTGGCTTGTTTTCCCTGGCTGTTTGCTGATTGTTACTTCAACAGAATATTACACTAAGTGTTATTCTGTTATTTGTTCCTTTGGCACTAGAACTTTCTTGTCTAGAGGTTCAGCACTTCTTGTACCTGACTTTTGCACTTTGTTGTACGTCGCTCTGGATAAGAGCGTCTGCTAAATGCCTGTAACGTAATGTAATGTTTAACGATGTGGAACACCCACAAGATGTTGGACAAGTTAGTTCCTATTATTACTTGTGTTATAGCACCATCAAAGTTGAGAATTCAGCAGTGCTTTGGTATAAAGTCGTTTGGAGTTCTGTATTGAATAAAAGGTTCAGAATTAGTCCATGATAATCGTGTGGTGGTGTTAGTGGCTGATGAGAATTGCTGCCTTTATTCCCCTCTGTTGGTGTCATCGATGAGTCAGAGCAATTTTGTTCTGATCCTGAATGCTGGAGGATTTGATTCATTATTTCAGTGGCTGAGTCTTCTCATATTATATCAATTTATTACACGGCTTTGTTGAATACTCGATTCTGATTGGTTAATTATAGCATTCTATGGTCTGTTATTTCTGTATAACAGACCGTTGCTATGGACCACGTCCTTAGCAGAAGCAATAAAATCATTGTTAAATCAATATTTTGTGTCAAATGATTGATTTCTTTAGTAAGTAGACGTGTAATAAGTGTGATAATGTACAGTGAGCCTGGAATTATCATGAAATAAACCCCTTCAGGGTGATTCAAGATCCCGCCGTTTCGCGTTGGCCTCACTGTACCTCACCCTATCGGGGTTTATTTCGCAATAAAGGCTGACTTGCTGAAATTATCCCTTACTTATGATATTAACGAACAGTTTTATATCCAATTTTTTGCCACTTTTGATCCATTCACAATGCCATCTGGACAAATTCGGCTACTCTGCAATCATTTTGGCTTCATTCCTGTCTGCCTTGTAAGAGGCTATCTAATGAACTTCAGCTAATAAGATATTGGAACGACCCTAAAGATGGCAACTGAGAGAAAGCGGTGAGGCAAACAGTCCAGAAATGCAGGGTAAGTTTTATAGCCTCTTTGATATCCTTATTTCTAAGCAAGACACGCCAGTAACGAAGTCCCTATATACCTGTTCCTTTACACACTTTTCAGTATGCTTGGCTAGCGTGAGGACTTGCTCATGTGTATAATCCCTCTGTACACACTGTTTGATGTGGTGTTCATTAGCAGGCTGCGTAGTGACCATCTGTAGACACACATACAGACTCATTACACTCACACCCATGCCTCTGTAATCCTCTGAGGCTGTGTTCTCTAATTAACTCCAGTACATGCTCTAATAGGGCTGGGAGCTTTCTGATAAGGAAAGTAATTGAAAGGCTAGATCCAGAGCAGGAGTGTCAAGAGGACCGTTTAGAGAGTGTGTATTTTTGGAGCTTGGTTGCACTTACGGCAGAGTGTTGGTTTTTGGTTAGGGTGTGAGTGTGTTATACGTTACACAACAGCTATTTATAATTCCTGTTAGAAATATGACATCGAACAGCAGCATATAGATATGCGTCGAGGAGTTGAGTGCAAAAGTTTGCGTTCCACATGGTTTTTGAATGAGGAACAAAGAAAAAACGAACAACTTTTTGTACAAATCATCGACAGAATAGAATTCCAAAATACTAAAAATGAAATGTGGATCCAAAACAGAAAAATATATTCAGCTGAGAAGCTTTAGACATTTTGCCATGACCCTCCTGCTCTCCAGACCTGATCTGAAATGAAACAAATGTTATAAAAGAAATCTCAAATAAATTACCATGGATATGCCAAATAATCTCAGAGATTTAGAGTGAGAACATACTCTGCTGTGGCCAATCACTTACATGAAGGCAGGTGATAAAGGCATTTATCTGAAGGCAGCTCACTGAGAAGGTGAAGCTTAACCTGAAAAACAGAATGCTTAACGAAAATTGGAAAGAAAAGCACGGGTTTATACTCATCTGTTCAAAACAGGCATCTCATCTGTTTAGTTACTATGTTTGCCACTAGTCAAACATAGTTACGTCTAGTGCTACTGCGAAACACCATAAGCACTTTGACGTGTCTTATTTACAGTCATTAACAAATAATTTTCTCCGATAAAGTCACCTCCGATGAGGCTTCACTCAACGAGGAGATCACCAATCGGATCAGGCAAGCGTCTTCTGCATTCGGCCGTCCCCTTGAGCGTGTATTTTCAAACCGCAATCTTCGGATCAGAACAAATAATTAATAGTCAAACATTAAAATGTTGTTAGCTTAAAAAGCTTTAAAAATGTTAGTTGCTTATTTTATCTTATAACACAATAGGATTTGCCTTTTATGCAGTTTTGTGAGCTGAATGCCATTTATCAACATATGTACATAAGCGTGACAAAAATTGGCATTACCGAAACTTTTAGTTTGTCCTATAAAAAGATTTACGCACAACTTTACAACTTCACTAAAATATTAATAAATGATGCCTAACATCTCAACTCCGTATACTTGAATGAAATTTTTGCTTTTATGTCATAGCTTTTGCAGAAGAATACATTTTAAGAGGAAGGTCGCTTACTTTATTGGAAAGAGATAAGATAAACATCTCTTTCCACTTCAGACAGAACCAATAGTGGGCTCTGTATGTATTTCTATCTACGTTTGCACCCTTTAAAGCATTATTGTATACCCTGGGTGAACTCAGTACCTCCAAATGTAGCCTTTCAGATCTCAGATCAGTAAGATATTTGTTTGGAAGGCAGGCCTGATGTCAGTGGTGTCTCTGTCCCAGGACCAGTGCTATTGACATTATCCCTTCAAGAGCTTCTTTAATCCTCAGTGGTTCAGAGTGGTGTGTCTTATCTTGGTGATGCACAAAGACCTCTCTACTCGGCTTATTTAAAGCAGGACCATCTCGGACAGCTGAAGGGAGGGACGTGTGTGTTTGTCTGTCAACCCGTGGGTGAGTCTTGGGTAAATGGAATTTTCCACAGCAGAGCAGGAATAAGGTGAAGTACTTGTGTGTGTGTGTGTGTGTGTGTGTGTGTGTGTGTGTGTGTCTGTGTGTGAGTGAGTGAGTTATGTTTTTATCTCTTTATAACTTGTGGGGTTGGTAACACACAACTCATTGGAAATTCCCACCAAAGATAGAATTACAAATCTGTGTGTGTGTGTGATTGAGTTGTCTATGCTCTGCTGCTGCAGCCGCCTGAGGCCACTGGATCGATATCGTGCTGAACTACGAAACACCTGCTTCCTAATGAGAGGAGAAAAGAAAAGAGATAGATAGAGAGAGAAAGAGAGAAACACAAATTTACCGCTGAGTATAGATTTTTATCTATGAGTCTCTCTGTTGTCTCTGAACACAATCAAAGGGTTTAAAATGCTACTCTGAAATGTTGGTAAAATGTGAGGTGGCCAATTGGAGGTGGGATACAGAGATAAAGTTGGGTGGACAGTTGGGGGTGCGATACAGAGCTAATGTGGGGTGGCCCTTTGGGAGTGGAATACAGAGTCCATTTGTGGTAGCCAATTAGAGGAGAGGGACAAAGAGCTAATATGGGGTTTGTGAGTTGGGGGTGGGACACAGAGTGAATGTGGGGTGGCCAAGGTTAGACACACAATAATAATATAATAGTACACAGTATAATAATAGTATACAGTATTATATTTTACATTTTATTTTTTATTTGAATTCACATTTTCAATGAGTACACCTTTTTCAAATAGTACCCTAAGTCCTTCTTCATGTCATGAAATAGGATATCAACTTTAACCGTTTGTAACCTTTAAAGTGTTAATTATTTTAAAATCATAAATGCTAAACTAAGAGTGCCATTAAACTATTTCTTAAATGAATCCTGGAAACACATTCGTAAACAAGGTTTTATAATAGAAATAAAAAATTGGCTTTATTGTCACAAATAAAGTTCACTCCATTAAATTTTTCACTGTAGGATGCTGGTTATTATGTCTGCTTTTTTACCTTTTTAAAGAAAGTCCACTACTTTTTTGTAACTACATGTGTTTGATTTGACGTTTCTGAAGGTGGAAACTGCGCCATAACACCCGAGTGCATTATGTTGCTGGTGAAAATGGCTTTTTTTCCCCCTCTGCAACAGCTCGCATGTTTTATACTGGTCCTAATTTGCTTGACACCAAGAAATGTAGTGCATAAAAGGGTATTGGTAAGGAGACAAAAGGCATACAAATGCATACAAAATACAGAGTATTTCACCAAATAATACAGTGCCTTACGTAAGAATTCACCCCCCTTTCCACATTTTGTAGTGTTAGATCCTAGGGCTTAATTGGGATTATATGTCCTGAAACTAAACAAAATAGCCCATAACATTGAAGTGGGGGGAAAATGTGGTGGCACAAGTCTTCACTTCCGTTGCTGTGAAACCCCTAAATCAGTTCTGGTGCCATCAGAGGTCACATAATGTTGCATGATCTTAATATAAATACACCTGTTCCGAGGTGGCCCCGGAGTTTGTTAGAGAGAGGAGTGAACACTTGTCTGCTTTTTGGGGTAAATATTTTTTGCACCTTCAAATGTTAGACATATTGTGATATTGTGTCAATATGATCCTCATGGCTACCACCATGCCAAACACTGAGCATTTCAGACAGGATAGTATTATAAGCGTGGTCTAATTTGGGATTTAGGAAGTGAGTGTTACTTCTTATGGGAACAGTATTATTCACTTTATTTGGAGTATCAACACTGATATCATGACTTTCATACTTTTTGGATCTTGGTGATCTTTAGCAGGAGTGGCTTTCGAGAGCATTTTGGATGGCACAAAATGTAGCTTTAATCTGCTTTTATTGTCTAAAATGATCACATGATTTTTAAAAAAGGATAATGTTAAAAAGCTGGCACTGATACCACCCAGAGCAGTAAGAAGGAAGATACAGTAATTTGATGTGCAAAATCAAATAATCAAAAGATTGTTTTCCATATACTGTAATCTCTAGTGGTTCTAATGCTAAATTGAGGAGTGACCACCGTATTCAGTTACCCTGCTTCATACCACAGTGGAGGGGAAAACACCTGACATGTCTGAATAAGTATAATCAGTTTAGGGAAGGCATGAAGCATCTAGCAGCTTTTAGCAGCTTCCTCAATGAATTCATTGAATATGTGAATAATACACAGTACAAAAATACATATTAATTCCTAGTTATGAATTCGCTAAACTGTTCATATCTAGGCCTAGCAACAAGGCCCATAAATTAACAATTAAATAACCTCTTAAACTGATGATTTCAAAAAATCTCCTCGGCTTCGTTTATTTTGAAGGTCTCCTCCAGTATATTGCTCGCAACATACAGAAAATGAAGAAGGAATTTCACTCCAAGGTCCCAACGGGTTTTCAATCATTGTGCCGAATGCATGCTGCTGAGAATCCACCTCCGCAATGTAGTCAGGAAGTATGTGTACCCCACTGCCCTTGTAATAACATAGTGGTGCTTTATCATGATTGAGGTGAAGGGTCCGATTTATGTCACGATCACGATGCGTACTAGTGATGATAATACACAGTTTCTGACCCACAGCGAGCTTCGGTTTCCGTGACCGATGGGGCCAGTTCCCAATTAGTCACTGCCAAAGCCCTGAGTGATCACATGAGATGAATGCAGTGGGTTGGCTTTTCTCTTCCTCTTCACTTTTTCCGAATTCCTGCAAATTTGACATTCAGTCTTCAAAATCGTTAACTCGCTTCGAGAAGGTGTTGGTAGTGCGCAGGTTCGCCTATGCGATTCAAACTCTTCTACTTCATACTGGCTTGTACTGCAAATTAGCCACCCCTGAAGCAAGGGAATGCAAACATATTGAGGGTGAGCTTTATATCCGTAATCAAGTGTCATTATAAATGTGTAAATAGTTTGATGCTGGGAAACCTGTATGAAATGAGATGCTTCATGCAACATCTCATACTGTGGTTTGTCTCAGGGGTAGGACTTTGAAAGGTAAGCTGTGAACAGGGTTAAATTGTTACATTGATCAAACTGTAATTAAACCAGAATGGTATAAAACCTAAATCAAGCCTTTTTCTTGCATCCTACAGGACCGCTGCCCTAGTTTAGTCTTAACCAGATACCTTGTCATCCTATCCACCCTCCCCCCAACTTGTTTCTGATTCAAAACGTCTGATTACTTACAAAAGCGTATCCTCTTTGCAACAGAGTGATCCTATTGGGAGGAGTAAAGAATAGCTCCTCTTCTCTGTGTGTCATCATATTAAACCTAGATTTAGTTGTTTGTCACAGACCTTTATTCAAGGGGGGGTAAAGACTCCTTTTCAACTGCAACCATCTTGGTAGTACGCAGCTCCCAGAATACAGCAGTGCAACTGAGCTTTTTATTCGTGCTTGTGTCCTTGGCTTTGTAATCAGACAATAAAACAAAACTCTCTGCAAAACAAATAATGTAGCTTTTCTTCTCGTTCGCCACTTACTGCTCAGCTTTGGCCTTGCTCTACTCACAGCAATGCACATCCAAAAACGTGCAGCTCACTGCTCAGGGTAAGAGAAAAACGGTGAGAGATCAGATGAATATAATTGGGACAACAGGGCTCAGGTGTGCCATGTTGGTCATTACCTCTCCAGCTTGACCCCAAACACTTTTTTCTGAGTGTAAACCCATTCTAAACCTCATCTGCTACACCAACCAGTTGGCCAGAAGGAAGTGCAAGATAATCAAGAACAGGAAATAAGAGAAAGCGAGAGAGAACTAAACGAAACCCCTCCTCCCAATTTTATTTTTTGAACATCAATGAATAGTCACCTGAACTAAACGAAACAGGCATGATAGTCCTGAGTCAAGATGACTAACTTGAAATACAGTCTCCGTTACATGGCAAGTGTATTCGCGTCTCTCTTTCCACTCCACTCTTATCTTCCACCGTGTCCTTGCCCCCGATGGCTGCCTGCCTAATGAGGATTGGTGCTGTTTTAAACATGAAATTGGAATCCCAGCTGAGAGCGATCGATATGCTTCCATTATCTCTCCATGTAATGATGCAGACTCTCTTCCTCAATACCCCCTTCACACACACACACACACACACCTCTTGTTTCAGCACATTTCCTGATTTCTGATATTAGCAGCAAGGAAGTTTATGAAATGTCTGCTCCCAGGGGTATCTCAGTGTGCTCACCTCACAGATTACCTACACACTTGAGGTAGAGGGTTGAGGCACCATTCCATGCACCTCCGTGCCTGATCAGTTAAAGAAAAGGGTAAGATTTCAGGTCTGCATTTGACAGATTTAGTTGTCTAGCAGTCAGTTCTGTAACTGGATATGGTCACACTGATAAAGCTAATTAAACCGAATTGATTCAGGACAACTCGGCTTTTGTGCAATCTTGAAGTTTCATGACTCAACTGATCGGCTTTACCAGTTCAGTGTTTTATTAGATATTGTGAAGCTCCTTGAATGAGCACCTTGTGTTTTTTTAAAACACAATAAAACACCTTGTGTGTGTGATGCCTTTTATATACTATTTTTTGTTTGCTTTCAAGAAGGGTGCCAATAATTGTGGAGAGCATTGTATACAGAGTATGAGTCAACAAGATTGAAAATTTGTAATATGCATAAATATCACAGTATATAATATTCTTATTACCTCCGCCAACTTCGTTGGAAGAGGCAATGTTTGCGCCTCCGTTTGTTTGTGTGTTTACGTGTTCCCAACGTAACTCAAAAAGTACTGAACGGATTTTGATGAAATTTTGAGGAAAGGTGGGCCATGGGCCAAGGAACAATTGATTAGATTTTGATACAAATCTGAATATGTGGCTTGGCGGAGGTATGCACTCAATCGAGTGCCCTTTTAGTTTCTTTGTTTGTTTACATATTTAAAAAAGAAAGTACAATGTCTTTTAGAATACCAATACAATTATAAGTTCATTTTTTTTTTTTTAATGTCAATAACAAAGCCTACATTTGTTATAAACCTTTTTTTTAAAAAATTCTTATCTTTGACCAGTATATATCTACATGTCTGTTCAGGATGTAACCAAATATGAATACATTACATATATTCATATATAAATACAAATACAGATATGAATAGGAGGAGCGGTATCAATGAACATTTATTCAGCCTTAGTCCCTGCCTGGTCAAAGTTGCAGTGGTTTACACTCAAAAAGTCAAAGTCCTTCCCGTGCCAGTACCTGGTATTCTCAGGCAATCTCCCGCCAAGTACTAACCAGGTTAAGGCACACCAGGCGGCACCGATCTCCGTTTCTCTAGCCCTTTGGCCTCTCACCTATTACATAGCTAGCGTTACAGCGGGGGGCTGGTCCTCTGGTAACTGCGAGAGTTTGACGCCCTTCTCACATCTGTATTGTGGCGTGCCTCACCAGATGGCAGTAGGTACCATTTTTATGATGGTATTCTGTACACCTATTACACCATATAGTCAAAAGAATGTAGACACCTGATCATCATACCCGTGTGTGCTTGTTGAATATCCCATTCCAGATTAAGTCCCCCCTGACCCTGACTGATTTCAGAGCTGCAATCCTGATCTATTGTCTCGTATTGATCTTTTGATCTCAAACCCAATTGTCTTCAGTGTATAGCAAAAACAAAAGAACTGGCTTTGCCATTCCAATACTTTTGGAAAAACATGTATCTGGTAGGTGCACCTCGTGTAGCTCATTGTCCGATATTCATTTTGTGTTTGTGATAGGTCACAGTTAGACACATCTGTTCCCGTCATCAGTTGTTTCCTGGAGGATAATAAAGTTTCTTCAGTTCAGCCTAACAGTTCAATACTAGACATTTCAAGTGACCTGGAAGGCTGAAAACCTTTCTATGGGAAAAAATATAACAACTTTTCTACTCCTCTTTCTTTTTCCACTTATTGTTGTTATTGTTCTATGGTGAAGTGTTTACCACCCATCCACTCTATTTTGGTTTTCCATACTGTCAGAAAACTGACTGGTTCTATTTTAGGTGAGGAAGCAGCATGAAGTGGATGGCAAAGTCGGGTCAGGAGTGTTACGTGTTGTCAATAGAAGCAAATATAACTGTAGAAAAGTGGGGAACCATTTTTTTTTATTCTGATTATTTGGATTTAAACCGACAGGGCTTGCTGTTATAGGAGATTGATGACAAAAGTGATCTCATTCAAAGATGATGTTTCATCTATTCAGAGTCAATGGCCTTAGTCGAAGGTGAAGAGCTAGGACGAAACAAAATATAACCACTTATATCCGTGAATTAATTACTGATTGATAGTTAAGCATTAATAGGTTGTATAAGTCATGTGTTATATCAATAATCGTTTGGTTGTTTATTATTTGGCAGCTCAGTTTAGTGGATGGGCTATGTCACTTCAACAGACGATGAGAAAAAAGGCAGTGCTGTAAGTGCATAGTTGAGATCAGAGTATTACAACAGAGGCATGTGCTGCTCATGTGTTCCACTTGACACCATAAATTGCTGCTCTCCGTGAGCAAGCAGTCATAGGGGAGGATCAGCGACACCCATAAGCAAGTATGGATGCCACCCAGCGAAAGGGCGCCAGCCTCTCATGCACATTTTTGCAGTGATGAACTACTCCATGATCACATGATGCTATTCTGGCAAAGGAAGCTGGCTCGGCCCCAAAACAGGGTATATGAAGGACAGAGTGAGGTAATTGCCTCATATTTTCTGAACGACTAATTAAAACATATATTCTCATTCCTTCCTCGTTCCTCGCTTAGTAATTATGTACATCCTTTTTTGTTGTTCTGTATCAAGGTCATGAATTTGAGGATGTAATTTGTGCCGGTACATTGCACAAAAAGGTGCGTGGTTCTGCTCCAATTCACAAGGCACAGAATAGCACACGTGGAGGATTCGATCTCGAAGATGTTGTCATGGTAATTGCTAAACAGAGGTTCACTCTGGAGTAATAACGGCTATGTCCGACTACCTGCAAAGACTAGACCCTCCAGAACCCTGATGGAGCCAGGTTCGTAAAGGTAAAAAAAAAAAAAAGAATTGGAAAGCACAGCAGGATAATTACTTGTGAATTGTAACTGCTGCATCATTACGAATGCTTGATTGTTCATGATGTAATCAAGAACAATCATCGCAAACAATGAACAAATATGATTTAAGACTAGCTATTGTTAACCATTTAAAGGATTTTCTTTAACAGTTAATTTAAGCTGTTTCGAAAGGAACAACTTTGTATGTAATATTTGTTTACTTTTGAGTTGAAAACAAAGTGGTGCTTCGGGGAGCTTCGTATCGTCATCTCACATAATGAGGTACGTACATTCAGACGTCTGCATCTTATTCTCTCAGACTGATAAAACCTTATCAGATAGTGCTAGGAGCCCACCATCAGAGCAACGTGTATTCCAGGAGCACAGCACAATAGCTGCAATAAATTTGTCACCGACTGACGCCGGAGTACTTTAGTTGACCAAACCTGCATGTCTTTGGACTGTGGGAGGAAACCCATGCAGGCTTGGGGAGAACATGCAAACTCCACAGAGAAAGGCCCCGGTCGATCGGGACGTTCGGACCCAGAACCTGCTTGCTGTGAGGCGACAGTGCGAACCACTTCACCACCGTGCTGCCCAAGAGATACTTCACTATAAACATGTTTAATGTTTCAGGTTGGAGTTTTAATCTTTAACTGCACTGAGGCCTAGAGCCAGGTTTAGGAATGAGTATCTGTATCACAGCGTCTTGGCTCTTGTAACAAACACAATATGGAGAATGATTAGCTAAAACACGCCGCCTTGTGGCCACTCACAGCACATGTGTGTTCTTTAACCAGTCAACACACGTTGAAACATCACACTAGAAGAAACTGATAAGATGGAGTTGGATGGAGAAGTGAAAAAGTGCAGGGCTGACACAGAGAGTGATCCTCCCTTCCCATAACCAACCGACTTTTTTATTTAATTGATCCTCAGGGATCCGGCGCGAGTCCTCCAAGTGCCGCGCGCCTTTAATTGGCTCTCGAGCTCAACTCAGGCAAACAATTAAATCACCGAAAGCTCGCGGACAGCCTTTTTTTTTTTTTTTTTTTAAACACACACACAAAATAAAGCAGCAAACTAAAGTGAAGAAGACGGTCTGTGACGCTTTTCCCACTTCAGCAACCTGTTCCATAAAAAAAATAAAAATAAAAAGACGTTTCTGGCGTCCGCCCCTTCCTCGCGCACGCACTCACTCGGCGTCTGCGCGTCTGCGCGCACACACACACACACGCACGCACGCACACACACGCACGCGCGCGCTCACACACTCTCTGTGGCCAACGGAGCGGTAACACCGTCTCTCCCTCAGACTCGGAGAGAATCTTAATATCCAGCGAGTCATAAGAGCGCGCGCGTGTTGCATACATAACGCCGAAGACAAGCGCGAGACCGAAAACAAACAAACAAACAAACAACCAAAAACAAAACCCAAATCTGTGTCTTGTGCTCCAGTACTATCAACACTGCGGACATTTTTGTGGAAAAAAAAAAACAAAAAGAAGAAGAAAAGCAAACTCATCCCGGAGCCGCTGTGATGTGGATGTGACATTCTGTTTTTGGGACATGATCATTTTAATGTCAGAAAAAACTTTCCGGAAAGAAATGTCCTGGAATCCGGTGTTGCTTTTTCCCTCTTCTTGAGCGCGTGCCTAGGAGAGTTTTCACATTCACGCGCGTTGGAGTCCGCACGAGCCAGGATATTTGAGTTCCTCTTCACTCTTCACTGCTTGCCTTTGGTGTTGAAAGTGGATTTATTTTTATTTATTTACCCCCCCACCCCACCCACCGTCTTTATTCCTAGCTGTAACCTACACTGACTAAACTGGAGGCGTCGCGCGGAGCTCCCACACCGGAAAAGGTAAGACCTCTTTCTTTTCGTTTACTTTTTATTATTCAAGTTCCAGAACTATGACAAACATGCGCGTGCCTACATGTGCATGCACACCAGAGCAGAACAGAAACAAGGCTGAAAACTGTAGGTGCCTCTTCTACAGCTCGCGCGCTCAAAGGTGAAAGAAATACAGCGTGATATGTATTTTTGTAGAATTAGCCTAGCTGAAGCAATTTTAAGCAAACATTTGATTTCTGTTAGTCAGAAATGTTCATGAAGGTGGTCACGTTCTGTTCTGTTCTGTTCAAGCGCGTGCGGAATGTAACGGAACGAGCAGCCACGTTGTCACAGCGCGCGCGCGCGACAGGCGACGAAAGCCGGCTGAGTGACAGCTCGTGAGAATAAGCACGCCACGCGCGCGGTGCTGTAATCGGTCATATTCGAAGTTTTGAACGTTGCATTCCATGCACGTGCTCTCTGTAATTTCGTCTCCTTATGCTTTCTTTCTTTTTTTTTTTTTTTGCTACAGAAAGGAAACTTAATTACAAAATAAATATATAGTATGATTGGAGATATAATAGACTATGAAAGGGTGTTTTTTTTTGTTTGTTTTTTTTTAAATACCTCCCGTTCGTGCACGCGCCAACTTTGGCACCCCAGCTTCCTCACTGCGCGAGCCCGTGCACCAATTTCATAAACAAAAATAACCATTTGCTTTAGTCAATCCGGTCACATTGTAATCTTTTAGATAATCCGCTCATTCCAATATGAACGTCCCGCCCTTAAGCTCTTCGGATAAAAACCCCGGCGGGAATCACTTGACATCGCGAGCTCTAGTGTATTTGTCCGCGCGCGCGTCTCACTCTTTGTGTGCTTGTGGCTCCTCCGCAGGTGATGAAGCATCGCAGCTGAACATGGAGCTTTTCTGGATTTTATTCTTCTCCGTCCTGCAGCGCTTCACACGAGGGCAGGGGGTTTACGGTAAGAATTTTGCACAGATCCCAGATGAGTTGACTGGTTGGTGCGTGCGTGCACGCGCGCGTGCTCAAATGGTTTTGGAAAATTGGAAAATGCTCGAGGAAGTGCGATGCGAATGGCATGCAATATAGACTAGTCGAATTGATTGGCTATATTGGATATTAAAAATGCGACGCTTGAATTTTCAGAACAGTCCTGCTTCGGGGTGGGTTCTGGGAGATGTTGAGCGCGCGGAAATTACAGCGCGTGGAGACTTTCTGCATGCAGGCTAGTCATGCAACAGTGTATTACATAATACATTTAATATAATAATAATAATAATGATAATAATAATGATAATAATAAACTTTGACTTGGGAATGATAAGTGTCACACTTGTTGCGCAATTAACCAATTAAACCAACTGACCAATGGGAGAAAGTTTTCAATCAGTGCAGATTGGAGAGAAATCCTTTGCTAACGTTATACTGCTCAGCAAGGGTGTTATCTTGTTGCACAAACAAACAAACAAACAAACAAACTATTAATGGAAGAATACGAGCAAAGGGGGTTTATGGTAAGAAGTTTGGAGAGATGAGTGTGTGCATGTATAAAGTGGTGTAAAACAAACATGGAAAAAAAACTACCTTTGTGCATACACTCAAAAAAGGGTTCTGGACTGTACCTTTACCTCATCTTGTTGCACCTTTACATTGTATCTTTCAATATCATGGCCCTTTAAAGAAGATGTCAGGTGACCTTGCAACAAGGAATGATCCAGTTTAGTACCCTTTAGTACCCTTATTTATTTTTAATTTTTTTACCCTGAGACTGTAGGTGTATGACATCCGGTTCATCCTCACACAGGCAGGAGAGGTTTTCCAAGCAGGAACCCATTGATAGCTTTGAGTTTTAGAGACCTGCGTTTCTTTATTTCCATGACGTTTGTTTCCATGAACGCGGAATCAGAGAGTGAAAGAAATAATAATCCAGTCTCAAACGTAGTTTATTTCAGATATTAATCTGTTAAAAACAAAATGATCAAATCTAACTGCTGTTGAACTTAAAGGCGGTGAATAAAATAGTCACTTTATGGGGCATTAATAGAATCAGTGCTTAATTTAGCAGGAAAAACTTGTGTATCTCGAACAAAAACTGGAAGAATTTTGATCCCTGGGTTCTGTCAGAGTGCGAGTGTTAGGGCTTGTACGAGTTGTGAACAGTTCAGCAGTCTCAGAGAGGATGATACAAGATGTGCTTATGTGTTTCCTACACCAGGAAGCTCAACTGAATCCATCTCCAAACAGTGTGATTCGCAAGACACCCAAAAAACGGATCAAAGACGCAGCTGTATAGCAAATCCCAGAGAATAACGTACATGACATCCATCACTGTATCAAGACCGCTGAAAAACTGACTTTGTATGCTGGTTTTTAGGATGTAGATTTTAGATCTGAACTTTGGACACTGACAGCAAAGTAGTGCGTGCAGTGTTTAGCACTGCTTAGCCAAAATTATATATTTGTTTCTTTTAGTTCTGGTCAGCAGGGCCATGTTTTTGCATTTGATAGCCATTGTGTATGATCAAGTTATGAACATGCTAGGAGTGGCTGCCAAATGGTTTTCAGGTCCCTTATATGGAGAAACTGAAGTATGTTCTTTTATTTTTTTATTGGAAGTCACAAAAGGGATGAACTAAAAAAAAAAAAGATGGTAATGGACGGAAATGCATTTGTATCAGTATACTGAAAACGTCAAAAGTGACGTAAGCATTTGGCCGTACTCCGTGACTATCCATGAAACTCTAACGCCATGACAACCCTAATGAAAGCGCAATGTTGGTGAACTGAGATGAACCGTCATCTACCATGTTCCTATATTCTGGGAACTGTGATTCATGAGCGTAAGATGAAAGTGTGTGCTGTTTTATTTTGGTTAAATTTTATTTCGTGGGGGAGGTTTGATGAAGCATGTAGAAATCTTGTGTTGCTGTTCATTCAATAAATTGACCATTTCTTTTGCTTTCCGAACGTCAAGGAGGATGGACAGTGTAACAGCCGTTACAATCTCAGCACAGCTTAATAAAGTGCTACTAGACTTGCTCCTTAATTTGCTTCTTAATTAATCAAGTAATTGCCCTCTAATGAGCCAAGTGGGCTTTACTGCTCCCAAATGGATAGGTCATGCATCCGTCAGCCTGGGGACAAACTCAGATGTCCTTGTCAGAGAGAGAGAGAGAGAGAGAGAGAGAGAGAGGCAGACAGGCTGTATTGTGACTCAGTTATGCTGGAGGGGACACACTCTCAGAAAACGAAGTACATTTATTGTACCTTTACCGTGTGTTGGCCTAGTGGTTAGCGTGTCCACCTCTCAACCAGGAGATCGTGAGTTTTACTCGCGGTCGGATCATACCAAAGACCATGTCGCAATACAGATGTGAGTAGGGAGTCAAACTCTCGCGGTTACCAGAGGACCAGCCCCCCCACTGTAACCCTAGCTATGTAATAGGCGAGAGGCCGAGGGCTAGAGAATGCGCCTTAAAGGCCTGGTTAGTACTAGGATGGGAGACTGCCTGGGAAGACCAGGTCCTGGCACAGGAGGGACTTTGATTGTACCTTTAGGGGTACAACAACTTGTCACTAGGGCGGTACCCCAGTACTCTAAAGTACTTATTTGTACCCTTTATATACTGCTTGGAAACATATATGTACCTTTTTGGTTCTAAAAAGATATACATCACACTTCAAGGTCCATAGTTACCTTGAGGTTCCCTAGGGGGTACATTAGTGTAGATTGTACCTTGGGGGACAGAAACGGACTCCTCCTGTACCCCTATTTCCAACAGTGTATTTTGCCAGTCCACTTGAATCACTGCAAATCAATGCAAAGTTCTTTTGCCTGATCACCTTTATCCTTCTATTGCAATGAGAGCGATCTCTTCCAGGAGGACTCTGCCCCCATCCACAGGGCATAAATGGCTCACTGAATGGTTTGATGATAAAAATCGTATGCTGTGGCCTTCACCGGACCGGTCACCAGACCTCAACCCAATTGAACACCAATAGGAGATTTTGGAGAGACGTATTCGACAGCGCTCAACACCACCATCATCAAAACACCAATCGAGGGAATATCGTTTAGAAGACTGGTGTTCATTCCTCCGTTACAGGTCTGGAGATGTGAAGAGTCTGTGTCGAGGTGCGCTGAAGTTGTTCTGGCTTATGAAGGAAATAGTAAAACCAACATAATGCAGTACCTGCAAAGATATGGATTTTAAAACCAGGTGATTTTTATTTCTATGTTGTTTTTATGAATGACTGAGGCTCAAGAATTCCATTTTTAAAACTATTCAGTATTCAGCAGTGCCATGGTTGGTACATTCGTTACAGCTCTAGGGACTGGGATTCGGTTGTGATGCTCTGGTGTCGATCTGTTGTCTCTCCCTGCATGTGCGTTTCCTCCGGTTTCCACCCATCTCACAAAAACTTTAATTGCACCTCCTCATTTCTTTTCCTGGCTTCTTCTTTGGAAAGGAAATGAGGACAGGAGGAACCGAGAAAACCCATATTCACCTAATGAGACGTTCTTGCTCACTGAGCAGTCACTTTAAAGAGACTTTAGTGAGTTTAAAGCGACTTATCGATGACACATTTCGCAGGTGTATTAAGTGTTTAGGTTTTTAAAAACCTTCTTAAAGCTGGCAGATGTCAACTGACTTCCAGGTCACAGGCTGGAGGATGCAGGAATGCACTGATTGGCTAGACGAATTTGCACCTTGACGTTAATGTGTGTGTGTGTGTGTGTGTGTGTGTGTGAATGTCTAGGATGGACTGATCTCCTGCTCCTTCTTTGCGCATGTTCTTAGTGTGTCATCGTCGTCTTTGAAAATGCTAACGTACCAAGATATAATGATCACCATCATATCATACTGTAAATCTTTTGTCCAGCCTAACATGGCCGTCTTTCTATGACTCTCTTGTTCTCTGCTTCTCTTTTATTCCTGACTCACGTGCACAGGCTCATTGCGCATCACGTTCCCAAGGAAGGCTGTCACACGACACTCCAGCTCTCAGTGTTAACTGGTGTTGACTGACCTTTCGTGCTTTTTTTTCTCAGTTTCAGCATGCTCAAAATTTAATATTCTCGTGAAAAGCTATCTGGGAGAAAACGAGGTGTGGAGAAGAGAACGCCGGAGGAGTTAATTAAGGAACGGACACCCACAATCAGAAAGTTTCATATTCCCTTGCTTTTAATGTTCTTTTCACGTTATTTTTATGGGGGATTTTTTTCAAGTGCACGCAGCTTGTTCGGTCTGCGTGAAGTACAGCAGCCAATATTTATGTCCTTATTCTCACAGTTGGATAATAAATCAGTTTATTTATACGTATTTAAAAAAAAAACTTAATGTATTTTTACTTCCTCTTCCACCACAACCCACTTTTTTCCCCCCTCTATTTTAGTCTGACTGGCAGCTTCCTTGTACTTTTAGTGTGTGCGTACGCATGTATGAGTTGATCAGGACTGTGGGTGTCCAACCCAGTCTCAAACACGATGCTAACAACTGAGACAAAGAATAAATAGTACCAAATGCTCCATCTGCTAACTCTTAACCATTGGATACAATTCAGTGGTGGCATATTGGCGTGGCAGGTCTTCTTGCTTCGCCGTCTCACAGCTCCAGAGTCCCTGGTATAATCTTAAACCCGAGTTACTGTCTATCTAGAGTTCCACATGTTCTCCCTGTATCTGTCTGGGTTTCCTCTCAGTTCTCCGGGTTCCTGCCACCTCCAAAAACATGCCAGTAGGTGAATTGGTGACTCTAAATTGCCGATGGGTGGGGCTGTGTGTGTGTGTGTGTGTGTGTGTGTGTGTGTGTGCATGGTGTGGACCTGTGCTGGGTGTGTTCCTGCCTCACGCTCCGTTTTCCCGGGATGGGCTCCGGATCCAGTACCACACTGATCAGGGTAAAGTGGTGACTGAAAATGAATGAATGAATGAATAGATAAGTTGTAGCTTGTAACCTCGGAGCCTGACTTTAGTTCGTTTCACCATCAGTGGTCCATATTTAACCATCAGTTAACCATCTGTGGAGTTTGTATTTGTATCTTCCTCTAAAACCACACCTCCCATCCCTCTTGCTTCCTTTTCAAGGCAGAACAAAAATCCAAGGAGTGCTTTTAAGTCAGCTCGCCTTTTAAAAGAAGGTTAGCAGGAGAAAGGCCACTGCTGAGGTTTTAGCTAGTGATGAGTGGTTACCTACAAGTGCTGACCTTTTCGTTGAACTCTGGTTAAAGCGAATCCTTTCTTGCAGTTGAGACCGGCTGGCATTATGGAATGGAACAGCATTGTGTGTGTGTGTGTGTGTGTGTGTGTGTGTGTGTGTGTGTAAAGAGCTCTGTCCAAGAACAGTTGGCATGCTATGACTAATGCATGAGGATGAGAGAGCCACATAAACTATTGAGAGATCCCTTTCTCTCACTCTCTCACTTTCTCACTCTCACTTACTCATTCTTAATTCCCAGCCGTTCATCTCGTGTCCTCATCTCTCGCTTGTTTTCATTTAATTGCTTTCTCCATGCCAAGTTCTCTCCATTACGCTTACCCTCATATCTTATCGTCCTTTTTTCCATTCTACTTGTGTCGCCTCGCTCTCACTCTCATGCTGGTGGAAGGACAGCATGTGCTCGCTGTGTTCTCTAGCACAGGTGGGATATAATATTTCTGGATAGCTTTATAATTGACCAAAACCATAGGGAAGCACTGTGCTGCTTTCAGCTGTGGACTGACAGAAAGCAGGTTTCCACTACACCGGGCTTCAATTACTCTCGGTAATTTAAAACAGCCAAAAGTTGATGAGCTGGAACACTCTTACCACTACTGAAGCGCTCTTCTGGATTGTTCTGCACAGCTTTGCTCAGTAACTCCAGCAGAGATTGACAGATTAAAATAGAAACCTGTTCATAATCTTCCTGCGGCACACGAGGCCTTGCATATGCAATGTTCTATGCTGGATTTTGACACAACATAGATCATGGTAGAATTTTGGCTTTCCCATTCACAAACTGGTGTGGAAAAAGTACAGAAAAACTATATTTAAGTAAAAATATCAGTACTGTATCAAGAAATGTAATTATGTAAGGGATAACGTACAGCAAGCTGGTCATTATTGCACAATAAATCACCCTTTGAGCTTTGTTTCGCAATAAGGACCAGCTCGCAATACATTATTCTGCTTATTACACAACTACTGACTAAAGAAATCAATAATTTGACAAAATATTGATCTAAAAATGATTTTTCTTGATTTAAAAATGATCTTATTGCTTTCACTAATGATGTGCTCCATAGCAACGGTCTGTTATACAGAAATAACATACCCTAGAATGCCCTTACTTGACCAATCAGAATCGAGTATTCGACAAGGCTGTGTAATAAATACATTTAAACATACTCAATTAAAAGTAAATATTTTTGACTGATTAAAAATGAATAATCCAGGCATGATTTTTTTAATTTATTGTTTCTAATAAGTAGCATTCGCAATGAAAAAAAAAAAACTTTTTAGAAAAAGAAATTGCTAATTTGAAAGCTAATTGCGCATTTTGAATAAAAAAAAAACAAAGGAAATGAAAAACAACACAAGCTAGCACTCTTAAAGCTGAAAATAAAGAAATGAAAATAAAATCAAACACACTTGATTTGCATATTTACCTGTACCTGTATTCAACTTCAATAGCAATTGAGTAAAGTACAAATCTTCCAAAATCATACAGTAATGAAGTACAATCGCTAAATTACTTTCCACCGCTGTTCAAAAAAGCCTCTCCGTAGAGCCGTTTCAGAAAGCTCGAACCGAAAACCAACCAAAGAGCTCTTAAGGAACCCAATTCAAGGGAGAAAAAGAGAGAGACTAGAGAGGGAACAGCCATGTGTAGGCGTCATAGTATAAGTGATTACAGGAACTAACTTCTTTTGTGGACCTTCCACTACATCAGACCTCACGACAGTATATGTGAATTAAAAGCACATTCTTTACGAACACTTTTTAATAATTAAGAAAAATGGTGTTCCCAGATTTGGGTTTTACTTCCTTACTTATTTCCTTACTTATTTCAAAGCATGTATTGATCTGAATTGAAGCTTCAAGCGTCGATACCATCAATCTTTGATGGTTACTATGGGAACGGGGAAGGTCCAGACAGCAGGAGGCTTGTTTGTATAAATCTCCTATTGTGCTACAGTATATACTCATAATGTAAATGTTGGGTTTATATCCCCTATTTATTTCAATGTAATGATTTTTTTTAAAAATTCATTTTGTTAATGACTTGAAACAAAGCAATCCAAAGCAAATCCATAAATATAGACAAGTATAACTAACTATTCAGTTAGGGCAAAAGAAATGTATAGGCAACTTTTCAAAAGAGGAAGAGTTAGTGTTTGTATCTAGTAGCTGTTGCACTGCGGTGGCTGAGCTGCGTTACTGGAAGATTTAGCGCATGCCATGCTTAGGAGGCACTATTCCAATGATTAGTCGTCATTTTCAGCTCTCCGTGAGATTCGCCTTTTATGGAGATTTGTGGGCGTCACTAAATGTAAATCAGTTATGCCATGAACGTCAAAACCAGCGTTATTGAAACTTTGGTAAATCTGGAAGATCTTTTAGTTTGATTTGGCCTCCGAAAACATTTACACACACAAGCCATCTGTGTGAGATTAAATTGTTATAGCTGTCTGAAAGAAATAATAATAGCGATTGATCACATGGACTTTATTCGGTTCAGTAAAGTTTGTAGGCTGAGAGATGATCGCTATTCGGCGAGTCCAAACATGTGAGGTGAGAGACAACAGATGAGACACTGTGTGTGAGAGGTGTTGCTTTCGAATGAGTGTTTTGATGTGTTTCTGCTGCAAGCAGACACTTATATTCAGCAGGGAAAAGCACACAGATGTCTTTGAGAGCACAAGCCTTGGGTGTTTTCCAAGCTCCTATGTTGTCTCTCGTGCTTACTAATGCCACAGAGAAGAATGCTGTTTGCATTATTAAGCATTATTAATACTTTTTATATGCATGTTTTTTTTTGGAATGGGTAATATATTTGGATGTGTGTGGTCGAGATTTGCCAAAGTAGAATCCAGCACATGGTTTTATAACCCCCCCGAGTGTCAAAATGACTAAATGATTGGGCTGAAACGACTTGATCATGTTCTTCCCTACTTTGACTCCATTGGTTCCTCCATTTCTTTTTTGTGTTACAGTCTCGCTGCTCAATTCAGCGTCAACACAACCTGTTCCAAAGCTGTCTGCATTATTTATGCTTTTCTGTCACTTTTTGACTAGAACTGGGGGATCGGTGTAAACCAGACATAGGAGGGAGCTTGAATGTCAGTTCAGGTTTAATTTTCATCACAATTGAGAAAACAGCGTGAGCTTTAACTTGTGAGCTTTGCACAAATTCCCAGGGGTCGCTAACTTGTATCACACGGATAAACATGGGTGTAGCATTCAAATACACGGAGGTACATCTGAGCGTCACGCGCATAAGAGTAGAAGTTAAGATTGCGCTGCTAAATGATTCACTTAAGAGAAGGTGTATATGTGTGGTGGACTGGGAAGTCCCTACTTGTGTCACTGACTGAATTCTGGTGAAGTTTCTCTGCCTATACGTTACTTTGAAACCTTTTAAGAAATAAAAAAAAAAAAGTATTGACCCTACATGACGTGTAAATGATTTTAATTTATTTGGAAACCTTAGTCTAGGTTTTCTTCCCGGAACGGTCATGTTGGGTAAGCATCCAGTTTAACAAACATAGCAGTAAATGCTGTCAGTCCGCCTAAAGCCTGTGAGTGATTTCCTCACACGGTGAATGCTAAGAAAGCAGACAAGCCTAATAAGTTGAGTTTGTAATCTGATACCAGCTGTCAAAATGCCTTAGTTGAGTCAGAAGGCAATCTTATAAAGCAATTTTCTCCCTTTTCACATTTGGTCATATACAGACTCTAAAATGCTAGAACTTGTGGTTGAGATAAATAGAAAAGAGAAACATATTTCAGTTCAGGAAGGCCTGTAATGTTCAGAAATAATATAGTAGAAAATAGCCAAATTTCACCATGTGAAGGGCTTTCCCAGGTTGCCACACACATACTGTATGTTAGGCATGTAATGATATATTGTGCGATGATAAATCGCGATACAAACTTATGACGATTCGAATCGATGAAATAAAAAAATGAATCATGATTATGATCAGGCTGCAAAATCTTTTTGTTTTTCCTAACTGTAATGGTGTTGTTTAGACAGCAGAGGGTGGAGTAACATACAATAGCGGGAATGCACGTGACTTCACCCTAGGCGGAAGTAACACAGCTCTAATGTACGGTGACTCTGAAGGGCAAATCACAACCACAAATGGGAAAACACAACAACAAATCACAAACCACAACGACAAATAAGGAATCACAACAACAAATCACAAAACACAACAGCAAACCCGAAAACACAACCACAAAGCAGAAAACACAATGACATTAACTTCTACCGGAAATATTAGGAACATGCTATTGACAAGGATCGTCGCTGATTGGACGAACGCACCGTCTGTCTTTTTAACCGGAAGGAAATGTGCCACACGCGCCATTTGGTCCCAGGCCTCGCAAACAGTTAAACAACCAGGACGCGGGAAGAAGGAATATTGACAAAGAAGTCATAGGCTACTCTTTG
>JAOTRR010000043.1:4425266-4435323 GCA_028570945.1 Gogo arcuatus | reverse complement strand
TGACATGGAATAACCCAATCAGACCGATTCCGCGTCTATCGGAGTCCCTATTTAGTGCATCCCTGAAGGGCCACATGACATTTTTGTAAGTGCCCTGTGCGCTAATTAGGTCGAATACAGTAATTTATATTTCATATATTTCACGGTGGAGGTTTCCTTTAAGTCACATTTCCAGGTTTCTTTGGGAAAATCTTTGCTATTGAACACAGATTTCTGACCAAAATTTCTTTTTTGTATATCGATTGTATCATAGTCCTGATAGGATACTGATATATGGGTTGTGCATACTTCGTAGGGTACTGTGAAGTGGAGGTGGAAGGACAAAGAATGAAAAATGAATGAAAAAGTAAGAAGTGAGTATCCCTGGCCCGAGGTGACCTCTTATTCCCAGTCATCAGCATGGTTTTTAGCCCTTCTGCCCTAGGTTCAGGGCCTTTGGGTCATAGACAGTACCCCTTGTAAGCTCCAGGTAATTGCAGTTCTGCTCCACAGAGCCTCTCCTTTCCTCCCTCCAATTTTAATAATGCACTTTGCATCTGATCAGGGGACTTGTTCTCTCATTCTAGCTCTCCTCTTTATTGCCTTTCCATCTCTTACAGACTCTCGCTGTCTCCCTTTTGTCTTTTTTCTGTCTCTCTCCACCTCCCACTTCTGACTTCTTAATTAGTCTCGCGTCCTGCTCTAGGCCTTGGCCCAGTTTCTTCACAGACTCTTGGAAACTTTTTTTTGAGGCAGTGTAAACAGAGAAAACACACAGACACACACACACACGCAGACACACACGCACACACACACGCAGACACACACACACGCAGACACACGCACACACACGCAGACACACGCACACACACGCAGACACACACACACACACACACACAAAAGGTAGTTTTGTTAGTTCGATCTCACTGTTGTTGTTTGTGGAAGACAAATGACTGTGTCTGTAACAAAAGCAAGCCCTGTCTTTTCTAAAGTATTGTTAAGCTGGCTTCACATTGAATGATTTTCGGCCAAAAATCGTGCCTCGTTAAAGAATTCTTTGGTCATGTGTCGAGATTGGCGGTCTCAGAATACATAATGCGACATACTCATGCCCGATTTAGTGCCATCACAACCAAATTTTGGCATTGTCAAACATTTTTGATTAAAATCTTTAAAAGAAAGTGTGCGCTGCTACAACGCTGGTGTATAATCTACCAATAGAAGGATGGCATAGGTTTATGCAAAACTCTACAAATGTGCTACAAACATACAATAGCGAGAATACATGTGGCTTCACTGCAGGTGGAAGTAACACAGCTCTAATGCCTCGAAAATAACAAAAAAAAAAGATCTAAAATGAGGGAGCTGTTGTGCGATTGACTGTACAAATAGATTTAACAAAAAATCGGAGCACTCTTTTTAGAGACTGCTGAATGATAAAGAAAAGAGAAGCAAATGGAGGTAATAAATGCTCATAGGTTTTTTAAAAAGACTTGTTTGTTATTAACATTTTCTTTTTTTTACTAAAAGGAATATTTTAGTTAATAGGCTATTATTTTTTTACTCCAACCTTTACAAAATTATAGGGTAAATAATTATTGTTGGTTATTAAGAAAATGAAAAGTTTTTTTTTTAAAATTTAATTAAAGGAATATTTAAGTTGATAACGAATAGGAAAATAAGTGTTGCATTTTTTGGGGGGGATAAAATTTTTTTCATTGATGATTTTCCCCAAAATATCGTGGGATAATTGAATCGTGAACCCAAGATCGTGAATCGAATATCATGAATTAGGTGAATCGTTACATGCTTAGTTGCAAAGCATAAACAAAACATAATTTTCATAACAATGTTGCCTCTCGAATTGAGCCACAGAGAGTTATTTTGGCTATCAGCCCCCTGATTGTCAGTGTGTATAGTTTTATCCAGTAATAGAAATACTGTGTAGAAGATTTTGCTGCAAAACACTGGCTTGCCGAGCCTTATAATTTGTATCCAGCATTTTTGCTGGTGCTGTAGAAGTGTACAATTTACAATGCTTTATAATCTCAGTATACAAAAAATCAGACTGTAGGAGTTTATATCTGTTATTATAGTGTAAGAGCGTTTATTGATTAACACGAACATTTCATAGGCTGAAGTTCTGTTAAATATGTGGATCTTATTTTTGCTTGATGTTACTGGTAAAAACAATAGAAAAAATGTATCCCAAAGGGTTAATGCAAGTCAGTAACAAAATTGAGCTCCCCCTCTGTGAGCTTCTTTAATTTCAGGGTGATCTCCTGCCACAGGAATTTCCAGTTACTAAGCAGATTGCATTACAACCTAACCCAAAGGGCCCAATAAGTCATGTGACGATGTACAATTATCATACAATGCTTAATCTAGTGTCATGATTTGTGATATTTTTCTAGATGAGTAGAACAAATCTAGCCTTTCAGAAATGGTCCGAACATTTCAAGGAATAAAAAAAGTGTTTTTAGGGTTAATTTCATTTCGCATCATTAATTTAGATGATTAATCTATTGCGGTCTCATTTCGTTGTCAGGTTTTGGTTACGGACAAAATAGTTGAAATGTTAAACATTTAAAGGAAAGTTAAACAGTCAGGATTCGTTTCTTGTGTGATGTTTAGCAAAACCTTCATTTAGGACTTGAGGATCTGGATAAAAGAACCTACTTTGCCAGTTAAGCACAGAGTTATGGAGTGGCACTGGAATCACCGGTTTACTTTTTCGATGGGTGGGGCCATGTCTTTAAAAAGAAAAGAAAAGGTCACTCCAAGTCTGCTGAAAAGTCAAGAGACATGACTGATTGCGAGCATGAGCAGTAGCCAAGCAATATCTGGCCTTTTACATCCAATCAAGTAGCACCTAATATTCAGAGGGTATATCAACAAATTAGTTCGGCACGTATTAGTGTTTGGTTGCTCAGTTGATTTTACTCTAAGAGTTGACCATCTCACTTGTGTCCTGACCACCAGCTAATGGTCATGTCGAACTGTTATAATTAGTGGCTGTTCACGATTGGTGTGATTGTTGAAATGCTGAGCTTCTGTAATGCAGTGTTTAATTATATGATGGTGATGGTGATAGATTTTTTTTGTGTGGAGATGTAGGATGTTTACACAGGTGGAAACATCTACAGCTTAGCCGTAGCATTTACGCTACGTGTGCTTTCAGCAAAAGCAGTGATCAGACGAAATGCAAATAATATTTACGACACGAAAAAGCTAATTCAATGAAGTGGAAGGGACGTGCAAAGTGAAAGACGCACTTCCTTCTTGCAGTGACTACAAGAAGGCGGGACAATACATTATACTATATTATAATTCAATTATGGACTTCATTTAAGAGCGACAGCATTTTCATATGTACTACGACAAACTGCATGAAGGTGATAATGTAATATATTATAACCTTTTATTACCTTAAATCTTTGTACCATCTCTTATGAACTAAAATAAGTTTTGTGAGTTGTTCCAGTCACGCTGTGCCTGTGGGGCATATGCACTTTTTGCAATCCACCCTTTATCTCAGAAGACGTACAAGGAGCTTTGCTTAACAGGTGTGTTTGGTACCAGGAGTGTGATAGGATGGACCGAGTCTAGACAGACCAGATTTGGCAAGACGTGAGCAAGACATAGATGATCTCTTAAATGCAAGGCTTTCGAAAGCCAATGCAGAGGATGTTCTAGCAAGTGAAATGTGTGAGTGTTTATATGTTAGGACTGTCAAATTTTAATTATATACAGAATCTAGTATTTTAATTCATTGACTGTTATTTAGCAAATTGCAGTAGAGCTACATTATGTGTTCATGACACACAAGATGAAACGTATAATTATATTAAACTTTTACATTTCAGCCAGTTTCTTGTCACTGAAAATGAACTTGATTTTACATTCTGTGGCTATGTGGGATTCATTTAAAAATCTACCTAGTTATCTTGCTTTAAGATTAAGCCTTAACATTTTTGTTGGCAGTCTCCCAGATGGCAGTCTCCAGTGTCAGCAATCTTGTAACATTTAGAGGTGGCAAAGTCTGAAGGATGGATGCTTTTGCAGTTTTTCTGGAACATGACAAGCTGCAATTTATTTGCCTTATTAACTTTAAGAGAGGAAAAAGAGAGGCTGGTATGAACAGAACGACTGTTTATAGCTGTAGTAACGTAAGTTACAGAAACTAACTTGCTGACGGCAAGTTGCTGACGGCTAACTTTGCTGCTGGCAAAGTCTGACGGATGGATGCTTTTGCAGTTTTTCTGGAACATGACAAGCTGCAATTTATTTGCCTTATTATCTTTAAGAGAGGAAAAAGAGAGGCTGGTATGAACAGAGTGACTGCTTATAGCTGTAGTAACGTACGTTACAGAAACTAACTTGCTTCATGGACTTTCAGCAACATTAAATGTAACTGTAAATGGATAAAAACTATGATATGACAATCTTCAATACATAAAACAATTTGTAATTTTGTAAAAAAAAAAAAAAAGTGCCTTTGTAGGAAAATAGTCAACTTTGTGGTGGTAACTATAACTCGCTTCGCAAGCTACATTGCTAACCTGTCATTGATTATTTTCCTATAGCACGTTTTATGATGAAATTAAAGGTGACATACTGTATTATACCCCTTTTCCACAAGTTGACACAGTTCCCTGAAGTCTTATTGAAATGTCTGTGACATGCTTTGGTCACAAGTTTAAAGCACCACGGCTCCCTTCTCACTCTGTCTAAACAGCCCTGTTCAAAATGGCTGATTTGAGCGCCTGTTCCTTTAAATGATAATGAGCCACTGCTCACCCCACCTCCCTCCAATCAGGTTGCACTTTTCTCATGAATATTCATTCGCAAAGGCAGTTCTCAAGCTATGAGTGGAGGTACTCAGATGAGGGGGCGGGATAATTCTAATGAGCTCTTCTTATGATGTAGAAAAGGGAGGCAAATCTGAACGGCTTGCTGAAGCACATATTTTCTGAAATAGGCAGAATAAAAGAAATTGACTGGATGTCTTATTTCAGAGTGTGTGGGTTGGTAGGCAAAAGAAAAGTGAGTGTTTCATAATATGTCCCTTTTAATGAGCTGTGAGCATAGTTTAGTTTTAACACCAAAAAATAGCCTTGTTTACTGTCCACATAGAGCTTTTTTGTGCTAAGTACAAACCATTGTTTAGTCAGTTAGCTGGGAAAATATTAGCTAGCTACTGAATACGCTACAATAGCCTCACAGTATTCGAGCTTTTTGTAACACAATATCGACATCAAGTAGTCTTTGTAGATAAAAATTACTCGTGAGGACGAATTATTCAATGAATAGATACACATAACAACGGGGTGTGTGTGTGTGTGTGAATGTGCATATAGTTGATTCCGAAGGCAGGCATTTAGTTTTTGTTGAAGTTTGTTTTCCTCTTATTGCCTGTGCAGTAACACGTTTATTGCCACCATCCTTCATTCATTTCAGAGGCTGTAAATTTCGCACTGGGCTCTAACGTACAGCCCTGACCCTGCCTTAAACACACACTCTTATATGACTCCATTTACTTATGAATTAGACCTTTTTTCTACTGCATGCATCAGTTTTTCCGGCCGCAGGCTGATTAATTGTGTAGACGCTGGCAGGCTGCAACAATAACTAGGCAATATGCCCGCGCGCGCACACACACGCACACACACACACACACACACACACACACACACACACACACACGCAAAAAGAACAATATTATATGCAGTGTGTGCGGCATATATTAGTGTAATCATCGCAAAAACTTGTACTCACTAGTGATAACTGCGTCACTACAGGTTAGTACATTACACAGGATATATAACACAGTGTTCTTTATCTATGTTCTTTACATCACGTGCCACTGTGTAAAATTCATAATAGTTAGACTTGCTGATCAGAAATCGATCATGAAATGGAGGAGGGCTGAAAAATGTTCTGCTCTAATACACACAGAGGAGATTGATATGAGAAGATGAATAATGAAAGAGCAACCTTTGTATGCAGTTGAAATATATCAGAAAATTCTGTTCACCTACAATTTGTTTTTTTTAATAGGTGTGACAACTTCATTTCATTCATTTGATGCATACTCTCCAATATACACAGTTTCATTTATTCTTTCGTCTTAGCGACACGTCTGATGCAGATATAATCAAAAATCTCAGCACTGCCTCTCATAGTGTGTACAGTTTGAAATGTAACCATGGCAACAAGCATAAGCCTTTTACCTGGGCTTAAATGTATATACTTCACGGGTGGCGCAGTGTTGCTGCCTCACTAGTGGTCGGCTGGTTGTGATATTAGATGGGAGGGTTAAAATCTGTCAGTAGCTGGACAGTCTCATTAATAATATTAACAACAACAATAATGTAAATAATGATGGTCTACTGGGTTCATATTGCATTCCCCCTGAATAGCAAACACTAAACTTGCATGTCGTCTGTCCTTTTGTGTAGTTCGTACTTTGATTAGACAAGGTGTGCTCAATCCATCAATGTTTAGCTTCTCCTCCAAACATATTCTAGCAAAAAAGATGATGGATAATAAATAATAATCCACTTCGTTTACATTCGTTACACCCGAGTCCGTAACACGCCTACTGGTGATGCATCATGGAACCGTCACTGAAGTGGGTTGAAAGATATTAGCCCAGGTGGAGATTAAAACCAGGGGGTGTGTCACTTTGTGTAATGACCTGACATGACTGTCACTGATTGGTTGCATGAATCTATAGCACTGGGCTTGTTACACTCAGCCCACAGTAGCACTTTGAACCTTTCTGTGTATTTTTCTTACAAACGCTGGTGATCGTGTTGCACTCGGTTTCACAAAATTCAAAATTGTTAGCCACAATTAAAACAATGTGGCTGAGTGGGTTTCTTCCAGGATCTCAGATTTCCTCCCACCTCCCCTAACATGCCAGTAGGTGGATTGGCTACTTCACTTTTCCTCTAATTGTGTGTGCGATGCTCTGGTGTCCCATCCAGCATGAATTCCCAATGCGTGCCCTGGAATAGGCTTCGGATCCACCACGACCCTGATCAGGATAAACGGTTACTGAAGATGGATGGATGGACAAATCTATCATCTTTGTTAACTTGCTACCCGTTGCATGAACTTACAAATATTAAATGTGTGGCAGCTGAGTTAGCCTTACATCATCCTGGCAGATTAGCAATGATCTTTTGATGGTAGCTGGTAAGAAGGGAACTCGTAAGTCTGCGAAGTAAAACAAGCTTTCGTTTCATTCTCATGACTAAGCGAAATGTTCAGTGAAGTTTGCCTCCTCTTTGTCCATTCTTATATTGTTTGTATGGCAGCCTTACATTTCACATATACAATATATGGCCAAAGGTTTGTGGATACCTGACGATCACACCCCAGTCTGTCCTTGAGCATCCCATCCCAAAATCATATGGACTTAATATGGTGAAGGGAAATTATAAAGCTAGGGCAGACAGATACACTGTATACAATTGTGTGCATCCAGCTTTGTGGGAACAGTTTTGCGATGGTCCTCATGTGAGTATGATTATCAGGTGTCCACATACATTTGGCCATATAATATAGATCTGAAAACTAGAGCCTTTCCTGAAACGAACTATTACGTGCTTATCTGACAACGTCATCAAATCATGATGTTCACTGTGTGAGGAAATCACACATAGCTAGCAAGATTTTAGCTATCTTCATGCAGACTGACTGCAGGACGATTGTCTCGGCAAGTTTAAAAAGTACATATAAACATTTCCCTGTTGTTTTGGTGGAATATAGATGTTTCTTGAATGTTAAGTTGTTGTAGATAGAATACACAGCTCTGGCCAACCCTCCCTAACCCCACTCGGACATCCATATGAGAATATGATGGCGGTTGTTGTTTGTCGAACGCGTCTGATTCTGACCCAGGACAGTCCTCTATGACTGCATTATTACCCCTACTGCATTTAGTAATATAATTTAACACAATTTGCATTTTTTTTTTTTTACAGCAGATATTTTTTTGATATTCTATGAGAGAGTCCTTCACAATGGAATGTGTTTTGTATGAAGGAGCATCAAATCCTGTACACTCTCATTTCTATGTAGTGGATGGACACTGAATAGAGACACACAGGCTGCTGTTCTTTCATCAACTCTTTATATTGATCAGATTATATATGCACATGCCCCTGCCTTGTCTAAATTATTCACGCACGTTAAATAGACACGGTTAATAATTAAACAGCTGCTCTGCTGTAATTAATATTGTGGAGCGATGTGACAGGTTGGGTGGCGGTGCAGCTGCTGACATGCCAATACGCACTTATTTATTTCTTTGTTTAGAGACTAAAGTAGGTTTTGTTTTTTGCTTCCTTTATTTTAGTTGATTGTTTTGTTCAAATGACAGGATTGTCTGAGTGACACTAAAGCAACACCTTCCAATACTTTCACTCAGCCACTCACGCTAGACGCTTTTGACCGCGGCCTTGTGTAAGCCATGTCCTCGGCTTTCTCGTTTGAGTGAAATCCAACTATGTGAAACTTTCAGGGAAGCTGAGATGAATATTCACCCCGCCATCTCTCTCTCTCTCTCTGAGTGTGTAATTGACACTGCAGCCAAGCGTGTCAGACTCAGATTGAGTTGCTTTCACTTTTCTTTTGACAAATAATCCTCACCACTCATCACAAGATCAGTTACCAGATTTTCTGTATGTGTACCTGATGTACATCAAAAAGGTGCTGGGATAACAACAAAGAAAACTTCACACAAGAAGCAAACAAGACTTCACAGCGTTCACACCATAACACTACATAGTATATTAGATATGACAGGAGAATTGTGTGCATATGAGATGGGTAGAGACAAGAAGAAATCAATAAAAGTTCTATCTTAAAGTTTGATTATCTCACAGGGTCTTATTGAATATGCGATTTGAAGAGTTTTTTCCTAAAAGTACAAAATACAGCATGCTGTGATTAAAGCTAGCCTGATATGTAAGAAATAAAATACAATGGAGTGTGGTGTTACAAGTGTTTTACTCCTCTTATACCTCGGCAATTTGCCAGCATTTTTGTTAGTTATTTAAAAATGACATACTTTTAATCTCTTTATAATTGCATTTAATGTTGTGGAACATCCACGAACCAAGCTAGTTCCTGCAGCTGTAGACTGTAGTTCCCTCTCCGGCTTTGCTTTTCCCCCCTCTATCTAATTACATTTTGAAATTTTGTACATTTTCCATCCCTTCCTATTCAGTGTTAATTTACTTTTATACACTTTAAATAAAAGTATAATTGAACTTAGCTTTTCAACATTTTTTTACTGTTTTATTGCCAAAATTATACATTGTATTACACGTTGAGTATCATAAAAATATTTTCAAGTATCGTGATTATCATATTGCCAAGCATAAATGCAAATTAATACAACTAAAGGGCTAGTATTAAATGTATGGAAGCTCATTTTTGCCAAATACAAAACGCAAAACGTAAATCACACGCAACTAACTATTACGCACAATGTATCATATAGTACACACAAATTAGTCCACTGCCGTATATTGCTACAAATAAATTTTTGTTACTGAGTTGACAGCTATACATTATCTCAAAGTTTTTGTTGTTTGAGAAATCAATCTATATCTGCACACATGATACTGACTCGGTATATCTTAAGTGCAAAAGTCATGGTGAAAGATCACAGCAGCAGTCAGAACTCAGACAGACCGGGTTCATGTAGGCAGATCCACATCCATCCGTGGATCAATACTGATGCAAAGATGAACAGTCGAGAACAGCTAAAACAAAACAAGAGAAAAGAAGAGAGAGGGGAAAAAAACCCAACTTCAAAATCCATTGCACAGGTTTCAAGAGAAATGGAAAATAAATACACGGGAAACTAGGCTCAGTCTTGCAGTATACGTGTTTAAGGTTTCAGGCATTTATCTATCTATGAAACATATTTTGTTTTTAACACTTTTTTTTGTTTACCACATAATTTCATACATGTTCCATATGTTATTTCATCATTTCGATTTCTTCAATATCTATCTATCTATCTATCTATCTATCTATCTATCTATCTATCTATCTA
>JAOTRR010000043.1:4362592-4375359 GCA_028570945.1 Gogo arcuatus | reverse complement strand
GTATTATCCTAGGTTCAAGTGATTTGATTTTGATGTTGATATTATGTGGCTTGGCGGAGGTATGCACTCTACCGATTGCCCTTCTAGTTCATAATGGATTTAATGTCGCACTTTGTCCTGGACTTGTTTTGATAGCTCAGTGGTTTTCAGGATGGCATTTGTTTAAGTCTGTTTTCTTGAATAAACTCTTGGGTCTTCCAGGAACGAGGGGGCGGGGGGATTACTTATGCAGTCATGTCTTTTAGTTGTTTTTTTTTGTTGTTAATAATTTTATACTGACTTCAGTAGTAAGGGATATTTTGTGTCGTGAAATATAATCCCAATTAAGTCCAAACATTAAAGGGGAGTGATTACTTATTATATTCATTGTATGCATTCATTGGCCACTTAATTGGGCACTTTAGCCGCTCTGTTAATTTGCGGAACTTTTCATCCACCTCTACTCTCTCCCTCAGTGGAAAAAGATCGCAATAGAACCACCAGATATTATTTAAGTGATGGATCATTTTACATATGTTTGTCCATATAAAGTCTTAGTAAGTCTTCAAAGTATTATGTGCAGCGGTATGTAATGTTACCCTTAACCAAACTTTCTGAAATATTTGACATTTGAAATAGTGCACCTATCCCTTAAAGTGTGCTCTTTTATTCAATGATTTTGTTCTTTACCTTTTTGCAGAACCTGAAGGGTCTTTGATCTAAAAATATCATATTTAGCAGAAGCACACACAATTTCTGGCACATCATGTGCCATTATAAAAGCATAAGAAAAAAACACGAAAAAGCAAATATAATAAAAACCCAAGTCAAAAACTTTAGACAAATTTTATTGAAGTTGAATGACATGGCATAATTTCTAGACTGTTCATAGTGAAACTTGGTTGGACAGGAACGGCATACATAACTGCACTGGCTTAATGCCTGGCAGTCAGATATCTGATGCATATTTTTGTATCAGGATCATACATGGGCTACCAGAGCGTGTGCTTCCTTACAATATTGGATGCAGCTTGTTCGCTGACTTCTCTGCATATTTTAATCCTAATGACATTACAGGTGGCAATAAGCAGCACGCAATTTTAATAAGCCCACTCAGGGCAAAAACATACAGTATATCTAACTGAGAGGTTTGAATACATCACAGGAGAAGTAGTGGAAGGTAAACACAATGTAGAAATCTGTCAGGTAAAAAAAGAAGTTGCAACAATGCAACACAGCTGTAATTCGGATTCCTGAGGTGATCTGTGAGATGGTATGTTCCACAGCCAGGTGAAACCTCTCGCATCAGTATCATTGGTATTACACTGTGCAATACTATACCTTATTCTTTGAACGTCACGTCTTATGGCCACACCATAAACCAAGAGTTTTTTGTTGTTGTTTTTTTTAAACCAGTCATCTCAAAGTGGATTGACATCCACGTGAGACATCATTAACAGCTGAGGTAACCATTGACGGACGGGATGAGAGCTTGATTGGCTATATTTGGTGTGCTGGAATCAATCAGATAATGGGTGCCAATTTTTGTGTGAAGTATGGAAGCATGCATTGTATTTTGATACTGCGTCATATAGTCTAGCTTCTCCAGGGTGAAAGGTTGGAAGGGCATTACACACAAAGACTTTCCTAAGCTGGAAGTATTCATGGTTTATCCTCAAGTCTCACCCATGCTTCAGGGGACATCACCTCCTCCTGGATACTGGAGACTTTTGAGTCTGGTCCCTATCCTGGTTTCTTCCTGTTGTCTCAGCGAGTTTTTCTTTGCCATTATTGCATCTGTCTTTTTCATCAAGGATCTAAACCTACATCAAGATTTCTATCCAGCTGTTTTGTGCCACTGTCTAAAAGTTAAAAGCATTGTACACATAAAAAGAAGTTGAACTGAATCAAAGTCTTTTCAGATGAGCTTCTTGTGCGCTGCAAGGTAAGAGCAGATACAGAATCATGTACCCAGAGCACTGATTGGGAATAGAGATGAATCAAGTTGCACAGAAAGAAGCGCCATGACCAGCATGACCAGAGAGTGTTTGTATTTGTCTACTTTTCCCTGGTGGCCAAGATTAAACATGTTCAGTTCCTTTTGTAAATCAGGATCATCTCCAAACAAAGAGAAGGCCATTGAAGTCCATTGATTAGCAGCAGTCTTTGTAAACTACCAACAAGGATGTATTTACCCCCTTATTTTCTCATGGGCCATATGTGGAGCTATATAAGGAACAGAGTCGGCAGAGCCTTAAAAAGTGGGATATTCATGGGTTGGCTGCAACACTGAGAGTCAATATGTAGCTGGAATGGATCCTATTAAGACTTAATGAGACCGAATTCACCCCAGATGCAGTGTGTTGAGACCACACTGGATGCTTCTCAGCCTTGTTTCTGTACATGATACTGGCCAGAGAAAAACAGCCGACTCCGATTTTAATCCGTCTTAGCACTCCAGCATTACAAGTTATGAGTCAGTGAATTTACATGTCTGGCTATTTTTTGTTTTGTTTTGAGACTGATATTAACTTTTTAATGTTAATAACAAATGGAATGAGCCTAGTTTGAGGACTAGCTATCTAGTTAGGTTGTTGCACATTCCACTCATTTTTATTTCGCTTGGCATTTAATTGGCTCAAATCCCTCCTCCTGTGTTTACATAATGGCTCTGTGGTGTATCTTTATGTTTCTGAAAGTGGCTTATAAACAGGCCATAACTGTCAAAAAAACATGACAAATTTACATATTTGCTGCAAATAAAACATGTATTTGTTTTGTTTGTACTTTAGAGTTATTCAGTTTCAGGGAATTTAATAACACCACGTTACGCACGCGAATCTATGGGATTCCTGCAGAGAAATTTTAGCTAGCTAGCAGAAGTAGTGCTCAAAAATGTATAACGTATATAAAGTAGTCTATAATAGAAAATTTTGTGAAAATAATGTGGAATTATAACACAGCAAGCAAATATAAACATGTATGAGTAGGTTGTATAGTTAAAGAAACATTAGGTAGAAATTTTACCTTAAAATATCAGCTTCAAAATCATTTTGATGGTACGCTGACTTGTATTAGAGAGAATGGCTTGTCTTCCATTCCGAGTCTGCACCTGGTTCGCCAATTATAGCACTATGTTACTCTGGTGGCGCCTCCCTGAGACCTCTCATGAAAACTGCGTAACGCTTTACGGCACCATGGGCAGCTTCCAAAATCGGGAAGTCCGCATATCTTATAAACCTATAAGAAGAAGCTAAATCGATCTTCTCAGTACGACATCATGGCAGTTGAGGTGAAGAGACCAAAGCAGACACTATTGGAGGAAGCCAGAAAGAGAAAAAGAGAAAGTGACCGACCAAGAGACCAAGAATAAATATTGGACTGGCTTTTACTCATTGGTGAGAGGGAAGAGAGGTGACAGGCTGCAAGACAGATGCCCAGCTGGGCTTCTTCCTGTTGAACTAGTAAGTAATATTACATTCGCTGCCTTGCTATGTCTTGAGTTGTTGCACTTGCTTGATCTTTGGCTGTGTTAGCAAAGTTATCGACTCGCTAGCTTTTAATCCTAAGCCAAGTCGGCCCGTTTCAACAGTGGTTTAGCTGCTAGTTACATCTCGAGTCGATGTTAGCAAACTTGCTAGATAACATCCGGACACTGGTACTGGTAATAAGTGCTCTTGTGTCGGGTTGCTGTTTAGCTTCATTGGCGAGCTTGCCGCCCAAGTTTGTATCACTTTGTGTCAGGGGCATCCAAGTTTTGTAAGGTTAATTTAGCTGACTTGTTGTTCTTTGTTCGTTATCATCCGCCAGCATTAGATATGTCGGTGTTAATATGGTTCTGGTTATGTTAGCTTAGCATGCTACTATTCCAAGTTGTGTGCAAACTTTGACTTGCAGCACGGCAAAGAAATGTCTGAGCATGCATGTTTACTTCAAGACATAAGTAGTGATCTGTCTCACGGCTAACAGGAAAACAATGACAATCCGACAGCAGCGTGTACATCCCTGCCAATGTTATTTATGAAAGATTGTGACATAGGTTGTAACCTTATCGGTGTTTTTCCCTGTGTCACGGAGATTTGTAGTCTTTCCAGATGACAAGTCATCGAACCTCAGTCCCATCTCAGGCTAGCATACAAATAAATGAATTCATCTTACGCCAAAACATTTGGTCAGTCTTTGTCAATCTCTTGCCAAATAAGACTTGAAAGCTTGCAACTTTGCACACCTACAGTATCTCAGCTAGCTTGTAATAGATTAAACTGCCCAATGTATATTATGTGCAATATGTGCCTATATCATGTCGATTACACACATAGTACACATTCGAATGCTTAGAAAACAATGTATATGCATACAAACACTTTGGTATAGAATACTGGGTTACTGGGTTAGATTATGATGTTAAATAATGTATACAGCATATAGAATGTTTGGTATAGGCCGTCAATGAGCCTCTGATGGGCTGGTGTGGATTGAAATGCCAAAATTAATGAGTTTTTTTACATTTTTCGTCTAGTGTGATTTGGCCTTCAGATTATGAGGAGCTTCTGCTTTGCATTGAAAGATTGGAAAGTTGACTGAAGTCCTTGGGTGGAATAGGGTTTGGGTCTGAGTTGACAGACAGTCTTCCATTTTTAATGTTTATTAACAATATTAAAAAGGGCTTTAGGTGTGGGAGATTAATTATGTGTCGCTGAGAGGGTTTAGGCTTGGCATGTGCTCACTGTAAGCAGGTTAGTTCGATGGTACTGGTGAGGGAAGCCGAGTCGTGGAGAGGAGAGGTGAGCGTGTCTCAAAGGACATGGCGCCCCACCAATGGCCACAATGAGCTCCTTGTGCCGGGCACGGAGCAGACGCACTGGGGGAGAATGAGAATGAGCTGGGGATCAGTCAGGAGCTTTACAAGAACACACATTCACACATTCAAGGACAGCAAACAAGCACACAATATTCAAACCTTGAGAATTTAATTGGCAGAACTAAAATCATGAAAACATTTTTGGATGTTTGTGTGTTCTCATGTGTCTGCAGCTTCCTTCATCAGCCATTAAAGTCTGAAACTACACAACATTTAGAGCTTAAAAATGTTGGAGGACAGCAAGGCAGTATAGGGAAGAAAAAAAAACATTGATAACTTGCAGATCAAAAGAAAAAAGAGCGAGGGTGATGAGAGTCTCTGGTTTTAGTAATAATTAGTGGAAAGAGAGGAGGCGTGTCAGACTGTGTGTCTGGCTATCCAGACGTTCTTACAATTTGGATTATATGTGCAAGCTGATACTCTAAAACCTACTGCAGTGTGATTTACTGCACTTATTTGTGGGGCATGAATCTTGTTGGACTGTTGAATCTCTTTAATCTAATTTATACCAGTTTTCTACTTTTATTGCTCCAAATTGCGCCACTAAATCAGTCAACTTAACTTCGGCGGCAACTCAAAAGAGACACTGTTTTCCATTTCCTATTTATGTGTTTATAATCATTAACGAAGAGAAATTTTAATGTTTATGCAAGCCATGCATTTTAAATAAGCTTAATTGTACAGTTTTTCAGGAGTATTATTGCCAAGATAGCCCTTCCTCCTTCAATGCTGTTGTCATTGTGCCCTGCAGAATTATTGGCACCCTTTATAAAAACAATTGTATAAAATAAAAAATGCAGATATTCCTCTGAAAAGATATGATAACCTATCTCTCTTAGTTCTCCCCAAAACATTTTTAAATAATGTATTTCCTCTCAAGACACTCCGAAGTAATGTCTTGTAAATAAATAGTTGTTCTTGAAAAATTTAATGATTTTTCACAGTGCTTACTCAAAACTGGGCAGTTGAAAATTGGAACAGGACCAAGTGACATTTTTCCAATCGGTTTCCCTGAGTCTGTGCTCGCTGTAGCCTCAGATTTCTGTTCTTGGCTAACAAGAGTGGAACTCGATGTGGTCTTTTGCTGTTGTCGCCCATCAGCCTCAAAGTTCATGTGCTGTTCATTTTGCGATGCTTTTCTGCTCACCACGGTTGCAAAGGGTGGCTATTTGAGTTACTGTAGCCTTCCTGTTAGCTCGAATGAGTCTGGCCATTCTTGTCAACAAGCCATTTCCTCCCCAACAACTGTCACTCAGTGGATTTTTTCCCCCCCTGCCCCATCCTGTGTAAATCTTGGAGAATTTTGTGCGTCAAAATTTTCAGTTCCTGAAATACTCAAACTAACCCATCTGGCACCAACAACCATGCCGAAGTCACCGAGATCACATTTTCCCCATTCTGATGTTTGATAGGATCATTAACTGAAGCTCTTAACCAGCATCTGCATGTTTTTATGCATTGCGCTGCTTCCACATGATTGGCAGGCTGGATAATTGCACGAATGTATAGATGTTTTCCAGAATGAGCCAATAATTCAGAAGGGCACTTTTCCACCACATCTGTGAGGAATCAGCCATGTTGTCTGTTATGGGGGGGAAAAGTAGATCCAGTCTCAAATTACTGGTGGTAGGTGGTGGCCTCGTTTTTAACCGATGTCACCCAAAGGCACGGCCCAGACGTCTCCTTGTCTCCTTCCTTTCATCCTCACAGCTCTTCTCTTGTGGAGCTTCCAGACACCACTTCCTGCCTGGGCCACAGCTCAGGCTGCAGGATGAAAGGGAATGTTTTACACCATATGAAAATTTCATATGCTTCTAATAAATATCTCTAGGCTTTGCAGCAGAACAAAGCCTCGTTCGAAACTGGCGGCCGGCTTTTCAGTGGAGCTCACAGCAACTCCATACAGATTATTAACACAGATAACCATATTGGTTATCCTAATATTCATGAACGTTTTTGGTTGTATGTGCAAATGCTATTCAAGTAGATGTGCATATAGTGGCGCAAGTATTTATTTATTTATTTGGCTTGATAATGGGCTTGATTCTTTATTCTCTAGTATTTTCTTTTTCAAGCAAAGACAATATTGTGGCTGTGTGCCTGAGAGTAATTTGAATGAATCAGTGTCTCCCTCATTCATTACTCCATTGTTTCTATCTTTGTGTAGTTTAATCCTTAATTAAATTAAAGGCCATTCATAAATGCTCCTTTCTATCATTTCCCTTTGTCCTTGATTCACCATCTCTCTCTCTCTGTCAGAGAAAACAGTACAATCTACAACCTTTTGCACTTCTGGCATTTTACTGGAATGCCATTTTGAACCCTGAGGTTGTCAACCGGTGTTATTTGTTGGAAAGGAAATGACAATTATCAAGATGTGAAAAGGAAAACCTTGAATGTTCACTAGCTATCTTTAGTACAAACTTTCATGTAGCATATCTTTTCTGTTTCTAACCTACTGTGTACAGTATAACTCAGATTTTAAATGATTCCCCCCCCCCCCCCACCCCAACAGCATTTAGTGCCTTTTCTATAACCAGTGCATGAAAAAGTGTAACAGCTAACACATTGCTGAGCCATCCAAAAGGATTTTAACCATATTTATACCACAGCACTGTTGAATTCTCCAATCAGAGGGTGGGGATTAATTTTCTCTAACACCACTGACGATAGTTACCTGAGCCATGAGCGATTTTATATTAATGCACTCTTTTTAATACAATATTGTACAGGCCATTCACAGAGATTTGTACGCAGACAGTCCACATAATCATGGCTAATAATCAGCTAATAATAAACAGGTTAACAAAATGTGCTTTTATTTAACAAAGAAAAACATATCACTTATATGGTCTAGTTTTCTGTTAGGAGACATTTATTACATATTTATGAACGGAGACTCAAGTGTTAGCACTTAGTAACAGTTGGGAAATTTGTGCTTTCTGGTTTCTTTCTTTCTGGTTTTTTATGCATTCTGATTAACTAAGACAGAAAAAACCAAGCTGGGAAGAGAATGATTGTTTACAACTGCTATAATGTAAGTGATAACAGGAACCAACTTGTCATTAGAAAGGCTTATTTAAAGGAAAATTATGTTTACAGCCCAGAAGTACTATTAAAGTGCTAAAATACTGTCCACACAGTCATGAAATTGGCAACATTATTTTACAAAGGACGACATTATTTTGGAAATTTTGTTAGTGTTGTTTGTATGATGAAAAATTTTGGCTGCTTAAAACCTAAACTTATTTGGTGACATAACTTTGCACCTCAACACTGCACCTTCAAAGTAATATTTGCAAATGTGCTGTTTTAATTTATGCCAATTCATTTGAAAACTTATGAGTAAGGCATGATGGAATCAAGGCTGAAATTCAAGCCATATTAAGGACCCAATAATAACTCTGTTGCAGAGCTGGGATTTAAACTTACACAGAACTTTAACCTCTGAGCTACATTTACATTGCTATTTATTCATTTATTCACTTTTATGCAAGCAGGGTACAGTCTAAGCATGCGGCTGAGCAGTTGAGGGTTAAGGGCCATGCTCAAAGTCTTAGAACAGTTCTAGGATTTAAACTCAAATAACATTATTCTGACCACTTGCTTAGAACCTTACTGCTGAGACACCATTTGCACTAATTTCGTTTTTAATTTCAAGAATATGAAACCACAGGATTAGATGTCTAAATAATGTGTCTCACAAGATGCTGAATATATTTTTATCTTATGCTAATATAATAGAAAATTACTCATCTCAGGTAATGCATTGAAGCTGCTTCTCAATTATCAAATTAAATAAAATATCCCTATGATGGTAATGATAGTATTATCACTATGAATATCCATTTATTCATTCATCTTCAGTTATTGCTGTGTCTGAGTCAGGGTCTTGGTGGAGCCGATCCTGGGAACCCTGGACGCGATGTGTGGAATACATTGAGGATGGGACACCAGTCATTGCAGGGCGTGATGCACATGCACATTCACAACTAGGGGAAATTTAACATAGGCAATCCACCGACCTTGGGAGGTGGGGGAAACCAATGAGCAAAGCATAATCCCAAACAGACAGTAACCTGATCTCAGGATGGAATGGGGACTCTGGAGGTGACGGTGCTACCCTCTGTACTCTCTACTATGAATATGTACTACGACAAATTTATGATCAGCACAGATGCTTCTTACACAAACTAGTGAGATGTCTTCTGTGGCATTGGTACTGGGAGCAGATGCCCCTCCAGTGTAGGTGTAGTTGAGAGTGGTGCATATGGTCAGCAAACATTTCTGTGCTCTGGTCCTCTGTGAGAATGTTAGAATGGCCAGTTATATCAGCCATCAGGTAAGAACAAGGGGAATACCTCTTTTCACCTTGCACAGAATCTCCCTAGGTAGGCCAAACCACAGCTGGCCGCAATGAGAAAAATTAATTTGTCAGGGCTGTGCAATAGTGTGGTCATTTTTATTTCTTCAGCCAGGTTGCGTTTTGCTCTGGTGAGCCCTTCAGCATTTAGCTGGAATATGCGGATTTCGGTACTAGTCATGATGACCCGTTCTCAAAGAACGTGTGTTCCTGGGTCAGCATAGATCATTTGAACTTGTGTAGGAATACAGGTAGGATGAGGAGGCTGTAGCAACGATCCGTTTATCGCTCTGACTGAGTCGAATTACTGAATTTAGCCAAACCTTACTGTCACAAGTAAGTCGTTTCCGCCGGTCACCGAGGACAAGTCCAGGAGGTTTTTCAGCTTGACCGGCACCATCACTTTGTCGTCAGAGCACAACTTCTCCGTGACCGCTCCACACTTACAACACCCTGGGTCGATGAAGGATGGAAAGAAGAATGGGACCAGTCTTCTACACCTCTGCATGAGTTCATGAGGGACCCTTGTAGTAAGCCTCCGGGTCACAACCTGAAACGTTGTCCATAGGTCCGCCTAAACCGTCTGAGAACCAGCTGGGGGAAAACGCGAGCCATTCTGCATCTTATTGATGCCAGAGATGACGATGCATGTCCATGCAGTGCTCCGCAAACCATCTCCCATATAGTGCAGGAGTGTCCACTCTATAAGCCTCCACACGATCACGAGGGCCTTATCAACCTTGACGAGTATATGGTAGCGTGGCTTAGCAACTGCAACGTCCCCGTATAATCGCATTGAAGAGCCATACCAACAACGACGAATAGTGTGGTGGACCAAGGAGTATCCAAAGAAGTGGTGTCTACACCTTGGAGGTAGCTCAGATCTTGGAGAAGTTTGATCAGGCATGTGTGGACCTCTTCACCAGTTAATGTGAAGATCTAATTTGGTTCTCTCTGACAGGTCTGGACAGCCATCTGGGACAGGATGCTTTGGCCCACAACTGGCCTCACCAACCCTACATGCTCCTGCCCACAACTGGCATCTACATTTATTATACCCACTCTGTGCAGAAGTTTGCAACTTGGAGATGGTATTTGAGAGGGTTTTCAAGATGTTGGTTTCCACCAACCAGTGCTGCTTTCACTGCTGAACTGTGAGATTAGACATTCTCGACAAGGTTTTTGTCTCAAACTTTGTCTGAAGTTTAGACTGAATTGCCAAATGAGGAATGTGATCAATCAATCAAGGAAACACTTCTGAATGCAAGAGTTCCTAGCACATGGCCCATTGTTCTGCAAATGCTGTTCACCTTATTGGCTGGAACCTGTGCATTGTCAAGTTCCTCAGATCTTGACAATTCAGCAAGTCTCCATTTGAAGGTGTATGTAGCAGCTACTGCAGCACACCTCAGCATTGTGGATGGTGTCTCTCTGGGGTCCCAAAGGCGTATTACTGCCTTTCTAAAGGGGACGAGCAGCCTCCATCCTTAAAGATTGTCCTTTTGAGCCTATGCATGAAATTGACTTAAAACGTGTCCTTGAAAACTGCCTTCCTGCTAGCAATAACTTCAACTAAGAGACTTGGGGAGTTGCATGCTCAAGATGATGAGCTTACCTTGTATCCATTGAGTTTTTTCATGCTGTTTCGTGCTGCTGTACCGTGATGCATGCCATGGTGCATTTTTATTTCTTCCAGAACGATACGTTCCCAGGGAAACGTTTTTGAACATCTGTAGTTTTATTAGAGTTTAATCAGTATTATTGTCACAGACCAAACAAAATGATGCAAAACAGGTATTAAATAAGGAAATCTCTTTCTTTTTAGAACTTATCAGCTGGCGTGTAACTGTTTTATTCTAAGCAGGAGCTCAGTGGATGATAAACCCATTAAACTTATAGATAAAAGACTCATAGGCAGTGCTAGTGCTTAGTTTACAACATATATCTGTGGAGTGCTGCAAAAGGGCCTTTTTTGCCTTTTATGATTAGATTAGATTAGGTAGATTTTTATAATAAAATAAAGTAATTTATAGCATTCCTCAATTCACTAGATATTTAATAATAAACATTTCTTGATTCATTCAAATGAGGTCATTACAAAAACAGTATATAGGGTGTTTTGACTGGTGGTATACATTCTGTTGTGAGCTTTCATGGGCTTAGTTGTTGTTGTTGTTGTTGTTGTTGTTTTTTCCACCTTGCTATTACCAGAAGTAGTAGTTAGGATGACACCAATGGCTGCTTTCTTTCGTGCTCACAAACTGATTCATAATGAGAGTACCCGCTTTTTGAGAAAGAAGAGTCCATTTTTTTTGCGTCCTCAGATACAAGTGACATACTCTCAGTGGCTTACTCTTGATCTCTTAAAACACTTTTCATAAGTCTAGTCAACCAAGCTAATATAAAACTGAGGATATTTTGAGGATAGATCCGAGTGTGAAGAAAGGTTTGTAGACGAGATGAGCTCTCTCTTAAAAGCTAAGTGCTGTAAATGATGTTTGATTCAACTCACTGTAATTGAATGTCAAGTTCATCAAATGAATAACACTGATGTTCCACTAATCAACCACTGGCTAAGTGTACCATTTTTCATTTTAAGAAATGTCTTAATGCCAGAAGAATTAATTAACAATGGAATAATGTCACATCTGTAATTTGTGTCACACATATGTCCTAATAGGATAAGATATAATACCTCTGTGACCTTTATAATAAATCTATAATTATAAATATACATGGCTAATATGTGATAATTAGCATTAAATGTGTCAGACTATAAGTAATTTGTTTTGAAATGGATATAATTTATATAAAATGTTTTTTGCCATATTAGCATGTAGGATAACATCAAGCAGGAAATATAGTAAATCCGGGGTAAGAATTGCAATGCAGAATTGCATGTGTGGTTTGTTATGCAAGGATAACCTGCTAATTGGATGTAAATGTGTTTTTTGCCAATATATTGACCATGCAGTGTGCGGCTACAGCCCCTTTGTCCCTAATCCTCATCCTAATTGAGACGGAGATGCATAGCAGTGGATTATAACGACAGATTGATTGCTTTTAAAATTGGACCTTTCAAGGCTGCAGCTTGGTGTATAGGCTTTTCCCTTGAAGTGAATCAGAGAGAAATGATAGTCCAGAATTATTGGGACGTTTATACATATGTTCAGAGAAGGCAAATATACCCTGTCCGGCCACAAAAAAAAAAGTCGCACACACTAATATTTAGTTGGACCGCCTTTAGCTTTGATTATGGCCTACATTCTCTGTGGCATTGTTTCAAAAACCGTATGCAACATCACAACATTTATTTTCATCCAAAGTTGCATTACGTTTTTGCTGAGATCTTGTCTTGATGACAGGAGAGTTGAACCACTCTGTAAAGTCTTCTCCAGCATCCCAAAGACTTTCAGTGGGGTTAAGGTCAGGACTATGTGGTGGTCAATTCATGTATGAAAATGATTCCTCATGCTTCCTGAACCACACTTTCACAATTTGAGCCAGATTAATTTTATGCCCGTGCCATCAGGGAAGAAGAAATCCATTGATGTGATAACCTGG